>JAVRKA010000068.1:1620000-2202500 GCA_034508555.1 Venustoraphidia nigricollis
GTGGACCTTCTAACTTATTTAAGCTTTCGTCAAATATTTTTTCAATACCCGTCGGTATTTCCAAAAGAGATAAAACTAAATAAACAGTTTAAATTGTTCTTACAACGTATCACCCGTTGGGAACCAATAAGCTGTGAATATTTTATAATTCCTAGGTTTTGCAATCCGATATTAATATTATGAGCGGTGTGGTTGGGCACCGCATGGGAAATATCATAGAAAATTTAATTATAATAAACCTCGTCAAAAACTCATATCTAAGATTTTTTAAATAATATTTATACATCTAAAAGTTTTATAATAGTTACGTAAAGATATCGTTTTATCTAATTGGTATTAAATATATAAGCAAACAAACAAGGGAATAGAATCATATAATGTCCTTACAAAGGAACATTTGATTGAACGTGCATGTATATATGTTTCAGTTTGGCCCTCTTGTTACTTTGCCGCCACTGTTTCCCTCCGCCTTGCTCAAGCGACGCGGGTGAGCGTTCAGTCGACTTTGTATTATACCCGCAACTTTTGCCATGCATCCCACTTCTGACTTTTGCCCATCGGCTATTCCTGCTATGTAATCTAGGGATGAGTGTTTTCCTGTTAAAATTTAACCCGATAGTTTCAAATGCTTTATCATTTAATAGCGCTGTTCGAAAAGATGCACTAAATCAGAGACCACCAACTATATATAAAACAAAGGAATTTATATATTTAATTTTTTTGGAGTGTAACTTTTTTACAATGTACATGGTATAACATATGATAGGTATCCCCAGACTTTTTGCAGTAAAAACCCTAGTTACCTGCCTGAAAATATTAGGAGCCGCAACCTAAGTTCTTGAACCGAAGAAGGCCGAACTAAATCGAACAAGCCGTCTTTGAAAATCTTTAAAAATAACAAACATGTTTTATATTTCTTATTATATTAATTGACCCATATTAAGCTTCTGAAGAGCCGTAGTTTGAGCACCGTTGACGTATAATCCTGTAGTAATTATATGTAAACAATTTATCACTGTATATCGGATGATGCACATACAGTTCGGCCGTCGCCGTTTGAACTATATAATTTTGTTCACTGTTTTTTGGACGATATTTATAAAGTTTGTTCGTCACTGGTAGAACTGTGTATAGCTTTGTCCACTTACAAGCTGGCGCTCTAGACGGCTGAATACTTCTGTTTATTTGGTGGGACACTCACAGAGTAATTTTTCACTGTTTAAATAATTTAATTAATTGTAAATTAGAGAGTCTTGACGCCTGAAAGATATGTAATATTAAGGGAATAATTTTCCGCATCCTTAGAGAAATGTATATAGGACACCTGAATAAATACATACTACAACCGTTTCGCTCATGCTCATGGGAATTACTATTTTTTGTTTCAGTTACACACACTCTATAAAGTCGGCTGTTCTTTGTTCAATGTAATTTCTTTTCTCTTGAACCTGTTTTCAATATGTGATGAAAATAATAAGTAGAAATGGCTTTCACTGGAATATTCATTTAGCTATTTATGTATTTTTGTTGGTTGGTAAACAAAGTTTCTAAATTTAGAATTGTTTTATTTTTAACGTTTCCGGAAGGTAAAATTATATCTTACTTTGTTTCTTGCAAGTATTCAGTTCAGCGTAGTAACAGTATTTATTAATACAGTATCATTGTTCAGTAAAGAGATAGACTTATTTTAGAGCATAACAGCTATGATCTAAAATAGGTCTAGATCTCTTTACTGAACAACGATACTGTATTGATAAATGACATAAAACTGAGATCGCGACGGATGATTGCGATTTTAATAAAGAAAGTCAGATTTGTTTCTCTATAATAAAATGAACAATAATATTAAAAGGAAAAATAGAAATAACACAGCTACAACTAAAAAAAAATGATTGCGTATACTTAAGTATGCGCTTTGGAAGTTATACTTCTTTAGCGTGATTAAAATCTAAATTTTCAATGTGATTGATAATAATAATACAATAACAAAAGAACTAGAATCAGATTACCAGATACAGCTGTTAGACGTTACGCGCATGTGAAGTTGACCTCTACATTACTCTTCCCTCCTTACCCAGTGAACCGAAAAACAATTACAACAATAAATGGTAAAGGCATGTCCGCTAGTGAAATCAACGGTTTGCTACCTCTATTTCATCGATAGCCTCTAATCCTTTGATAATCTCTTTCTGTTAATTTTAATGTTACAGATATACGTAAAAATTCACTCATCATTTTTTTTATAATGCTCCAAAAGAAATGTAACTTCAAGAATGTAAATCGGTTGAACAAGAGACTGCTAAAAGTCTGCCGAACGAGAATGGCTCGTGTTTCAAATATGCAGATTACAAAGAGTTGAATATTTTCATGTTTGTAAAAGGGATTATACTACAATTTTGTTGCAATATTGGAAACAAGGTCCTATTAATTGTTTAGATGGAGTTAGAACCTCCGTAGTACCTACATGTATTTAGCTTCTATATATATTGCAATGCAATTATTGTCGCTTTAATCAAAACTAAATTAAACATAATTGTGCGCTTACCGATGTTCCGTTTTCTATAATACCAGGTGAAACTTCGGTAGCTTAAAGCTACGACAAAGCAAACTCATATTGTTTGTAATTTTAACTGAATCTACAATGCGTATATACTGTAACTTTATTAATAATTGTTTACAGCCTTTTATTACATTTTAATTTAGATTTTAATTTGTTAATTTTGATTTGCTCTTACTTAAAAGAGAACGCAATTAGTTTTCAATTTATGTATTTTACCCACGATAATTCTAGCGTTATATCTACATAGCTTTTGATTGAGACTTCGCTCCTGTAAACGTCAAATGAATGTCGGTTTTGATGAGAAGCGTGGCTTAAACAGTACACGGTGCTTTAAGGTTAGGTATCATAGTATATAAAAAAATAACTTAAAGAAATGATGTCCCCACGAGAATGCGGAAATGGTAGAAATAAACAGTGTAGGATTTTTATTTGCAAATGTTATTGAGATTAGGTATAGTTGTGTAGATTCAACGTGAACTGTAACATTTATAGGTTCTGAGTCGTCACTGGAGACCCATAAAATAACCAAAACAGGATAATAAATCTATGGGCATGACGTATTTCATCCCGTCTAAAAATTGGATCCATATTTTAGGAATATATAAGTTAAAATCTATCATAATTTAAAATAAAATAACTAATTTTTTTAAACAAACTTTTATTAAAATATATATAATAAAAGCGTGGTCGTAAGCTCTATAAGATTTTAATACAGACACGACACAAGTTTTTATATTAAATAACCTAAAGTAAATATTATTTTTTCTTTGTAGTATATTTTAATAAAAGTTTGTTAAAAAATAAATATACTTACCTAGGTACTTAGTTTTTAAATTGTTAAAACGTTTATAGACCCGCTCTTCCACCACCAACACCGGAGCTTCCACTACATATTGTTTTTAAATTTTTTTAAAACTTAATTAAATATGATTATAATCAAAATACCAGAACTTTCAACATAATCAAACAAGTGGAAGTAAGCTAAAAACCGTTAAAGAAAATAAACCGATGTAAACATTTCTTTGCCAATACTTATCAGAATTACAGTCGCTAATGGTCATAGTTGTCGAGCGTGTATAAACTACAATATCTATCTTTCTAAAATAAAACAAAAAAATCAGAAAATAATAAGTATCGAAAGAGCATACTAAAAGGCGCTGGTAGATGGAAATAATAATAACTATATATTATCCGGTAATTTTCATTATTTATTGTCACTAAAAATGTCTCTTTAACTTTCCGAACAATGCGTACCTACTTATGAGTTTTATTCTCTACGAGTATATCGAAGAGACAATATTTTATTCCAACTTTTGTCTGAAAGCTCCGTAGATAAGCTACCCATGTTTACCTTAATTGTAAGAATCTCTATAAACAGCAAATCCTCACTGGAGTTTATTTCGTCGGTATTTCTGTTCTCTCATACAGTTTTGCGGTCAGCCGAGAGAATATTTCCCCAGGCGCTTTCATTGGCCACACTTTTAGGTGAGACGTTACCCGCGCAAGGCTCTTTTGTTTGTCACTTCTTATACATGCGCCGACAACTAAAGTCGAGTTTGAAAGCAGACTACAAATTCACACAGAGTTTCGTTAGCATGCTCCAACATTAATGTGAATGTTGAAGTTTTATTGGATTGATGGCTAATTAAAAAAATAAAAGAGATGATTGAAAAGTAAATATAGTGTTTATTGAAGACGTTTTGCTTTATTAAGGTTCATCGGTTGTGTATATTATATAAAATGATGTAGGTACTCTGAAATCAATGTGTTTATTACATCTACTATGCATGTACACAGGCAGAAAAATGTACTTTCGCATTTATAGATACAACATTTTTTTCAATAACATGTAATAAGTAGGTACATGCATTCTCGGCGGGACGCACGATTTCGACTAGAGATATAATTGTATTATACTATTATATGTATTCTTCAGAAAGGCAAAGACTGATTTCTGACCATTTGCGCTAAGCAATATTTAAAAAATGAATATTATCGTAATTTTTGAACCGTTGGATACCTATTTTGTTCTGAAATTTTTAACAGCAATGCGAAATAGAGAAAAATGCCAATTTCAAAAAATTCATAACACAACTTTAATTCACGAATTTGTTGGAAATTTTTCTAAAATTAGCCACTTTGCTTTTAATTGGTATTGACGTCAGATAAAACTCAATCTTTCCAGACTTACTTCGACTTAACTGTGTTAAAATTCCAAAGCGATGTCTACAATTAACTTAAGATACGGCGAGGTGAAATGTAAATTCCGCTTTAACAGCGAACCGCAAAAAATGATTTTTTGTGGTTCTTACATGTGTTAGCATTGTGCAAACTTCAGCAAAAATCAACTGTAGCATTTTTGCATTTACTATCATTTGCAATTACCTCAATCCATAACTTTGTTTCTTTTCTAGCGCAGTAATCGAGAGATGGCTGCAGCTCTATGGGAAATGGTACTAATTTAGGTCAAAATTTAGTTTTCACAATTTTTCAATATGTTTTCGTTTTGAGATTCGCCGTGTCAAAAACATATTTTTGAACAAAGTCTGTATGTCTGTTAGTGTGTTTGCCTGTGAGCACGATACAGATTAAACGGCTGAGCGAATCGAAATCAAAGCGCAGAATATTCAACATGTTAACAAGCATCGGCACATATGCTGAAGAAATATGTGCTAAAAAGTTGTTTTTTTTTTTTTATTGGAGAACGGTATGCTTTTCATAGTATATTTTTTACTGAATCACATCTCATCGGCACAACGGGATTTAATTAAAATTTTGCATCGAACTATTTCGTAGTTTTCCATGTTTTCCAATTTAAAAGTCGCTTTTAGTTTCACTCTTCCTAAGTTCACGTCTTCGTCGATATAATGTTTTTTAAGGCGTTCTTATTTTCACGCTGGTGGCGCCATTGGCAAAAACTAGTACATTTATTAACCCGTCAATTCCCATGTCCAAGTTAATACAGATTTTTGGTTTCTTTTTAAATAAAATACCTTATATACATTTGGTTATGACAAGAAAAAATATAAATAAAAAATAAATTACCCCAATTTTCTTTTATGGGGGTGCCACCTGCAGGTGACACTGGGCGTTGTGAAATTAAGACATTGAAGCAGGCACAGATTGTTTCTTATTGTTACGGTAAGAATAAAACGTTAGAATTTATAATATTTATTTATATTTAGATATATCAGTTTCTTTATAATAAAAATAGTTTATCTGAAAGAAACAAAACACTTATCTATTCTAATATCATAAAGCTGAAGAGTTTGTTTGTTTGTTTGAGCGCGGTAATCCCAGGAAATACTGGTTTGAATTGAAAAATTATTTTTTTGTTGGATAGTCCATTTATCGAGGAAGGCTATAGGCTCCATAATATCAAGCTACGACCAGTAGGAACGGAGCACCAATGAAAAATGTTGCAAAAACGGGAAAAATTATTCCTTTTGAGTGCTTCCGTTGCGGCGTAAACGGCTATTATAATGTTCAGTGTCACCCACAGGTGATACGGCATATTTCCAACGTCGTACCAATCATGTTCAAGATTATTTTTGCCAATAGAAACATTTGTACAATAGCTTATTTATTCATTTATGACATGCAATAAGAAAAAATAATAATACTTGCTGTCTAGGCATTTTTATTTCACTTTTTATCGCAACAGATTACACAAACACAGACTGCTCGAATTTCGCGTGAAACATCTGATTGTAATTTGACAGATTACATTTAGCTATTGTTGTCGGGAAAAAATATTTATAGTTTTCATTGTTGACTTTGCAACAATGGTAGTGGAATTTAATAATAAAATCTCCATGTGGTAGAAAAAAAATATTAAACTTCTGTCACCTACAAGTGACACTGGGAATTGACGGGTTAAATATATATTCTCCGGATTTGGTGATACCAATCTTTGGAGACGCTCACGACCTCCGCTGTTCAGCATCTAAAATTTACAATCTATCTATGAAATGTTTCGTAAATAAACTGTATTAGTTTCTTTAACAGGTGTGAATCGTGGATAACGAGGCTACAAATTAATTATTAATGTAAAGAATATAAGATATTACATGGAAATGGTATGTCATGGAAGTGTCGCAAGAATTTTATTAATCAGCTGCCATTTTTTTTGCGATTATATTACATAGCTGTCATTGTATTCGAATCTAAATGTTTTCACATCCCTTGAGAGCCACTTGAGAATATTTTTTTCCTTATCTGAGAGATAAATTGAAAAACTAATTCAATTCCAGTAGAAAAATGATTAAAACTGTCAGTATTATACGAGAATAATGGGCCTTTAAGTAGTTTTAAACTAATTCAAATAAAAAATTACTAATAAAAAGTCAAAGGAAACTATTACAATCTTTCTAAAAGCGAACAAAGAATCAACTTGCATTGAACCCAGCTGTGTCTCTGAAGTAAACTGATATCACTATTTTTATTATTTTTCTTTTAGAACAAATTTAATGCATTTTCTTTTCTTCTTTTTTATTTTCTTATGATTTGGTCAACTCTTTTGTGTTGGGACAATGACTTGACGGTTTTGTTTTGTAAACAGTTCTTTTTTATTTACACAACTTAAATTTTAATTTCACAGTTTTGATATTTGTAAACAGGTTTTGTCTTCAAATGAACAAAATGTTGTCGACAAAGGCCGGGAATATTTGAACATCTTTCATTATGATTTCAAATGCAAACTTGCAATTTCTCTTTCTTTTGTTATACAACAATCGTAAGCTTTACTCAATACTGCTGCTTACGTCAATTATTTTGATTTTACAATAATATACCGGCCGAAAGCAGTTTTTATACTATATTGCACTTACAAAAAGAACATAAAAAGAAAAAAACTGAAAACAAACAAATACGACGATTGGAAAGTTTTTTTATGTATTTATTTTGTATAGGTAAAAGTAGCATATATTGCTGATACCAGTCGATCCGTATATGAAGGGTGAAACTAAATAAAATTTACTACCTTTCCCAACAATAGTCTCATACTATCAAATAAAGGATTTAACGTATATTCTCATCCCTGATTTGCCATGGTCATCTAAAAACAAAAGTGATTTTTAAGAAACTTAATTAAATTGTAGTAAATCAATGGTTTCCCACAAAAAAATAAATCTCAAATCTTCATGAGGTGATTGAAAAATGGCAAATCACTGTGGAGCTTTTCCAAAAAAAAAATTTTTTTTTTTACTTTTTTTTGGGATTTTAGTTTAATCTTGATTGTTTTGCTGGGTTCCGAGCTGAACCTAGATAATTATGTTCGCATCTTACTTAAAACTATTTTGAACTCACTGTAAATATGCCTTTAGGCCAGCCGAGGTGAATTATTTTACACACCTATAGTGTGTGCATTTGCATATCGACTGCAGTTTGTATTCGTCTAAGAAATAAACGTTCCTCTAGCTGAAATAGCTCGAAGAAATGAGGTCAAGTGCTCCAATTTCCATGATTTCACTGTACACAAATGAATCCGTCTTCTTTTGTTTGGTTTATCAGTACTATTTTATGCCCGCGCCAATTTTCTATGCAACTTGAAATTTACTTTTTGTATGCTGTCAAGTGTTCGGAGAGCAAAGAAAAGTTTTGTTACAATAAAAAACAAGAACATTATTTGAAACCATCAAATAAACGTGTATCAACTCTAAATATAACAGAACCCTTCAGAAGCTAATGATTTCAGTTATAAAGCGTCTATAATATTCAATCTTTTCTCAACAGAACACGGAAATTTGTTATGAACAAAAAACGTAAAAGAAGATACAAAAAAAAAGTTTGATGAAAGGTAATGAAATAAAGATTTATAGAAAACTTTGAAACGATCTAAAAATATTAAGTCTGATACTGGAAAAGTAACACATTTAATATGACCTTTTTATGTTTACTTTAAAAGAATGTTTGCGTTCAAAGCTAGCGTTTTAAAATATTACGATATTATTTAAATTAAATCTAAGAAGTCTAAAATAATAACAGAAAGCTCAATGCTTTTGTTGAAAAGTTCTTGTTTAGAATTTTTATGTATAACAAAGAAAATTTTATTTAGATTTAACATTTCATACCGTTCTATTCAAAAAACTACTATAGATACCAATATATCTATAATACGAGCACGTAGAATCATGAATAAAAAAATTGTACTATTTTTGAACAGGCATATTCTTTTCGATTAGATAATCCCAAATCCATATTTAAGATAAGAAACCCATACATTTCGTGAAAATATTGTCAAAAGACTTCCAATATACATTTTCTTTAGAACCTCACCATTAGTAAATCATCAATCACATACATCGATATTTTCTTGTATTCAGTATTGAAAATATTATCTAAAATGGGCATTAAGGTCGACTTACATTAAACGTAGCGTTACGTAGCGGTAACGTCGCTCTAAAATATTCTATACTCTATCGTACAATTTAAATGTGTATGTTCACAATGTCAGTGACTCTCATGATTACAAATCATCAGATATTTTTTTAACATGAACATGATTATCTTTCATCTTTGTCAGGTATACGTTTACAACTAATATTTCCATCGGCTACTAATCAAGACTGAAAAGAAATGTATACTCTTTTCGAACTACATCTTTTTCGCGTTTCGTTCTGAATTATAATCAGCTTCTATAAGCCAAAATTGACATAACGTGGTCAATACGTGGCATGATATTAAATATAATGTGAATTGACCTTTATCATCTAAACGAGGTGAAAATTACACAAGTGAGAGCTTAAAATAATTTTAAAATGGCTTTGAAAAAAATAAAAACAATGAAAGATCCTTTTTAACAATGATTTTAACATTTTAACAACCAATTTGATTTTTGTTTTTGTTTCGTTTTTTTTTTATTTACAGTTTACAGAGGATTGAAATATGTTAAATTCATTCAGTAGTATTTTCTTTGTCTGTCGTGTTTGCCATATATACAAATATATGTACGTATAATGCAACAATGACAAAAAACAAAAAGCATAAAAGCATTTTCATGTTGTTCAAACCAATGAACACTGTGCATTTGTATTTACCAACCATTGTTTTATCTTATGCTGTCCCGTGTCCATCGCGAATTTTCAAAGGAAATGAATAAATACTTGAGATTTTAATTTTACTACAAAATGTTTTTTGCGCCATAACTTATTTCAACAAATTAAAAACATAACCTTATACGCATAAATGTATTAAATTATGTTTGATAAATATATTTCATACGTTTATAGTCCGTAAGAATTTATTTCTACAATAGCTGTAGAGGGCTAATATAATTGTTAGAAACATTGTAATAATGAATGTTTCTAACAATTAATAGTATTAAATTATAAAAATGATTTGTCGGGAAAAAGTGTTTACTTAAAAAGTTCTTTTTCCCGACAAATCATTTTTATATTAATTACCAAGGACAAAAAAGAAAAAAAGTCAGTATTAAATTATATTTTTTCATTTTTTTAATCGCGGTTTTACGTGATGAATTATTTATTACTTATTTTTGAATGAGTTAGTAGGTCTATATTATTTTTGATTTATAAAATTAGAGAATAAACAGAACGTAAACAGACATAGGTAATAACATTTAAGAATAAAAAATAAAATATTTTTTTGGTTAGTTAACAGATTGTATCATAATATGTCTAAAGGACCATTTTAAATTCAAATATATTTTCACATTTTTTCACATTATTTTCACATTTCTCGCTTCATTAGTTCATCCATTTGTCAGCCCTCCGTTACAATAATGTAATGAGGAAAATTAAAAGCTTCCCCAATATTTTGTCTACTTATTTGCTGAATAGTTTTTGAGTATATCGCGCTCACACAGCCCGACATAAGTTACCAGATCATTTTAACACAAAAAAAGAAATAAATAGTCACAGAGATAAATCATTAACTGAAACTTGTATTTTTAGATTTAACATGCAGTGAACGTATCTCAAACGGTTTAAAATTATTTTGTAGTTTAAAATGGCTTATTAAACAGTAAATCAAGTAGAAAATCGTTTAAAATTCACTGAACTTCAGCGATTGATAAATAATTTTATAAAAATGTTAATAAAATATCGTCAATATTTTTCATAGCTTAATTAATAAAACATAAATATTGATAGCTTAAACGCTGATATTTCGTATTACATTATTTAAAGCGTCGCATTTTTTAAACCTTTTAAAAGCTTTTCTATTTATAACGTTCATATATTTTGAAACAAATTACTCATCAGCCCGCAGGATGTATTAAGTAATTAATATTGATATTATGGTAATATAAAAGAGTCAATATTCTATATGAATGAAAAAAATGAACTGGCGAGTTGCCAATTTCCTATTTATTCGAACGTGGAAAAATCACATTCTACCAGTCTAGCGTGTTTTTATCACTAATGGATTTTTTTATTAGATTTAATTAATGACATTGCTCCTTTGATAAGAAAGCGAATTATTTTTTAATTTGAAATAATTTTATAACGTTTTACAACAAACATTTTTTTTTGTAAAATGTGGAACTGTAATAGTGAAATATTTCAAATTGATATATAATAATAAATATTATATTATCCCTCGAATTTACACTTTTTACATAGAAAACATAGATTCACTCTGCACCCTACGGCATAAATTAGAGTAGGTACTAATAACATTATTAAGGCTGTCAGAACGCTCTGAATTTTGTTTGTGCTGTGACCCAGCGGTAAGGGGCGAGGTTGGCAAAAGACATATTGTGGATGTGACCTTCTTTAGCTCTGTCTCGCTCAAATCATCCGCACGTTTCAATTTTTGGCTGGTGCCAACTACGAGGCTAAAAAATCTTATTGCAAGGGTACCGCTGTCAATTGATTACTCTAATTTTTGGAAATATTTTGAAGATTTATGAAACTTTTCCGAAAAAGGAAGAGTCACTTTAGGTTTGTGATGGAACAGTTTTGTGAAATAAGTACGAATAAGGTCATAGTGTGATATTGAAAACGTGTATTTTTTTTAGCACAATTAGTGTCAACTTTTTTCTAGTAAACCGTCCATAAATTACAAAAGTAGTCCATTAGAGACCTAGATTTGTCCTTTATCTTCCTTATAGAGAAAGAATTTTTGCAGAATGTCGACGAATAAGTCTACAATCAGTTGACAGCCGAAGCTCTATTTTTGGCTTTAAATTCAGAGCGTTCCGACAGCCTTAAACAATTTTTTAGCTTTCTACTCTAGTTTATACAGAGTGTTTGAAATTTTTAATCTCTACAAAACTGTATTCGAAGTAATTGGAAAATATCATTTTTGTTGAGCTATTGTATCTTGAATTGTTCAAATTTTAATAGAAAAACGAATATAATTTACTATTCTAAAATCAATAAAAAATGAATGTTTAATTAGTAAATATTTAAAAACCTGATAGAATAAATTAAAAATATATATAAACTTTAAATTGTTAATTCAATGTTGTATCTTTTTTTTATTGAATTCTATGGCATATTACTGGCTGTCAGGTAAGCTACGCCTGTGTGCAAGTCGCTATTTTCTCTCACTGATCATCCTGCCTTTGTCGTAGAGTAGGTAATAGTCTACGCTACTTGTCAAAAAATATATATATTAAATAATGAAAAAAAATTCAAATTGCTTCAGTAGTTTTCGAGTTGTTATTTATCTATTTAAACAAGCATTCGAACACTGTGTCAGCCATATGAAAGATTTTTATCGATCTGAGGTATAAAACGCATCCCTAATTTCTGATAACACTCTTTTTCGAACAGTCTATAAAATACAGAATTGGCCACACATGGCTACGTGAGATAAAAACCACAAAAGTTTTATACGAACAATGGAAATTATTATAACTTCTCCCTTGGCCTAGTTTAACATTGTAAATGTTGTGCGAGTGGCACAGTCCTAACTTCCACATGTTCAGTGTCGTTAAATCTACAGGGGAACCTGGATAACTAGACCTGAATACGAGCTTATCCTGGATATAAAAACTCGATGGGGTTGGCAACGATGCGAAACATTTTGTTGCGTGTATTTTATGAGATAGTCTATTCATCGAAGCAGTGTTAATTGTACACATGTATATTTTTTTATCTATTCCGTACAAAAGATTATGTAAAAAACAAATTTTAAAAAATGTATTACATGTTCCGATAACTTGGTTGTCATCATCAGATTGAATAAAAAATTATGCTATAATATGTAAAATAGAATTAGGCACGTAATTTTACATACGTTATAATTTTTTACGCATACCATCACAAGAGGGAGAGGATTTTGTTATATCCGTGTCCATAATTTTTTTGATATTGAAAATTGCTGGAAATTGGACAAAATTCAAAAAATAATTAACACGGAGGTATGTTAAACGTTTCATTGGTTAATTAAGCTGAGTTGCAGTTAAGCTGCGAAACGTTTACAATAATTCAATGGAATCTTTTGAATTTGGTTAATTTCTTTCAAGTTTCAACATCAGTAAGAGAATTTTTCCTAAGTTCAAGGTTATTGATTGTGTTAGAATATGGAAGCTGTATAATGACTGCAAGATGTCCAGGATAATCTAATGCTCAGAAGTTTATACAGTACATTAAAAATCATCTACTAGATATTATAATTTTTCTTAAAGTCACCATTGATCAAAAATATATTAAAAACTGTAAGTAAAATTTTCCGTCGGCCCATATCATGCGTTTAACCTGAAGTGGTTAAGACTGTCGGAACGCTCTGAATTTAAGCCGAAAATAGGGCTTCGGCTGATAGCTGATTGTAGATTCGTCAACATTTTGCAAAAATTATTTCTCTATAAGGAAGACAAAAGACAAATCTAGGTCTCTAATGGACTACTTTTGTAATTTATGTACGATTTCTTAGAAAAAAGTTGGCATTAATTGTGCCAAAAAACATACGTTTTCAATGTCACACTACGAACTTATTCATACTTATTTTACAAAATTGTTTCATCACAAACCTAAAGTGATTCTTCTTGTTTCGGGAAAGTTTTTTAAATCTTCAAAATATTTCCAAAAAATAGAGTAATCAACTGACAGCGGCACCCTTGCAACAGCATTTTTTAGCCTCGTAGTCCGGTTTAAATTCAGAGCGTTCCGACAGCCTTAAAGCGAGGACAATAATAATTATCCAAGCTCTTATGTATGTGAATCTAGAAATGAGACAGCGTGAAAAAAATATATTTTGGAACTTCAGCGTAGTATGTCTGTATGTATGTAGGCATGCATGCGAATCGCGTACAAAAAAAATATCTACAAACAATTCATGGGGTCTAAGGATGAGAAAATAATAATCTTTAATAACGAGATACTGTCGGATATACACAGACGTTACCACAGCTGTTATTTTATACCTGCATATTATGAAAAACATGCGCAGAAAAAAAATATTTAAGGATGGGAAAATATATAATTGACATAGCTTTTCTGTATTTTTTAAAAGATTCAAAGTGTTATCCTCTAACGCTTGTATCACAAATAATATATTTAAAAATATGCAAAAATGCTGCTTTTGTACGAACGTTAATTATGACCTGCAAAGTACAAATAATTATTGTATAGTCATTTCGCGTCTATCTGTATGCTCGAGATTTACATGATAACTGCTGAACCAATTTCTTGTGTTTTATACAGTTTTATAGGAGATTATTCCAGTAGTGCTTGAGACTTTACGCTAAATTATAAAAGGTACAAATAATGTCAAGTATAAGTCAATAATTCTACAGAAAAAAATAGAATAATGAAAAGCTAGTCATGAACCATTTCTGTCATTGGTAAATGCAATCATCGTAACTTTCTATAAGACGATATTTTTAAGTACACCGATAATTAATCTACTAGGAACATGTGCCCATGAAAGATACATTGTAGATTTTGAGATCATCAGCGTCGAAGCCTCCATGATAGGGAACGTAGATAACAAATCATATTTTAGATTAATGACGCTCTCTAGAACTTGTGTCTTAAACGTCTGAGGCAATATGAAAATTTTGCTATTATATCTGATCTGAGTGTGTAATTTAAAGGTGTTTTTTGTTGTTAAATTGTTTTGAAGACAAAACTTCAGCGACGGAAGATCAAAAAAGAAACGCAATTACTTTCTGATATGAAATTTGCATTCATTAGCTAACGTTTCGAGAGATGTTTTTTCTACTTCACCTTGTATATTCGCATGTAGGTGGATGTTTGTGGCAGAACATATACAGTAAATGTTTGTGGCCACATAATAAAAACCAAACTTTACACACTATGCTCAGAAAGATGAGATTTGTATTACAAAAAGGTAAAATATCATCCGTACATACCGCAATGCCGTACCATTGGACCCGTTTTTAAACTGTATATGAATTCTCACATCCGTTATGTCTTGCGTGTGTATAATATCAGGTCCTCACCACAGCACATTCAACTAAAAAGAGGAGAAAAATATATAAAAGTGAAAATTGCCTTCTAAACACTTTTATACAAATATGAAACGGTGATCTTGTTATCTCAATTTGCGTGCCGACTTTCTGGCCGGTTTTCATCTGTTTGTATTCTTTAAACATTGTTCTGTTAAGGATCGAGGTTGTATCCGTAAAACTGCAATTCAGAATAAATGAAATTTTATTAGTTTATATATTGAAAACACGACTCCAAAAATCTTATTTTATATTACAATTCCACTAAGATACTTAAGTTACTGTAAAATCTTAATTTAAATGAGGAGTCGTTTAAAACTATAAACGGATCATCTTCTTGCATTACTGTTTTATATGACACTGCAACGCTCATTTTTTTAATCAATGTTTTTTGAAGAAATAACGGATTGTCAATACATCTAAAAATTTAGTTTTTTTTTCGTTTTTTTTTAATAAATAATAAATTCATAAATATATATTCCACTAAATGTATAAACATAATTTCAAAGATAATTAAATTAATTAAAAACAATAAACAATTTTTCAAAATGTATATAACATTTGATAGAATAAAATGAAAAGTATACTTTTTACATATTCTCGTTTCAACACAAGTATACAATCACATAATAGAAAATTTTATTGCTTTATCGATTTCTTTGATTTTATTAAATAGAATTTCTATACTCATATCTCTTCTGACACGTTTGTCTCTGAAACTATTTTTTTGTGTTTGACTGAAAGTAAAGTAAATATTTACAAAAAAGACAAGTTTTCTTTTATTATTTGTTCTTTAGTTTGTACACAACAGATATTTCTTCAATAGGACAAGCAGATTGTTGTTTTAATTGAAAGCCATTTTAAAAACTTTTTGAGTTTGTGATGAGGTAATCAAAAGTTGAGATTCCGGTACGAAACTTGCAGCACAAATATTTATGTTAACTTGCATTCGGATGGAAAACTATTTCAAAGAATGAAAATATTCGGCAAAGATGTGTTGCAAAGGGACGGGGGAATAGAGAAAAGCTGTGAATGGTTGGTAAACAAGTTAATCTCGTCACACCATTCTTCTTCTCTGTTTTTTCTATTTGTCCACCGCTCTCTATCGCTTTTGCTCTGAAAACTTCCGGTTTTTCACTAAACGAAATATCGTGACAGTACAGGTTATAATAAACGGTGCCGATCCTGAAGCGCTCTTGTGTCATATTTTTTAGAATTTCGCGCACAAGAAAATAATATTTTCTGTTCGTCTGCCACAGACTTTTAAACAATAAGTACTCCGTACTCGTTAATGAAATCAACTTTTATGTAAGTTGGTGTTTCACACGCAAACAAATATATTTTTTACTAAACGTTTAGCGTACAAAAAAGGGAGGAACATTAAATGTGTGGTATAATGAGTAGAGTAAAAACATATTTTTTTTTTGTTATTTTTAGTTTAAAGTGGGACAAGGAAGGTTCTACAATGGGAAAATTTTGATAAAATATTGTCTTCCGGTCGCATTTGAACTAGACATATGAATTCTAGTAGAAATTCTGTATTTACGATTATAACCAACGACGAATAAGTTTCATCAAAATCGATCCAGGGGTTTCTAAGATAAACAACTCCGGAACAAGTGAGGTATAATTAATAGCTACTAGTACAGACACTATTTTGTACAAATTTATGAACACGTTTTAAGGGGTTATATACAAAGTTGGGGCTTGAAAAATTGAAAAAATTTTTTTTGCATATTCTGAAAGTACATACTTTCGAAAATATCTGTGCAAAATTTCATCCAGATCGGATTACTGGTTTTCAAGTTTTGTAAATTTGACTGAACAAATGTTTCGCACGAATGAAGTTGACACAAAACTTTAAACGCGATTATCTCGGAATGCGTTTTTTTTCAAAAGTACTGTTGCGGTGAACGTGATATCTCAAAAACTTTTTTTTTTAAATATTCGTATTTAAGATCTCGTGTACCTGAACGATTCATTTTTCATCCGAAAATTTTTATTTTTTTGCAATGAATTTTTTTTTGAAATTTTGACCACTAAAAAAATCGATTTTTCCTGTCAACGTGGTTTTTTTATTGAAAAAACATTTTTTTTGGGAAACCGAATCGTTCAAGTACACCACAATACATTTTTCTTAAATAATTTTTTAACTTTTTTTATTTCGGTTGAGCCTCTGCAAAAAAAAAGCGCTGCGGGGCATGGGCCATAACTGCGACAATTTTCAGAATTTTTTCGAAACTCAGTGTTTTTATTTCTTCGATAGTACTACTAGAACACTGTGTTTTGCTTTTTTCGATAAAATTTGCATAAAACCCTTTTAAAAAATCACGAACTTAGCTCACTTTTTCGCCTCAACTTTATATATAACCCCTTAATACATATCAAACGGTTAACTTTTTAATTTGAAACAATTCATCGGTATTTTAAATACATTGTATATATAAACATTTACTCTGGATATTTCTGATCGGTCAGTGCTAAATTTAAAATTAAAGAAGGATACTCGTAAACATAGCCTTATTCAAATATTACTCAGTAAATTTTGTTATGTATTTGCCGAGTTCTAATTTACATTAAAAAAAATTATATGTAATATTTATTCTGCTACAAAGTAAGCATTTTAACAACCCCAATTTATATGAGACCGTGGTGCAAACGTTAAAACTCATCCTGCAGTGAACACACAGTTGGGGTAGATTGGGAGAGCAGGGTGTAAAGTTTACCGAGCCATTATAAGTGGGATGTCCATAGCCCACCATAGCTACTAAACAGGGGCGGTTCAAAAAGCGAAAAGCATAACTGTTCAGAGCTTAAAAATGACATAAATTAAACTGAAACCCGTTTTTGACAACAGAAAGAACAGTTTTGATGCCAAAAGTTTTTCTCTCACATAAACTTCTGTTAAAATTAAAATTGGTCTTTATATGTTAGAAGTCGACTTACCAACGTACCTACTGCAATTAAGCCTTGAGACAACGCATTTCAAAGCATAAAACAATTTTTAGACATTTATTGACAATACACCGCTGTCATAACATGACATTGCAGATAAAAACGGTGTCCTTAGTAAACTTATCTCAAAACTTCATTTTTATAGATTAACAGTGAACTATTAAGGCACCGATTCTATAAAAGCCAAATGCGAAAACTTTCTCAATGTTAAAGAAGCAGAAGTATAATAATTAAGTGTATAATAGACGCCACGGTTCTAAAAGGTTCTAAAGCTAGTCACAAACAACGTTACAAATGCATATTTTAGAGCCTTCTTGGTTGTTTTGTGGGAAAGGAAGACTCCCACCACCTCCCAGTTACCTGCGTGCGCTCGTCGGTGATTGGCTATCGCTGGTTGTCGTGTCACTTGTCGCTTTCCTGCTATAAAGTACAATCCAGTACGCTATTGTTAAGTTGTTTCTTTGATTGTTAATTGATCAAGATGCCTAAACAGTTTTGCATAATCAGTTAAAAAATATTAACTAACCAGTACTGTTGCTGAGATACTGTAAAAATCTAAATGTATTTTAAAGGTTTGTTTTCGCTTTCTTGCAGCTAATATAAATCCTTTATAAAAATAATATTTTGTATTTATTTTGATAAATAAATAAAACAAGTCATTGCGATTTTCAAATTTGTACGAAAATGTCAAAATCTGAAAGGTATGTTTTCAAATAAAAATTAATAAAAATCTTGAGCTCACCCTGTATTGAGAGATACATAAAACGGTGTGGGATATCGCATAACCACTTAAAAAATGAATGCCTTCAAAACGACGATTGCGAATTACACATAGTGCTTGTTAAATTGATGTTAAAATTTACATTTATTCTTATATATTTTCACAAAATGTTGTTTATTTCTTTTGAGATAAACATTTTCCTTTTTTCACTTTTCAACACAGAAAAAGGATTACAAATGCGTTTTATTCTACTCATTTATCAGAAAAGCTAAAAAAGCAAGCAAAATATTCTAACAAAAAAAACACCGTTGTTGTCATCATTAGCAGTTACTCTATTGTCACAACATTTCGAAAGCAAATGTATCTTAAATTAAACTATGCTCAAAATAAACTAAGATTCAAATTTTATTATGATCAGATATTTTTATTTCTTGTCATATTCTTTGACAAAGTACCGTTAATCTTCCATCGTTTTCGTAGCTAAGGAAAATAATTAACAAGTTCAAAAATAAATATCGAATACAGATAATCATTTTTATATTCAAAATTACAAAAATTACTCAACTTATATAAATTTTAATTGTGAAAATGTTATTATAATATAAACTTCTGATTTTCTTAATTGCTTCAACTAAATATTGCTGATGGGAACACGTAAGACTTACCTTAAGTCTTACGTGTTCCCATCAGTAATATTTACTTGAAGCAATTAAGAAAAATAGTTTTTCGACAGATTTTGCTTAACGCGCAATTTTCGTGAATTACCTTGAACTTTTTTATTAATTATCTCGCGTTCTAAACGGTCAAAAATTCTCAAACTTTGGGATTTATTAGAAAGCGTAATTTGAGCCTATGAAAGAAGATGAGCAAAATCTGTCGGAAAATTATTTTTCTTATTATAACGCGCTAGAACTACTGTAATATCACTATTTTCAGACAGTCAATCATTTAATTGTTATCTGGATTGCGGTATTTGGTAAATATAGTAACTTTAACAGTCCTCAGACAAACTAACCCCCTATTTACGTCCTACTAGCATTATAAATCCGTAATTCAAAAAAATGTGTTTTTCATAAAATTTCAACTTACATTTACAATTTTATACTTAATGGGATATCTAAATGAGTAAAATTAACCATTTTCATAATTACCGCCTTTTGTCAGTTGATTTGTTTCTGGTTAACACAGAAGCTACTGAACCAATTTGAATCGACCTTTCACTGTAGTGTTTGTTATAGTATACAATATACGATACATACTAAACGAATTTGAGTTAGTTAAAAAATTAGCATCAACGCAAGCAAAGCCGTGGATAAAGGTTAACACCTTAAGGCTGTCGGAACACTCTGAATTTAAGCCAAAAATAGAGCTTCGGCTGTCAACTGATTATAGACTTATTCGTCAATATTCTGCAAAAATTCTTTCTCTATAAGGAAGATAATGGACTGCTTTTGTAATTTATGTACGATTTACTAGAAAAAAGTTGGCATTAATTGTGCTAAAAAACACACGTTTTCAATGTCACAACTACGACCTTGTTCGTACTTATTTCACAAAACTGTTCCATCACAAACCTAAAGTGAATCTTCCTTTTTCGGAAAAGTTTTTTAAATCTTCAAAATATTTCCAAAAATTAGAGTTCAATTGACAGCGGCATCCTTGCAATAGCATCATTTATCCTCGTAGTTGGCACCAGCCAAAAATTGAAACGTGCGAATGATTTGAGCGAGACAGAGTTAAAGAAGGTCACACCCACAATATGTTTTTTGCCTACCTCGCCTCTTACCGCTGGGTCTCAGCACAAACAAAATTAAGAGCGTGCCGACTGCCTTAATGAGGCAACTCGCAAAAATAGTGTAAATAGAGACTTAGACATAAAAATTTTAACAAAAACTGCAAAGAAAATTCTGACAGAATAGTTTTTTGACTGGTACCATGTATGATATATTATACGAAAATAACAGTAAACTTGTTATGATATAACTCGTCATCGTTTAATCAAAAAATAAAGCGTGGTAAATATAAAAAATTAATCTATGTAAACTATTTCCATTAACCTGAAAGTTCGTAATTGTGGACAGTGAATCTAATGTGTGTTTGAAAATATTTCTCAGAATAATCGCCAAAACGGGATTTCAGTCAGTGCAGGAATCAGTTTGAAAAGCAATAAAGTTGAAATTCTTGCAGAGTAAATGAAATATCTGTGCCGGTTTTGAGTGACGGTCAGATTTAGTTAATGACAAATGTCAGACATGCATTTCAACACTTTAATCACCCAGTTTCCGACATACCATTTACCATTGCCGCATGATCATTAAATAAATTTTACTACCTCCAGGGAAATCACTGGCAGTAAATTTTAACCAATTACCTAAAGGTTTATGTACGTCATGAAAAATTATTAAGTCATTTATTTTTCTTTACAAAGTATTTTATAGCGTTTGTATTTAACGCTAGCGTTTATTTATATTTTGAACTCTAGCAAACATTTTAAATTGATTTTTTTTATACAAAGGTTTATGAACGCACCAACATCAACGGTCATAAGCGCCCGAAACTATAAATTAAGAATCTATTAGAACTAAATGAGGGTATTCAATTCTGATGAGTGGAGAAATTGATTTTTTTGCACAACTCCCTATAAAAGAGCTGCTTTTCGTACCTGTGTAGCTTTAGAGTCAAATAACCCGTTTAAGTTTAACTAAGAAATGCTATCTTACCAAGCCAACAGTATTTTTTAAAATCCACATGTCTGATACCATTTAATAATATAAGACGAACAGCAAAGCAGGCTTAGTTTTCGTAAACAATCCAAATTGATTACAAAATGGCTACACATAAAACTGTAAAAAATATTAAGTTATTATAATATGAAAATCGACTATTTTATTGGAGAGATGTGCAAAAAGTATAGTATGTGTTTCGAACGAAATGCTATTGTCACCCATATGACTGTTAAAACTCGCTCAATCTGGTTTTTCCATAATGTCACAATTCGTGCCATAATACGGTCTAAAAGCATCAACTTATTGTAGAATCACGATTATACTCATTTGCGGGTTAAACGTGCTGGCATGTACCATAGTATATTCAAAATCTGTGAAAATTGTATGTTGGATTGTTTCCGGCGGGTAATCTCAGGAACTACTGAATCGATTTGGCATTTCATTCACTGTTTTAAAGTTCATACGGTATGACAAAAGGTGATGACGAGTAAGCGTATAAACTATAAAGAATGAGAAGGGTCCATTAAGTTGTTCTATATGATCAGCATTCCCAATTTATATAGTCCAAGTGGGGTTACCATCCGTCCGGGTTTCCCCGGATTTGTGCTAGTTTCCTGGGAGCGTCCGGTTGGGGCTTCATTTGTACTCCGGGTTTTGTTTTCATAACAGAGTATATTAATAATTTGTGTTTTATCTTAAGAATAAAAAAATTCTAACTGATTATTAAAACAATTAGTAACAAACTGTAATAAGATTCTGTTTTGTTAGGTACATTTAAAATGATGATAAAAGATGACTAAATTTATTTTTAAGGTCTGAAAATAAATAAAAAGGAGATTTATGACATTTTCAACTGTTTTTTATTACACTATTTTTAAAAAAACCTGTTGACATGTCCGGGTTCTGGGCTCTAAAATCCGGGGTTTTCACGCGTCTTGTCCTGGTTGCCAAATTTTAGAGATGGCAACCCTAAGTCCAAGCCTCTATAATCATGACACGACTGGTTTATAATAAATTGATTGGATATTATTATATTGAACAGCGTCGATATTGAATTACAAAATATTGTTTCTTATTTACAAAGATTTAATGAAATCTCATTTTATTTCTAAGATGCTCGCGTATCCAATAATGTCCACACGGATTTGTGATAAATTACTTTCCCTTAAACTAATCGAATAGCACTGACGTCCCACAGGAATATTCTCTGGAGAGACGTAACACAGAAGCGGTAGGACTGACGGAGGTAGGAGCTATAGTATAGAAAGAGAGCGTGGATCGAAAAGCCGACCTGGTAAATTCAATTTCTGGTTTAGTTTATATCACACGTGCAATTGTATACATGTGTGTCTAAGGTTCACTTTAACTTCGGACAAGTCCTCTATTGTTTAATAACAGTTCGTCATAGGCGAGAAATTTACCATTATTTCTACCCATTGACATATTTATGAGGACCCCGAAGTTCTGTGCTAAGCAACGGTAAGATTTTGAAAAAAAAATTATGAAGCAATTTTTCAGTAAAATCTCATCAAGTCGCAACTCGGTAATTTGCCGTTACGAACAAACGTGACGTTTTTGCGTGGCCTATATGCCTATATAACAAATTAGCTTAAACGTGAGTTTGCATACATAGGAACGGATTACAAAGTCCACATAGTGGAAGATTTGGTATTTTATTGAAAACAGAAGGAAGTTCAAGTAATACAAATAATTAAAATCTTAACTTATGTTAGTCTGTAATTGTACAATTTTAAAGATTTTAAGTTCTCATAATTTTTTGCCTGTTTGTTTATGAAACACTGTAAACTTTGTGTGTTTTTGCATTGAAAATATATTTTGCAAAAAATATTCGAAGGATAAGGGACAGCTGTCAGACTGCAATAATAATATCTGTTGAAGTAAAACGTCTTTAGGCGCGAAGAGTCAATTCCGTGAGTTGTTGTCACTTATTGTATAGTATAGGCTAAGTACATACTAAAGGTGCAAATCATGCGTGAAATTTCCCGTGACACTGAGTGTCACGACGTGACACGCCGTGAGTGTGACTCTTTCAAAAAAATTGTGAATGAGTGTGATTAAATAAAATATACGGATACGTGAGCGTGCGTGAGTGGAAAAAACTTTTCGTGAGCGCGAGTTGGCGTGAGTGAAAAGTTAATCACGTAAAAGATTATCCCTGTATGCGGACTGTTAAACCTGGCCCGGGACTCATGATTTTTCTTGTTTAAAGTATGTACTTTGTATTCAGAGGTTTTTGGTTTGTTTATTGTATTTGTGATGTGCAAACTGTAACCTATTACATAAAATTACAAAAATTCATTGTTTAGTATGTACTTTATAGTTGACAAACACATAACCTGATCCTATTTCCATAGGCCATATTATTGTATCATGTTTTGGTAGCTTAAGAAATGTTATAAGATGAATTATAAACTTACGAGAGTTTCGTGAGTGAGAGTGTGATTGAATGTGCGTGAGTAGACGAGAGTCTCGAAATATAATTATTCTCGTGCGTGAACGTGAGTGAGTGGCTGAAACCTAGCCGTGAGCGTGCGTGAGTGTGATTATAAATAATAGTAGCAGTGCGTGAACGGGCGTGAGTTGAAAATGATTTTCGTGAGCGTGAGTGATCGTGACCAAATACTACTCACGATTGCACCTCTAGTACATACATGTAACTTAGTATAGTATTTTCAGTCTGAGAGTCAGGCCAAGAGCCGAAAATAACCGAAGCATATCTTTCAGTGTCTCGGCTATAGATACTTCTGGCCGCTACCAATATATGTATTGTCTACATGTTTTACTCCAACAGCACATAAAGGTTACACGCACATATTTTTCTGTCCCTATTTTCCTTCACACACACCATTTTCAAACACGGAAACCATTTTTTTGTACCGCAGATAACCTAAAAATACAAAAATCAAACACCACGTTGACCAGACATCAGATATTTAAAAAAGACGAAATATGTCACTACTCTTAATCGTTTTAAGTAGTCTGTGGACTAATTAAATATTAATGAAAATTGTTTATCTTTAGTAAAAACCAAATCTATATAAACACTAAATAACTTTGTTTTCTAGTAATTATTTTGTTGTAATACGGACCTCTTCCATATGTTAGATAAATGTAAAAGTCTATCACAACAAAAATGTTATTAGTGTATTTGCCATATGGCAACATACACTATTGGCGTTGGTCGGATGGCGGGACCTAGGGGTCGGACCAAAATTTCTCGACGTTTCATAACCTCCTAAACACTTTGGCACCATTTTTAAAAATGTTTATATATATATGTATATATATATATATATATATATATATATATATATATATATATATATATATATATATATATATATATATATATATATATATATATATATAGGTATATATGTGTGCGGGCTATAACTTTCGAAGAAGTTAATTAATTTTGACGAAATTTGGCACACATGTTGGAATCCATTACCGCACGAAGCCTATTTAAAATGGGCCCAATCGGATCATTTTAAGGGTGAATTTTAGGGGTTGAAAAAAGTTTTTGGGCCCCAAAATACCGAAAAAAATCTCAGAATCGTTTTAAACTTGAAATTTAACCCTTTAATAGCAATTAAAAAGTGCCTCTAAAATTTTAGTAAAATCGGCCCAACAGGACCGGACTTACACATTTTTTGAAAACACTAATTTGCAGATAGTGACTTATTTATTGAAGGGTGTCTTTAATTCGGTGTAGACGTTAGATTGATAATAATATTACAATTAAGAAAAAAATGTTATCTTAAGGAGTGTATTAAGGGGTTAAATTTTTTATTTTGCCCAAAAACAAACTTAATTTCACATAATAAAAGTCTAAAACCATACGGCCCTATACAAGCAAATACACTATATTGTCGGCAGGGTTTTGGCACTGCGACCCGGGTTTTTATTGATATCATTGATTACATAAAGTCTGCCTGAACAGAGTCAAAAACCAACAACGACTGTGTGAAAACCACAAAAAACTCCTGCTTGTAAATCTCACTTGCCTTTTGTAAATAAAATTCACTTGAATATGTTTGAAATACATTAATTTGTTCAATGTGAATATTTTGAACCGATTTATTTTGCACAATAGTCTTTTAATATTCACACCGTATATTTTTTTAACTTTTGTATAAATCGTCTGTGTTTAACAAGTAAGATTTAATTTTATTTAGAAAAAAATTAGAGTATAAAAAAACTAAAACAACAGGCTTTTGAATGACGGTAATCTTATTTTAACACAATATTTTAGTAGCGTTATTATTTTGTGAAGACCACCAACGGTATATGCTTTATGAACTAGATCTGAGTTTCGATTATACAAACAGTTATAACTAGGTTAATTTTTCAAGAAAATAATTCAAATTTTAGGTTTTCGAAAATAAATCTGCTCTTAAAAATGTAACCATTTTGGTTTCATTCTTATTTATTTACCTCCTAAAATTTTTACTAAAAATCGCGAAAACCCATTGTCGATTGGTCTGTAAATTTGTATGTACCTACAGGTCGCAATTCTTGACGGATTACTTTGGTTTATTTTTTTTTCTTCTTATTTACTATGAAAGTTGAACCCTATGGAAATTCATTGAAACGTATTCAGTAGTTTATTTGTTATATTTTATTGTTTTCAAGAAAATGAAACTGCTTATAAATTAGTGAATAAGATTTTTTTTCATTTTTTTCTCAACCAAAAAAAATCAAATAATGTTTTAAAAATTATTTTAAAGTTGCCTGCAAAATATTCAAGAGCACTTATTTTATTAATTATTATTTTATTATTATTAAAAAAATATCACACTTAACAGAAACTAAATCTAACAAGTTTGGCTTCTATTGAGTCTTTATTTACTATTTGCTACACACAAAATAAGAGGGAGAGAGAGAGCTTGAAACAAGCTTGAAAAGAGAATTTCAAAGAGAGATAGATTATAAGATAAACTAACGATACGGTACACTGGCATCTAGTCATTTATCTTCAATACGCAAGTCACTAAACTTATCCTGTTTAGCAAATGATGGTTGTTGGTTAGTAAAATATACTCACTGTGAGAAATTTACGGACCCAGTACATTTCAAATAAATTCATAACTTAGTAACTCGGCATTGCTTGAGACCACCAATGATTTTGCGCGATATATATGTACTAGTCGACCGTGCCAAAAATCTACTGATAAATACTACTAAGGTTTTATTGTTGAATAACACAATATAATATTATGTTAAAAAACGTCAAATCAGTGGCTGACTAATTGATTCACGGTTCAACACTACTTGATGAAATTTATGCAGATCATAGAAAAGTATAATTTTTTACAATTATCATCGTCTTATATATATTTTTTTGCGTAACTGGCAACATATATTCAGTCTGTCAAAAATTGGCTAGGCAGATGATAATACTTCTAAATGTTTGATAACTTCTCTGTAATCTGTATACATTTTGCCAAGAAGACGTGTTGAATCATATTCGAAATACTGACAACAAAAAATGATAAAAAACATGAATTAGTTTGCTTCGGATTTTATGTTTCTCAATATATTATCTGCTGAATTCAGTAATAATTTTTTATAGTATTGTCTATTAGACTTGTGTACGTTCAGAGCTTAAACTAATTAAGACTAATTAAGCCCAACATTGCCCCTGCCACCATGGCTAAGCGCGATGCTATATGCCCAGGATAGTGTTCCTAAGAACCGTGAAAACCAAACTGAAATTGGTCCAGCAGCTATCAACTCATAGACTTTCTAAAGTTAAAATCAATGTAACAGCCATCTTTGACAGCGAAAACCGAAAAGCATCACAGCATGCTTTTTAAAAATTATTTAGTTTAATTTTTGAATGATCCCCTATAAAATAGCTGTTGTAAAATTATCTCTTTTCACAATAGTGCATAAAGTAGAAGAAAAGTAAATCAAGTTTGCCATTCTAATGGTAATATCTTTGTCAGTTGCCATTGAAATCTAGATGACCAGCAGAAACAAGCATATACGCTATAACAACCAGCCCACATAATATGTACCCGGTATGGCCGAACTGGTGACAAAAATATTACAAAAAATTACTTGCAAAAATATAATACGTAGTTTGTTTGTGATAGTAAATCATTTGTGTGAACGCTATGTTACCCTCGTGATAATATCTTTCATTACCAACGATATACATACTATTACTGTAGTTGTATTTAATAATACGATTTATTTGGCAGGACGTGTTTTTCTAAGTAATGGTTGAATTGTAAATTTTGAGGTATCTATTTGTAGAATCAAACTGATCAGTATTTATGAAAACTGAAAATAAAGAAAAAATTGCTAGCATTTTATTAAAAACCCATTCAGAAATTTGGCAGAAAGCTTATATTTTGGGCCATCATATAGAGAAGATGCGTTTCCTGAAGTTAGAATCACAGGAAGTTCACCGGGAGGAATTTACTACGTATAACCTCCACGTATATTGGTCCTTTGCGAGATTAAACGCTCGAATTCGATAAACTTTGACATGGTTCGATAGTACCTAAGCAGAAATTGCCCTTGGGCCATTTCACTGTTACTATGCAAGGCTGACTACACACCCTCTTTACTTTGAAACATACATTTATTTTTGCATCTTTATGTGATAGGTATTTTTATCAACAAAATGAGAACGTCTTCGCTTGGAGACTTATTTGACGAAAGGTGTGTCCTTCTCATAAATGTACTGATTTCAATCATCGCGTACGCTTTCATTTTTCATAACATATTTTTTTAACTATTCTCTAATATGTGGATTGGGAATTGCAGTCATTTTGTGCACCTCTATATTGATGCGGGGCTTTTAAAGAGAGTTGTTTAAATGTGTTTGGTGGATATTTTTGCATTTACCGTGTAATTATTGACACGCATAAGTGTGAAAACGAGTTGTTACGACGTTAAAATAGGCTGCGAATGCAGAACTTTAAGACTTTAAAGCTTTTGAAATGCTTGGATTAGCTTTTATTAAACCATTTTGGGCGTTAATTATACCTACTGATTATTCAGACTTTTACAAAGATTTAATGTGGAGACGTGATTTAATTTTGCTATAATTCATTTTTATGGTGCCAGATGTCATACTGTCAAATTCGTACAAGCTTATTTAGTGCAAGCGTTGCCAGATCTCGCGCAATCATATTTTGCTTTGCTCCCATTTTCTGGCGCCAGATGTAATAACGTCAAATGTCATATCTCTATAAGCTGATTTGACATGGAGTCTGGAGGTGTTGTTTAATCGCAAAACTGCAATTTACTGTTCTTTCATTTTCTGCCAAACATATTATAATCTCTGAAAATTAATGAAATGTAAGGTTTTATTATTATGTATAAGCTTTTATTTAACTTGCTATGTTTGTCAGAGTGTCAGTTTGTGCCAATACTTGCAATCCAAATTTAAACTAGATCTAATTAAGCTAGAGCTTTGAAATTTTTCACGCGGGTATAAGTTCGGTGCCAATGCATAAATCCACTATGGCGGACGCCCCAAGATGGCAAATTACGTTTTTCTTTGCAACCCTCTTGATATGAGTATAAAATGAAAGTTTGACGAATTGGATACGATAAGCTGTGATGCAATTTTAAACCCAATGCGTCGGACGTCACATATCCGATCAGTTAGACATTTTGTACACATATTATATATTCTCAATGATAATACATGATTCTCTCGTTTTTAGGATTAAATAACCTGTTAATTTTATCAAATTAATGTCTGAATAGTACTCATTTCGAAAGAATAAAATGAACAAAATATATTTTATTTCGTTCTTTTTATTCTTTCAAAGTGTTTACTATTCAGACATTCATTTGGTAAAAAAAACGTTTTAAAGACAAGTTTTTATTGAAATTTAGGTACTAAAAGAAAATTGTTAAATTGATAATTTAGTTTGATAATTGTGAACTTAAATTATTAACAATTTTCTTTTTTTTAATAGATTTCAATAAACGTTTGTCTTTAAAAAGTGTTTTTACTAGTATTTACGCAAATTAAATAAGACATCATCGAATTTCATTTAATTCTAATTTATGAAAATAATTAAATATGTAATAATTGAACGTTTAAATAAAATAATGCAATTTCGACAAAATTATATTCATCTCAAATTCAATCAAGAATAAATTATACGTCGTATTTATAGTCGATCGCAGATAGAACTTGATATAGATTCGGAAGAAGCGCTGTAATTGCGGATTTCATTGATAGAATGTTTTGAACCGCCTTCGCTGTCTTCTACAGCCGATGTGATCAGACTACCATCAGCGCCATACTCGCATGTTATTGCAGCAGTGCTGCCACATTTACGGGCCGGAGTGCTAACTTTATTGCGAGGTGATGTGCGTTTCTTGCGTTGCGCCGTTGGCGGGTGTGAATGTGTGTTAGATTTCGCTTGTTTTGTTTGCAGTCGTTTGTTCTCGGCGTCTGAAAACACAAGATAATATATTTCTTGTATATCGTTTGCAAAAGGAACAAATTAATTCAACGGAACTGGTTTTCATTCATTCTTCAGGTGATACAAAACATAATCATTATATTATTGAAGTGCAACTTCTAAGGCGAAAGCGGCCAATTTAACGTTCGCATTAAATATTTAACACTGATAGTGTAACCGCATGGCAACGAAAAACAAAACATAGTCTGTAAATTGTAAATATCAATTTATTATATTTAGATGTAGACTTTGCTATCACTGTTAACAAGAGTCCACTGTTTGCCAGACGGCCGAATTGAGCCTTGCGCCCTTACAAATTGCGTTCTAGATCGCTAATATATCAATAAATATTGGACATATGTAATTTTTGTAAAAGTAAATTTGGTTTATGTAGTGTGTAGTGCAAACGAAACGGTTTAATTAAACTTTGACTGTGTAACCTTCGAGTATTGCTTAAGATATTACACTTTCTCCAAGTATTTTTAATATTTGGTGTGTTGTTAAAAATTTATTTTTAAAACTGAGAACTTAATACGATATTAACTCGACAAGCAATCTCCATTAGAAGATATAGATCTCCTTTGTTAAGCATCTATAATTTACGATCATTCATTCAATATTATAGTAAAGACTTGTTTCTAATTTTAAACGCTAATGACCTCAGTTGTCGAGAATCCATAAATTCTAATCAAATCTAATGAATTTATGATAAGTACAGCGCAAAGCTTTTGTACAAGCTGCTAAATGTAATTACATTCACTGCGTACTAGAAATGGGAGATTAAAACTTTATGTACTCTGACAGCATCAATTTTTTACCATTCCAACCCCACAAGTGTGAAAAATAGTACCTACTAATTTAAATCAAAAATTGCTTTTCAAAATTTTACAAAATTCTTTCGTTTTAAGGTCTCCCTAGTAAAAAAAACGTATTTTTAGAAAAAGCCTGTTTGCCTATTTGTTAGTCTATTTATCTGTGAGCATAACACTGTAAGTTAAACGGCTCAGCCAATCGTAACCAAATTTTGGTAAGATATTTGATAATAATATATTGTATTGTTTTTGGGAAAAATCGGCGTATGCGCAGAAGAGATATTCGCCATATTCTTTTTCTGTTACAAGGGTATATTTTTCTTAATGGTTTATTATTCTGACTATTTTTCCAAGAAAGTTTTGTAAATATTTTTTTTCGAAACTTTATAATTTTGGAAATATTTTGAAGAAATTAGGTAGATGACAAGAATGCTTTGATTAATTTCTACATGTAATACTATATTATGTAATCATTCAAACGGATAAAAAATATCATAATATTTGATATTAGCCATTACCCGCGTCACCACGCGCGTTAACAGACATTTTTTTTCTTTATTGTAATACGCCAAACGTCAATATTTTTTAAGCTGGAATGGTCCTACCTACCAATTAGCTGAACTTTTTTTAATATAACACTTCTTCTACATTTTGGTATTACAAAACTTTTCAAAGCATTTATTCATTTATTTCTTGTCTAAATTAAAGATTCTTTTAACCTTATTATTTTATATCGAAGCATTCGATTGTATATTAATTATTTTTTAAAAGAAAAATTGACTCAGATAAATAATATAAAAATCAAACAGAATTATCCTGCTAATGCCTTAGTTGTCGAGCGTTTGTAACCTATAATCATTATATCTTTACGTAACGTTTAGAAACGTTTCGATAAAAAAATGATTATACACATTTTTAAATATAAGTAGTAGATATAAGATCAATAATATTATTCTATTAATTTTTGCCGGTTATGTTTAATTTTTATTTTCTATTCATTTTTCTTATACTGACATAACTAAACGAGAATAGATATTCATGTCAAAAAGGCCCGTTCATCAGAAATGGCGATATCTCAAGTTATGTTCACTATAAATTATTACTAAGACATAATATTTTATCTCAATTTAACAATTGAATAGATCACAGCACGACATGAAACTTTTTTTGACGTCAATAACACTGAAACCAACGCACACAAAGAATCACAAATCGATTTTATCTTCAAAATTGTGATTTTAAAAAGCCCACCTCGTTTAATGCCAAATGTTGAGGGTTTTTTACACGTTCTACAAAACGAATTATTATATTGTTAAATATAGACGCTCATGAGTTGAGATTATAAACACATTCTGTGGTTTTATCGTCGCCTAATTTTTTTTCTTATGTTCTGATACACATTGAGAATGAATTAAAATAATTAAAACACAAAAGAATTGTATTTACTTTATAATAATAACTGACAACAATAAATACACTAATGTAAGTACGTCATTTTCTAGTAGGTACCTGTGGCAATTTCACTCTTCGTATTTCCAACACGAGTGTAACATTGTCTTCGTAGCTGTGACGTTTCTCTGAGCGAAGACAAACTTTTCTGTACGTTGTTCAATTCCTCGTTACACCGACGTTCAATATCAGCTAACTTATTTTTGTAAGACATCGCCTGCGCTATGACAGCTACTGAACATTTCTTTAGTTGTTCTTCTTGTTGACGCAGAGCCACAGTCGATTGTGGTAAATTGTTAGCATCTGTGATTGTAGCGGGTAATCTTAAGTCAACTGGAGACGATGTTAAATCAACTGTACGAACAAGTCGCTCTAGAGAAGGTGGTCCTCCATAATTTGTTATCAGATTATTTGATAGCGTGACCACGTCTGTTCTACTTGGCGAATCTTTCATTTCTAGTGGCGGTTCGAGCAAAACTGTTTCTTCCGTATTACGCGCCTAAATAAAAGGACAATTTGTATAAAAAACGTGCTCACGAATTATCATAAACATTGAAATAAAAGTACAGTTTTAGCAACGCTATAGTTCGTAAAACTAATTAATCAAAGTAGGATAGCTACTGTTGTTAAGAAACACCCATTGTTATAATGCAATATTATAAAAAATATTTTCGAACACTGTCATCTTCAGGACTTAAACCCAATAGTTCTCGATATTGCATTATCAATTACTCTACAGTGACACATACAAGGAGTCAATATTTCTGACATTTTAATGGGCCTCATGAAATACAAAAGATGTTCTGTGCCTTCGGTCTGATTAATAAATGAAAATAATTTCATCTTTGATTCACCCATAGCTCTTACTAGTACATGTCTAGCGTTGCCTAAGATGTGGAAAACTGTTACAAATATGCTTTAAATATGAAAAATATTGACTGTCCGAATATGTCACTATAGAGTAATTGATAATTAATTCCGCCGCGTTAGTGAAAAGTTTCAGGCTTAATTCCCGACGGTGGCAGTAATAAAAAATATTTTTTATAATATTCTACTGTAACAATGTGTTTTTTTAACAGACTGTAGCTATAATACTGTGAGTAAAATAATGTTTATAATTATCAACCTAGTCAACAACTTTAACAAAACGTATCTTTTAAAGCGCCCAGACGACAAAGATCCCAACTGCTGACTAGCTAATTAATATCTTATTTATCTACACCCTAAATACTAGCTAATCTGAAAATATTAGTCTTTACAAAAAAATATTGTGTTTTTTAACCACGCGCTCTTGGAAAAGATAAAGTGTTTGGGTAATAAAATAATTAATAGTTATGTACATGTCTTAATTTATAGTGCGACTCTGTCTCCATTTTTTCTTTCATAAGCGAAGACCTCTCTAAATTTATTTTGTTCTTCAGCGCATTGATCATGCTTTTAAGATGATGAACTCTGGAAACCATTTCCGTTGAATTTCTTGCAGTATCTTCAATAGCCATCATGCTAGATCTTCTATTTAAAGACAAGCTACTCTTAGCATTCACAGGGAGACTGTTAGTCCTGTACATGCCAGTATTGCTTCTTACTCTATTAATTAGATGCTGTTGCATCATAGAGTTACGTCTCTGATTGGCTACTAGATTCTGTTCGACCAACATGGTCTGTTTTTTGAGTAACAGAAGCTGTTGCTCTTTCAGTTTAGTTTGATAACCGATTTGTTGTTGCCAATCCCCATAGTCGGATCGGTCTGAGTTATTAAAAGCCTGCTGAGGCTGTTGCTGAAAAGATAACATAAATGATTTGCAAAACTGCTAACAAAATCGTATAGGTAAATAGAATATCTAAATAAATAACTGTAGACGATAACCGTAATGATCATGAAATTCTCTATAAAAAGTATCTTATTTTAATATTTAATATTTGCGGAAGAACACCACCAAGAGGTCGTGAAAAGCTGCCGAAAAGAGTCGAAAATAATATTTCTTAGGAAATAAGGGTAGACTAAGTTTGGCATCTCTGGTGGTCTTTTTGTTACAATTTATATTACATAATAAATAATATTAATAAGTTAATTGGGAACTTGGATATTTAATAAATTGATGCTAAATTTTCAAAATTTGCAAAGTTTCGTTGGTTTATTTTCCACTTCTTCAAGCAAGTTTTGAGGTTATCATCTTCGTTAAAATTTTGTAATGCATATAACAAGTCGATTGAAATTATAAGATCAGATAAATATATTATATGTAAAGAAAAGCTTCACATCAATTTGAAAAATATTTTTTCAAATTGATGTGAAGCTTTTCTTTACATATAATATATTTATCTGATCTTATAATTTCAATCGACTTGTTATATGCATTACAAAATTTTAACGAAGATGCTAACCTCAAAACTTGCCTGAAGAAGTTGAAAATAAACCAACGAAACGTTGCCAATTTTGAAAATTTAGCATCAATTTATTAAATATCCAAGTTCCCAATTAACTTATTAACATAAATAAACATGGATGAGAATCAACACACTAATAATAAATAATGAATATAATGTTAAAAAGGTGATTTTTTTCTCTTGCCCTGTCAGGAAACCTATTACTGTTTATTCTAAAAAGAATAAAATATAAAAATGATATCAGACAGTTCATTTTTTGTTCATTTCTGTCTTTCATTCAGCATATTTCATTGGAAGTGAAACGTCTGAACACAAAATGGAACAATAATGAAAAATGAATTCATTAATAAACCGTTCCAAAAACGCTAGATATCGGCATTCGGCATTATTCAGTCGCACTCCGAATGAGCGAAAAATGAAACGTCTGGACACCAGAAAGAACATTCATTCGGGTTCGATCATTTTGTGTCGTGTCTTGTAGCGGACGGACTTGGGACTACGACAGCGCATAGTGAATATATGCTGTTTGTGTATGAGACAAAATGGTATTCAAGTGGAACGACCAAAACACGCTACTATTTTTAGAGAATTTCAAAAATTATTATCAATGTCATTGGAACCACAAACTCGACGAATACAAAGACAGAACAATGCAGACAAATTCAATAAAATCTCTAAATAATGATTTAAACTTAGACTCTGCTTCTTTTTTGTCAATTTTTCGATCAAATGATCACAAAACAAACGAATTCCAAGAGGCACAACTTCATTCGACGACATCTTCGATTGGATAAACGTTCATTTATATGTCCTTCTGTCTGTGTCGTGTGAACGCGGAATGAAACAAAAATGAACATTCAGTCAAATGAACATTCATTCGGAATGAACCGTCTGATATCAGCTTAATCAATTAAAACTTGTAATATCGTACCATCTGATACTTCTAAGACAAATTAATCCAGAAATTAAGAGTGTACGGTTGTCTAAGTCTTAAAAGCTTACCTGATACATGGGATACGGGAAATTTGGTTGAAAGTATTCATAAGGAAACGGTGCTTGCGGTACTGGATACATGTTATTATATGATGGTATGTATGGATTGCCTACTGGAGGCGACATTGGCACAGGAAAATGATTTCCATAACATAAACAAGGGGGTGGACCAGCAGTATAATTCATATTATTGTTCCAATCATCTGCAATTCCATCTTCATAAGTGCCTTGATGATTTTTATTCGTCCCTACACCTGACGACTTAGTCCACATTTCACTTTTTATGTCCTTTCTTGAGTAAAATAAGATTTTTCAAAATTAGGTATACCTCGAATTTCCACATATGATAATACGTTATTAAATTTGCTAAAAATAATGATGTGAATTTTGACTGATGGCCTAAATTATTTTTTACAATTATTTTACCAATATTGTTTATAAAATTTTCTTCGAAAAACCATGGAAACAAATATGTTTCTGTTTCAAAAATAATAATCGTACTTAAACTTGATCGTACCTATGCAACAATAAATAGAAATGTCAACTTGATACACTAAAATTCATGCTATAAAGAAATATTTTGCATTATAAAAACAAGATTTCACTCGCTTTGTTCGTTCGTAATAATATATAGCTCATAACACTCACGAAGAAGCAAAATTTTAATCAGTTAAAAAAAATTTCTTCATACCATGCCAAAAGTACGTATATTGTGCTACAATTTTAAAGCAGAAAGCACTGTTCGAATTACTCGTATGTCGTCTGTAACGGCGGGCTGAAACAGTTCTCACATTGATACGAAAGTACGTACTTTTAGCATGATATGAAGAAAAATAGTATACACCATATGACCAGAAAGTTGAAATTCCTGCACTGCGCAACATCATGTTATGTGCAGTGCAGGAATATACTATCAAATCGGTCCAATAGTTTTCGAGTTTTAAAAATGGAGCTCGTTCGTAGCAACACACAAACCTATAGCTCGGATAAGTAGACTGTTTAACGATTATATAATATTTCAAATTGGTTCAGTATATTCGGAAATTACCTTCTACTTACAAACAATTGTACGTCTTTAAATATATTTGTATTGATTAGGAATATCGAAACATGATTTATTCAAATATCGATTTGAATAAAAACAAGACTTTCATTTAAGAATTAATTAATATTTTAAAGTGCAACAAAAGTAAACAAAGGTATTAAAGAATCATTACTATTCACGTCAATTTAAATAGAAAGGCGGGCGTTTTTTTCTGAACAAGATATTTTTTTTATTTTTCATCAATCTGTCAATGTCAATAAAAATATCCTAAAGTCGACTTCAATTCATGTTCAATATAGATGATAGATGTGATTCAATATTTACGAATCGAATAAGATCGTTCAATTTGCAACTGTTGAAACGCTGGATATTAAAAAATAATCACAAGACACCAAACCACTTATTGCCTTGATGTTTTTGTCCTTATTTTTTAATATTCAATATCTTTACACACCAAAGGTTCAGCCCTCGTTATGAGAGTCATGGACCATTGAAACTGTTTCGAACCCGTGATTTGCATAGTATTGTACAGGTTAATTTTGAAGAGTTTGCCTAATTTAACCACAGATCTATCAATCAGAATAAACACAATGGATTCTTTCTTAATGAAGTAGCTGCTTTCAAGTTCCAAACAGATAAATTGATCGTAGATGATAGATGCTCGTTATCTGAATTAATCAGCGTCTCCTTATAATACAAACAAATTATTAAACTATTAGACTGATTCAACAATATATCACAGGTAATTGGATAAATAACATAAAACAATTGTGTTATTATATTATTTATCCAATTACCTGTGATATATTATTGAATTATATTAATAATTTTGGATGCGATATAATGTCTATTAGACTGATTTCGTTGAAAATCAAAATTTGACAGAACGTGTGGTGGGTATACTTCGGAAACTGTCTTACAAAAATAAAAATAATAATTGCAATTGGTTATTTTATAACAAAGAAACAATTCTGAACGCTCCTTTTTAACGTGATTCGTTGATTGCTTTTGGGTTCGCCAAGCGGTTAAATAAAACCCGAACAAATGGATGTTCGTTTTCTCGGTTTGAACTTCTCCGAGAATTCTATTCTATTCTAGTTTATTCTATTACCGAGTGAAATTCGATAGATAAGCATGTTAAAATAATTGTTTCTTTAAAAAGAAAAATTGTGATGATATATCTGTGGACAAAAAAAAACAATTAAAAAACAAATATTAATCAGTTAAGTAGGTTTGCTGGCCTAATTTTAAATATGTAAATTTCGTTTCTCTTGGCGTTTTTGTAAACATTTCATGAGTTCATTAATTTTGTTTCTACTGAATTGTTTTATAATTTTTTTAACTTTATTTAAAAAGTATATTTGTTAAACCGTTTTTAATAAATCTCCTCGTCACATTCGTCGAGTAGAATTTCATTAGATTAGCCATCTAGCAGAAATGAACTTTGGCTGCAGTACAAATGTACTACATCAAGTATTATAATATAAATGGAAAATCAGAAAAGTTTTGTCATTAAATTATAAATCGTTAAAGTTTATTGCAGTCACGTAATAAGCGCAAAATGAACTGAATCGTGTTTTATTATACAAATGGGGTTCGTCTCGTCAACGATCAAAGGAACCGTGGAACGTATATAGCGCGGGGGATTACTGGGTTGACACAAAGAAAGATAAGATGCAATCAATATTCCCTATCTCAAGTCTTCGCTAGACATGCATATATTATTATTGTGTATTGTTAAAAAAAGCGCGAAACCGGCTTAACAACTTCAAGATGTGTATACATTTGAAAAGCTATTTACAAAGATAAGATTACATTTATTGCTTTTGAAGGGTATTCTGTGCTTTTTGCTTAAAGCTCTTATTCAATGTTATTTACCTACATATCAACCGCAACTATCAGTGTCGTTTATCTAGAGATATTTTTCCATTGCGTTTTTAACGACCCTGAATTAAAAAAAGCAATGGAAAAAATAGCCCCAGATAGACGACGCTAGTAGTTGCGGTTGATATGTAGATAAATAACATTGAATAAGAGCTTCAAGTGTCGTCTATCTAGAGATATTTTTTCATTGCAATTTTTAAACTCAGGTCATTAAATTAAAATTGAACTCCGCACGCATAGTAAAGACGCTCGTACAAATATGCATTAATTACGACTAAATATATTTTCTATTAGGCACATTTACCCTGAATTACTGGTCTGGTCATGATAGGATATAATAAAATATATTCTGAAATCTTTCCACATATTTTATTTGGGAAAAATGCGTATTTTTTCTGTGCATCTGGAGTTCAACTTTAGTAGATATATATTTATATCAGATATCGGAATGAAGAATACAATTGTTTTTAGGGTTTCGTACCTCAAAAGGAAAAAACGAAACCCTTATAGGATCACTCGTGTGTCTGTCCGTCCTACTGTTTTAGCTAATTTGCTCCGAACTACTGGACCGATTGAGTTGAAATTTGGTATACATATGTAAGGTCGGTGACCATAAGACGGACATGTAACGTAAATAAATGAATATTGAACATGGGGGTCATTTTTGGGGAAACTGTATCGTGTGACATATCAAATGAAAGAGTTTGTCGTAAGAGTCTCAAATATATTTTTTTTATAATTTTAAAATAAATAATTTTAAAGTTATTTAAGCCGATCGAGTTAAAATTTGGTACACATAAGTAAATCGCTGACCCAAAAACAGAAGTGTAACGTAAATAAATAAATTTTGCACATGGGGATAATTTTTGGGGAAAAATTAGGAAATTAAAAAAAAAGTCTTGCGAACTGTACCGTGTGACATATCAAATGAAAGGGCTGGTGGTAAAGGTCTCAAATATATTTTTTTTATAATTTTAAAGTAAATAGTTTTAAGGTCATTTAAGCAAAATAGATGAACAATTGACCATTCTCCGCCCCTTATCACCGAAACTACTGCGCCTAAAATTTTGAAAAAAATAGGGAGTGTCGGGTTTCACCCATAGTTTACAGGAAAATTGAAACGAAAATCTTAGGTCTTAAAGTACTCACGGGAAACGTAATAGTACGAAACCCTAATCTTGCGAGTTCGACGCGTCTGTTTTTAATTACTACACAGACTGCATTCATTTCAAATATATTCCTGCAAATAGAATAGAACTAGCAAACTAACAAAATTAATATGAAATCGTAAACAATATTTAATAATCAACCGTAAAGTGTAAAGCTATAATATATTAATTATTAACGCCTATTTACTTGCTATATTTATTATCAAATTGAAAGCATTATACATAATCGATAATGTTTCATTGAAACTCGTCGAAGCATTGACGCTAATATCATACTTCGCGCATACATCTAAGTATATAATATATAATACAACCCATATTATTAAACTTTACGAGCAGGGAATATGTATAAAATGATACTCATTATCTTAAAGGTTGGGTCAGTCGTTTCTTTCATGACGCCACTTAATGTTAACCATAAAAACTTCTCCGCATCAATTTCTACGAACATGTTGTCATTAATGTTTGATTTTACGGCTTTCCCGAATATACACTTGAAGACATTTTTGCTGCGGTCTGATCAAATGTAAACCTAAAACAAGCAATTAAAATACAACTATGAAATTTTTATGCATCGCATCCCTGCATATATTTAAACATAGAACTGTTTGTAAGAATGCGATAACTTTGATAACTATTTAACCGATAGAATAGAATAGAATGATTACTTTATTAGAAATCAAGAGGTATAATAGCGTCAAACATAAAAAATATTAAATAAAAATACAGTTTTGTCCTAAAATTGCACGCGGCAATCGTATGGACAACTATCTATCAGCAATTTTTTTACTTTATTTTTGAAAATTGTAATACTTTGTATTGCTTTTATATCTGTGAGTAAGTTATAATAATGTATCCCTTTGCAAAGCGGACTATTACTGTATTTAGTGGTTCTATATTTTTGTATATATATATTATTATTGTTTCAGGTGCTATAAGTATGTACTTATGTCAGAATTACAAATAAAATTACTAACGTTTTGTTTTATATATAAAATAAGCTCAAATATGTAGATTCCATAAAAAGTGAGAATGTTTTTCTGATAAATAAATGTCTACACGATTGTCGCGTACGTCACTTGTAGATCAATCTGATAATTCTTTTCTGACAAATAAAAATCCTGTTACATTCCGGAGAATGGCCCCATGATATAATGCAGTAACTGATCGAGCTATATGCAAATGCATATAAATAGATAAAAGCACATCTGTACTGAAGGTGTTTTTCAGAGATTTAATATAATACAAAATTTTGTTTAGCTTTGCGCATACGCTGTCAACCTGTACATCCCATTTCAAAGCAGAATCGGTATAAATACCGAGAAATTCGGCCTCACTTATCTTGTGTATTTTATAGTCGTTATAAGTTATTTTGCTATGTAGATAATTAACAAGGCCTGTTCATGAATAAAAACAGAATATTTTTGACCATAAATGGCATAAAAATTCTTCTACTCGTGAAAACATTCAGTATTGTTTACAATGCGATTAACTGGTGTAATTCAACGGAGTGACCAGGAAACGTAGTCCATTAATTAACGATAAATATATACATGCGATATCATTACGTACGGACAAACGTATATACCAAACAGATTAAATATAACTAGTCATGTTGTGCGTATGACATTATACTGATGTCATAAAAGCCAACCTATATATCACGCTACCGTGCGTTCACAAAATGACGTGTGCGTGATTGCACCGTATAAGTACATACCTTGTTAAAGCTATGGGTGAAAACTTATGTAATTCCTCACGTTTATGTATGTTAGGGGTTGTAAATTGTCAATCACATTATTACACAATGTATACCATATTATATCTTTACTAAGATATTATAAATAGTAATTCCGAGAACTTTGTGTGATGTTGATGAATTTATATTATAAACCATTCATGCAAATTTGCATTCAAGCGCAAGCTGTATTTAGATAACTGACATATCTTTGTGGCATTCTCTATAAAATACAACATGGTAGGGATGTCGAAAAAATATCGATATATCGATATTTTTTATTTGATATATCGATATTTTTGGGCGATATTTAATATTTCGATATAAAATTCCGAGTATTGAAAACCGACATTTTTTTCCAGTAGCAACACTTGTATGTAGGTACTACCGCGACTGACTATGGCCGTTTAATTATTCCGACAAATCGAAAACTTCACTGAAAAAAAAACATGTGTTTTTACATGTTTTTGGAACACTTTTAAGTACGTTCCAGGAACAACAACAGTGAATAAAGCACATATCAAACACATTTCTTTTTCACCGGATTTTTTGATATTTTCGGAATAATAAACAGTCAAAATGTCTATTCATGGAATATTTCATTTCATTTCAACAACATGTAGAATATTTTTAATTATTTCGATTTACACCTTAATCCATGCTGTACCAACAATAATTGTTTGTTGAATGTCACCTCTGGCACGCATCCCATAGGTTCACCATCCCTGGCTTTATTAATTGTTCGATTAATCTCTAAAATTATCTGCTCCTAAATGTATTAGACATTTAATTAATAAACAAAAAAAAGTTCTTATCATTGTTTTTGATTTCAGATAAATATTTATTAGTTGATTTACTAGAAATAATGTCCGTTAATTGCTATTTGAGATTATATTAAGCTAGTCAATATGTGTACTAAATTTCTTCGAGTGCCAACGTTCTTTTTCAAATTGGACCGATATATCGATACTTTTAAAAAAATATATCGGTACCGATATCGATACTTGAAAAAAACATATATATATATATGTCGATACTTTTTGACACTTCTGATATACCTACAACATGGTTCTTAGTGTTCTTTATCTTCCACTTAGGCAGTTAGCAATGGGCGAGTAAAGAAATTATATTGGATATTCGGATAACATAAGCAACTTTGTAAGAAACCATTTCAACAGAAATTTTTCAGAAAAAAAATATCCTTAATAAGAATTCCAGTACAGTAATTATCATTTTTCGACGAGACCTAGTCACATCTGGTCCTTCCGAAATTCGAGTCGAATACCTTCCGAATATAGGTCTAGTCCTTTCAGCATTAGTCTAAAATTTGGCTAAAATTGTCGACAAGTTAAAGAATATAATAGTGTATTGTCGGAAAGTAAATATAACACATTGTGGAGTTTTACAGCATTCTACTACATCGGTACAAAATCGATTGTAAAATGCCAACGCCAGCGACTTATCTCTAAAGCGCTGTAAAGAATAACGCCCCATTTGTTCTATCTCAAACATCAAATTGATATTTTAGGTGCGCCAATAAAATTTTAAGGTTATTGGTTTCTCTTATGAAACCTTATTAACCTCGTGTATTAGCGCCATAATGTTTATAGAAGTTTTATTTTAAAGCATCACACTAATGCAGTGTTTTTATACTTTTCAGCATGAAGTATTCTGTATCCACAAATACTTAATCTCATATCATAGATAAAATATTTCAGTTCTTCCAATAAAAATTTTTTAGGTGCATTATACCAAAAACTAAATTTTATAAATTGAAATCAATAATTTATTTTTGAACTTAAGTATGTTTGCAGTAGATCAAATTACATTAATTTTAGTGAGCCCATGCAAACGTTTGTATTTCCTTTAACTTAGAAGGTATAACTATTCACAGTTTTTTTTGTGTTTTTGAAATTTAATTAAATGCATGCAACTTCCGAAACAGAAAGTATACAGACGTTAGCTTGTGCTTATTGATATCAAGGTGTCTTTTATTACAAGCGTGGTAAGCTTAAAACAGTTAAGGCTGTCGGAACGCTCTGATTTTTGTTTATGCTGAGACCCAGAGGCAAGGGACGAGATAGGCAAAAGACATATTGTGGGTGTGGATTTCTTTAGCTCTGTCTCGCTCAAATCATCCGCACGTTTCAATTTTTGGCTGGTGCCAACTACGAGGCTAAAAAATGTTATTGCAAGGGTGCCGCTGTCAATTGATTACTCTAAATTTTGGAAATATTTTGAAGATTTAAAAAACTTTTCCGAAAAAGGAAGAGTCATTTTAGGTTTGTGCTGGAACAGTTTTGTGAAATAAGTACGAATAAGGTCGTAGTGTGACACTGAAAACGTGTGTTTTTTAGCACTATTAATACCAACTGTTTTCTGGTAAGTCGTACATAAATTACAAAAGTAGTCCATTAGAGACCTAGATTTGTCCTTTATCTTCCTTATAGAGAAAGAATTTTTGCAGAATGTTGACGAATAAGTCTACAATCAGTTGACAGCCGAAGCTCTATTTTTGACTTAAATTCAGAGCGTTCCGACAGCCTTAAGAGAGATTTCAATTTTCGTCAAAAACTCTGGTTTTTTCAAAATCTTTAAAAAATCGAAATTTTTAATATATGTTTGAAATGTTTATAGAACAAATTACGCTGATTTCAATGAGCCTGTATCACTTTCAGTTTAGAACCTATGGCCAAGAAGACAACAAAGCTCACAGTTGAGTTTTTCTCACTTTCGCGATGTTTCGCCTAGTCATCTTAATAGAAATTTAGGATGGCAAAGGTATATAAAGATACATGAAAATATATATAATGAAAAGTAAAAAAAATGAAATATTTATAAAAGCTGTACTTACGGTATTAAGTATAAAAGTATGAAATAAATCGTGTTTTCTTGAACGTATAAAGTCAGACTATTTTTCTAAAAATAACGAACTTTCAGTTCATAATCTGTGTTATACTGAATCGGTTAAGTTAACTAATTCAAACAGATAAGGTTTTAAAATGTTTTCTTGGTTGGTATTATTTAACGTCATATGAGCTGTTGCTTGATTTTGTCTACGAAAAAGAAATATAATTTAAAACAAAGATATAAACGCGAACAAACCCAGGGATGAAGACTAGTGAATAAAATGCAAGATCATTGTCAGACTAGATTTTCCGACTAAACATTCTGCAATCCAATACTATATGAACGAAACGAGAGGACAAAATAATGCGTTGTTGACCACTTTTGTTTTCATTAAATTGCATATAATCTAGTGAAAACATTCTTGTGCCGTAAAGTTACAATTGCTTAAATTTTATTTTTACATAATTACATAACATAAAGTTGTAATGCAAATAACTCTTACACTATTATATATCATTTAAATGTAATTTTAAACTCACATTAGAGTCTAATAATTCATTTAAAATTTATTCATCTGACTGTTAATGTACATAAAAAAGAATAAACAAGAAAATAATGCGAAGCAACATAAAGCAAGACATGTTACAAGCTCAACTTAATGTGGAAATATACTGGTTCAGAGGCGTGCTTCTAAAAATACACCTCCGTTATAAGTTATATTTAATGTCAGAATCTTGTTAAACCGGGAGACATAATAAAATATGCCATTCAACAAACTCAATTTAATGCCAAGATATACTGGTCCAGTGGCGTACTGAATACTAATATGACGCAATGTCAGAACATCTGACTTGACATTGATCTTGTATTGTAATAAAAAATATTTACTTGCTAGAAAAACATTGTAGAATTTTAGGTCGATCTTGCTAAAAAAATAACTGATCAACTGAAGCAATATTTGTTTTAAATCCGTGTAGTATTTAACAGAATTCGTGTACACTAATTGTCTTTTTAAAACTATTTTAGAAAATCGCCCTTTCTCTGTGCAGCAATCAAGTTTCTGCGTGTCTAATGCTTTTCATAATAAAAAGTTTGACATACTTTTCTTGTATATAAAAAAACTAAATATATTATTATTGCAATCTAAGGTCATTGTCAAACTAAATTTTCTAACAATGTTTTCAGCACAAGTCTTGAAATTTTCTACATTCGTATATAATTAATTCATAAAAAGATGGAAAAAAATAGATTAACCTACTTTAAGCGTCGTTTCATTTCCAATTCTCGAAAATATCTAAAAAAAATGAAAACAGTTCTACCGATAATACTGTAATAATTTGAAAAAGCTTACAACTAGTTTATTATTTATATCCTGGCGAAAATGCACTACCAATGAACGATCATTAATAGAAATGCATGGAGTTTTCGAAAAGTGCATTGAGCGAAAGAATACCCCTATGAAAACTAATTTATGTATAAAACAAATTATTAGCTAAAAATGATTGAACAATTTCATCGGTACAATGTACCTTTATAATTGCGTGTGTCTTATTTTGTATTTGATTGTTTTGTCCGCTACTGTATAAACTCAATGAAAGAAAGAGAAAGAAAACATTTATAGTAGAAACTACGGAGTTTTAAATTACAGTCATCTAGAGATAATAAGTTCATTTTACATGAAATGTAAAAAAAATGCTTCAGGAACTGCGAGATGCCTGTTTACATCACAGTTAATTCAGAGAAATTCACATTTCTAAGATACGGTTGTTTGAATCCCAAACATGAAACACAAGCTAACATTACTTAACATTTTTATGTAAAGTTTAGGGTATGGACAAATATTACAGGCAGCTTCTAAACTAAAAGAGATACAAAGCGAGTTGTCAGAATCGATTCCGCTTGATTTCTTCTATATCGTATGGATGGTTTACAAGTACATAGCTTCAAACCGAACAGTTTATCTAACGGCAAGCTCGCGTAACTATAGAAACGCATCGGAATATAAATAAATAAGAAATAATAAGAAGTAAATATTTTTTTAAAATTAGTGTTTTTTAAAAGTTATTATGTTTGTAACATTTATTTTAATAATTTCAACGAAAACTGTTTTTATATACGCGTGGTTTTTGAAAAAGTAGTCACCATTTTTTCAAAGCGAAACATAACACTTTAGAAACACATTCAGATCAACATGATTACTTCACAAGAAATAGAAATGACACAATATGCATACCGATGGTGCAATTGGATTTAGCTGGTAGAAGCTATTTATGTATTAGCTATAAATGTTTTAATGCTTTGCCTCTGGCACTCAGAAATGTAAATATAAGAGAATATAAAAAAACGATAAAGAAAATTTGTACCAGAGAATGCTTGTATTAATTTTAAATTATACGCAAACTAACTGTAATATAATAATATGTATACATGTAATTTTGAAGTGATCTATATGGGCTTGCCTATTTTGGATAATAAAAATCTTATCTTATCTTATCTTATGAAATATAGGGAAACGTGAGAACTGGTATGCGTTGCTAATGATAAATTGACTGTATTTATTCATTAAAAAAAACAATTAACAAGATGAACCCCGGGGCATTAACATTTTGATACAACAAATTTTTAAACTATTTGTATCGATTTTCAAAATTTCAAGATGTTTTCATAATTTTTGTTAAAGTCCTGTACCCTCTTAATAATAAACGTACCAATGTTCTGTCAAAAAAGTCGAAAATTTGAAAAACCAGAATTACTTCAAAATAATTTTGAATACAAAAAACAATCTTTCAGGTACCAGGACATATTGAAAAAAAATAAATTAAATTAGCATACGTACTGATCAGTATCTGTTTTGGTTTAAAAGTTACGACTATTTTGGAGTTGCCAAAAAAAAACTATTTGGTCTTGAGAATAGAATAATTTCATCGAGAACAGCCGAACATATAATGTAGTCTAAAACAATCAACCGAGCATGTAAAAAAGGTGCGTTTAAAATTGCTCGTTTAAATAATATAATCAGTTACAATCATTTCTCTTATTTCTAAAATAATATAAGAAATATCCTCACTCCATTGAAATTCAGCGGAAACAGTCTCTGACGAAGGACTAACGTCTACAATTTTTTAACTGATGTCTCCTTTTATTTCAAGACTAAGCGAATAGAAGGCCATATTATTGTAAGTTAGTAATATCTTGTGCACTATACATAACACAAATCCCACAGACACGAATAATCCATTAGTGGAGACATTTAGCTGGCCATTATTTATGCAATTACCGTATACAAGATTACCGAAAAATGTTAGCACTACGACGCAAGGTCATATACTACGAGTTGTTTACTTCTACTTCTAGCTTTGCATACAAGAGCCAGGGTCGCTTTACTTTTTAACACTTGAAAACGCTTCCGGGGCTTCAACTTTCTGTGGATTTGAATTCATTTATGTCATTTTCCGAATGGAAGATAATGACTAAAGAATGTTTAGACATTTTTCCATGACCAGTTATTCAATCCTATTATATGAGAATTCCAACTTATCCAAAAACTTCGGAGAATGATTCTGTAAATCAATACAGGGTGTTGAAAATACAAATTTCTGCTTCGTTATTTCAGAGTTAAATGAATTCGTTTAAAACTTTGTAGGTTTTAAAAATTATTTTGAATAAAAAATCTTATATGAACATTCATAGATCATTTTTTATTCATTTTATATCAACGTACCTCAGGAACATATTTATAGTTATTTTTTCCCCTAAATTGACCTAAGAAATGATCTATCAATGTTTTTGGTAAAAAAACAAGCTTTATAGTTCGTTTTTTCGAAAAAGCTCTTAGAGTTATTTTGCTACTCATATGTCTTCGATAACCATTCGTGAATTTTCAGAGTTTAAAATATTCAATTCACTACTCCTAAAAATGACTATTAACCCTATTCTTAATAATTCATGACGAAAAGTAAATTAAATTGGAAACTATGTTTATTTCAAAAAAAGTTTTTTTCTGCAGGCATTTGTTGTGAAATATTTGGAGTAACTGGAATGAATAACGAGTATTGCATTGAAAAAGCTTTTCAACACTGAGTAAATAGAAATACTGAAACCTGTTTTGATCCATTTTCCCTGTAGATATAACAAGACAAGTTGGAAAAGACCACAAAAAGTGAAATTAAATTTGATATCGTATATTATATTCGGAGCTCAATCTACGAGAAAAGCCCGTAAAACTTTCAAATGGTACCGTCTTTAAGCATAATTAGTTTCTAATGTGTTTAAAATAACATCATGATGGGTCGCTTCTTCAAACTTCCAACCGCCAAAGACTAAGAATAATATATATGATATAATTAGCTGTTGACGAAAACGTTACAATGAAATTAATAAATCTATATATGTATATAGTATTTTTGCAATTAAATATAAGACCAAAACTTAAGACCTGTACTACAAACTTATTTTCAAATCGAACTTAATACTGTCATTAATGATACCTATAAGACTGTAAAAATAAATTTAACTATAGACTTTCAGATTATTTTTAAAAAGATTTAACTCAGAGTACAATTTCTCTTTTCAAAGAACTCTAGGAATAGGTATCATAATCAACGAAAAAAATAAGCGTTATCATTTAAAATTTTGAAGTTATTCCAACTCCTGCGAGGAAGTGAGCGGTTGAGGAGTGGTTTGGTATCCAAAAGATGTCATTCTTAAAACAACTTTTGTATGAAACTTTTTTCACGAAAAAAGTCTGGACACATTCAAATATTTCCAGGAAGAAATATTTGACCGTGCCCAGACTTTTTGGACACGCTAAAGCGGTGACATATTAAAAAGGCTGCCATTACCTTATCGCTGAAGAACTTTAAAGTAAATATTGTATGCAACGGAAGACTAGTATAAAACTTTTTATATGCTCATAATTCAAAAGCTTTAAAATAAAGAGATGAAAATAAAAGTGAAACTTAAATTCATGCCTACTATGTCTTACTTGTGTTAGTATACAGTATATTTGACAGTTTCTGTTAACAGAAATTTCTTATAAAATTTTAAATAACCGCTTCAATAATTAAGTATCAGTGAATTTTAAATTATATTGCATTAAAGATACACTGCCGGTTAAAATATTTCTGCTATATTTCTACTAGAAATATTGTTTATACGTACAATGAAATTAAATTTTATTGCAACTTTTTTCTTTGAATAAAATTTTTATTTTCATAATTCATTTTTCGTAAGCCCAAGATGATCATACGAGCTTCAGTCTGTTATCACTGAGCCTGTCATAAGTTATTAAAATAGTTCATTAGGTAAAAAGAATCAGGTGAAAAAACCAATCTTTACGTTTCAACACATTTATTCGTTATACGACGTTTCGTCGGTATTATTCCGACTTCCTCAGGTATCTAGTTTTAACAGACATAAATAGATATAATAAATTGCAATTTATAAATTAAATACAAAATTATAAAAAAAATACAATGAAAATTACCTCGAAAATTATGTTAAAACTTAGTCATACCAATTTTTTACAATAAAATAATGAAGTACAATAACACATAAGTCCAAAAATTATTAGATTAACCGATATAAAATAGCTCAAAGTATTAAAATTTATAAAATTGTCAATAATTTAAAGTTTAATGATAAATGTAAATAAACCAAATTCCACAGTAACATATAATTGTCAACTAAAATGTAACAGCTGATCACTCAGGTCTAACATGTGCGCCTCTAGTGGTCAAAGAGTGCAATAAGGAGAATTTATTTCAAGACCTGATTTTTCCTCATATAGTTCATAAGGTTTGATTATAGCTTTCTTTTAAATTGAAATGTTACCTTCTTAAAACATTTTCTTTCTATAGGCAAGTAAATAAAACCAAACAAAAGGTTTTCATTCAAAATAAGAAAACTATTTCAGATTAAATTTCGCCTACTAATTTACTAAAGTAGAGCTTTTTACCATACACGCACATCATTAATCAGTGGAATAAAGCTCTACGATTTGTCTTCTGTTAAAATTATTTTCACTTGGTGTTGTCATTATCGAAAATTTCCTAGTTTACTTGCTAAAAAAGTATGAATTCAATTCTATTTTTTCTAAATTAATTCTGATTTCTTCTTATCATATTATTTTCCCATTTTCAATTAAATTCTCAAATGTTTGATCAGCCTATTGCTCCCAGACTTAACAAAATGACTCACAAACTATTTAGTCAGCCGATTTAACATTTGAGCGCAAGATCATATGATTTAACTACACCTCTGAGACACTTTTGTTGAAATATTCAATTTATGAATCACCGATCAGAGCTAAATCTATTGTGAATATTTTTTTTAATATTTTTTTTCTAATTACGTACTGTAATCGAAACATCCAAAGCGCTTGAAATTGCAGTGCCTGAACGTAATTTATTTGCATACTAAAGTGAATGTTGATATATTTAAACCCATCAAAAGCACTGAATTATTCAAAACTAGTTTTATGTACATTTACATGTGGTGTACTAATATTTTAATATTATTCTGATTAAAAATATTGGACATTTTTTAAATAACGTTCTATTATTTATTATTATTATTTTCATATTTTAGTGACTTTTTTGAAGGAGGTTAACATTTTTTATTTACAAAAACTTTTTTTTTAAACTGTGTTGAGGGGCTAAATTTTTTTATTTTGCTCAAAAATACACTTAAGTTTACATAATAAAGTCACAATGGCTATATTAGCAAACACAACTATATTGTCGGTAGGATTTTGACACTCCGATCCGAGTTTTTTATTTTAATACTAAATTTTTGAATAAAATGGTCCGATATAAAATAGTCTAATCTAATTATTTGTTTCATCATTTTTAAAAAGTTTTTTAAAGGTTAAAATTGTCCATACAAAATTTGATTTCCCAAAGTCGTCACTTCAGTTTTATTCACTTTGAATATAACACTTAAAAGGCATCAAATGGAAAAATCCTGCGGCAATTTCCTTTACTGAATTTTGCAATTTGTAAAATGTCCTTTCTTCATCCTTTAAAGTGAATTGTCACAGATACATTGAACAAAAAAAAATTGCCTAGGGCAACCAAATCTTTTCCTTTTTAAATCGCGTTTTTAGTTTTATTTTTCACAGTAATAATAGACGAACCTATTTAATCAATCTGACTGTTGTTAACGTAGTGCTGAATTGGAGTTCATTATAAGAAAATATTATAAGTGTAAAACCACTATTTTTCTAGGGAACAATATTTTTGCACGTCGCATTCAAAATATTATAAAAGAAAATTAATTTTGAAATGTTAAGGTTACACACCCGTCAAGCATGGACTAGCACGACCGGCACAGCACAAACCTGCATTCTGCACAGTGTCGTACACTAGAGCAGCAGCAGAGTACGGACTCACGAACGGCACATTACTAGCACACTAGATCTGTCCAGCACGGATAGACAGAAATTGCAGACGACCGACTGACGATCGTTGCTGGCTACTGGTGGTAGGTGCTGGTTTAATGTGCACTACTCCGTTAAATAGCATTGGTACCTTCACGAACAGGCATTTCTGCTCCGTGCTATGCTGGTCGTGTTGTTCCACGCTTGATAATTTGCACTGTCTTTAAAGGCCAGGCCATGAATGTTGAAAAATCGGTTTTATTTCTGAAATGTTCTCAAAGGCGGTAATGGGTTATTTCTAGTTTGGTCATGTGTTCGGGACCTAAATAGTTTTTATTTTTAATAATAGCCAAGAATATTTCTGGTATATATAATTTTCTCAAAAATGATTGATAATTAATGTTTTATGCCTTAAAGTTAACTTAATTTTATAAAAGAGAACAAAATTTTCTTGTAAAAATTATTCAAAATGTTGCTTTTAGCTTTTTTTTCTATCTACAATTTGTATTATAATTTTGGAAAACATAAGCAGGGCTCTATCAAAAAATCTTACACGGTTTAAATTTTTCGTAGAAGCCCATTGCTCTTCTCATAGAAGTTAAGGAACTATCATATATATTATACGGAAATATGTATTGGCAGAAAATTGACGGTAATCAGACCTTGTGACCAAGCCGAGAAAAACTTATTATCATTCTAAAAAAATATTCCAAAAGAGAAACCCCAGAATTTTCAATAACTATTGTTTGTGACGCCTATACTAAGCTGCTTAAATTATGAAAGATCCTTTTTTCTTCTAAATCCTCTACATTTTAGAATTTTACAGAGAGTATCATTCAAAGAGATATCATCTACCATAAAAAATGTATTCATTTAATTAATCAAAATAAATCAATAACAAATTAAATAATAAAAAAACAGCATAAATGTTATAAAACTTCTAACGGTTCTTTTATCTCTAATACACTTTTTTCTATCGTTTCTTCAGTCGTGTCGTTTTGTTTTTTCTCTTCTTTTTTAACTAAGAACTAAAATAATCATAAATCTGTATTTATTGTTGCGCGTAGAGAAGTCTTTTTCTGTCAATACAAAAAATAAATACATGTTTTTGAAACCAATTTTAGACTAAACTCATTGTTCTGAACAGTTCGTTCAAAATAAAGGAAGCAAAAATTTGAGCCATGATAATGTTTAATTTAACATTAACAGACAGCCTCGGGATTATCCAATACAATTCTTTAAAATGACTTTATAATTTCTTTGATAAATTATCAATAAGGAAACTATTAACATATTGCGGTTATGTAAAATTTGTTATTACAGTGAAATTATTTTATTCATAACTACTAATTCAGTGTACTTTAAGAATTGATAATTTATCACGACGTGTATTCATTTTAAATCCAGATTTCAATCGTTTATTTTCGGAAACTCACATTTGGAAGAGTTCCAATATAACTGAGGTTACATTTGCATTAAATTGCTTCAATAAGTTACATACAGTCTGTAACAAAAATAAACTGACACATTTGCAAAATTCTCAAATTAAGAAGATCCGGAAATGCTAAATTTTTCGAGAAATATAAATCTGTATTTTTTTCGGCGCGACATATTTATTTGAAAATAAAAACAATGTATCGACAAAAAATTTACATTCTTCATTAATTTGCAGGCAGAAGTTATGGACACACGGATATAAATATCTATATTTTCCACCAACAGATACAGTTACAGTACATGCTTGACTAGAATATACAAAATATATGTTTTGTTGTTCTGCTGAGTTGAGTTTCAAGTAATCAATCAGATGCTGATCACGCAGTTTTATTGCTGTATCGGTTCATGGGATAATTTATAGTAATATATATACTACGCTTAAAACCCAATTCGATAGTAAATATTTCAAATTAATTGTCCGTTATCGACAACCGGTATCAGTGCAACAATTATAATGCATATAACGGCCCCTTTATTGGTCACAGTTTCATTGGCTTCTATTCACACAACTCGTTATGCTTATTTGTTTTAACGTCCATATGTCTATGGAGCGGAATTAGTCCACAAATTAGGCCAACTGAGATGTCACTGTATTTCCGTTATCGTTTCGCAGCATGATCCTGCAGCTCGGACTCTGAATACAGTGGATTCTCATTAGGTCAGTACCTTCAGTATAGTTAAAGAAGAAAACTTTGATATAAGATCTTTCTTAGCTCAAGCTGAACATACTAGGAAATCTAAAGTCCGTCTCTATATCTAACTTACCTCTGCAATCTCACCATAGGTTTGTATGAGTAGGTACTTTTAACGGTTGAAAAGAGTAAATTATCGGAAGCCTTAACTTAACAAGCAAGTATTTAAAAAAATCTTATACTGTAATTATTTATAATAAACAGTTGAAGGCTAAATGGTCATGATGCCTAATAACCCTATTTATTAAGCGTCTATAATCCACAATCTCTTACAATGGTAATGATTCGGTATTTATTTTATTTTAACTTGGAGAAATTTCTCGATGGTAATTTACACCAAGAACTACTTTAATCCGAGCTTCAACATACGTAAATATTTAAAGAGGCAAAAACCAATTCATATAATTAGAATAAACACTAGAAAAACAAATTTGATTTGTAAACAACTTTACGAACCCCCCACACCTCCACGGCGAAATCTGTCGCGAAAGTGTTGCAAAGCTACATTGTGAACTCTATTTTACTCTTCTTGGTCAGTTTTTTGAGGTTATAATATGTGATTGCCATAGTATTCGATTACTTTTTTCGTATTATTTATACCAAAGTTTAGTATTATATAGATTAACATTGATGTTTTGATCATCTGAAAAGACGCAGCAGGTATATAATAAGATTATATATATAGGCTCCTGATATTTGCATTACTAATATTCTTGATAGTGATAAAGTGAGATGTAAGAGATGTAAGGGACCCGTTAATGGTCCTGAGAGAGATGAATATGTACCATACGCAATGCATATTAATATTGTGTTAAGCTCATCCAGCTAACGATGATTTTATAATATTCTGCAAAATTGGAAAACTACGCTGGAAATTACTTCGATTCATAACAAAATATGCTTCAAAATAGAAAACAAATAACCCATATATTAATAACTGAAGGAACCAACCCAGTTAAAATATTCAAATTAAATTAAAATAGAACTATTTGTTGTCTAGAAATTTGAAAATAAACTAAAAGCTTTTTTTAGTTTGTTAGTAATCGACAATTAATACACATTAATTAACTAATAAACGCTAATTTAAAAATAACCAAAAACAAGAATACTTTAAATAATTTGTTTGTACAACACATTACAAAATATAAATGTAATTATATATATATTTTAAATAAGAAATATCAGTAATATTTAATAAAATTCGTGAGGCCATTTTTTGAAAAAAATGAACACGTAAATAATAGAATGTTTTGATGAAAATTCTTCTCTAAAATTTTTGTAATTTTAGCATTCAAAATTACAATTTAATGATCTCTACACACACTGTTTTCTATGAAAATTTTTTCAGCTGTTGATGGTATTTTTAAGTCTCAACCCAGAAAAAGTATTTTTGTATTATGACTATGACATCATAGCTACCGATTTCGACGCGATTTTCTTTATAGAACAGAGCATGTACGCGGAAAGGTTAGAAGATAAAAAAATTACGATGAGACAATGGGATCGTCGGTTCGTACCACCTTCTACATAAGAGCTTCAAGAATTTTTCATGACGTCACCGTTATATACTAAGATCAATATTACAGCTAATTGAAATACCTAGTGGCATTCAAAAATACGTTCGTAGATTTTCTGAAATGCTGGATACAAATTTGACACATTTTAATGGATCGCTTGTTTTTGAACGATGATGTAAGTTAGGTTATGTTTTCAAAACACAGGAAACGGATGTGTGCAGTGCAGTGCTGCTGTTATGTGATGTATTTGCCCTGATCGTGATTAATATCTCCAGAAATTCTACACAGGGCTTCTATTCTTATACAAAACACAATAGAATACCCGCTGTTTGTACAAACTTGAATCATGTTTACGTTAAAGCTGTATTTCATTGATTATATCTTCTATGTGAATTTGATACCAAAATACATAATTCAATTATTATACGAAGTTATTAGTGTGTTTGCCTATACAGTAGGCCTTGGTAATCCGTCCATAGTCTAATTCGAACGCCTCTATAATCCGAATAACCCTATCCGCTCACGGGATAAACAAAGCCTAGCAAAGTACTTTAAACAAACTTATACAGAAAAAAATTTCTTTTTCTCTTAATTGATCAAAAATCTATATGATTAATAAAGTTTCTTTTACAAACAGCGGTACTTTGTTAATTATTTTAGGGCTGTATTTAGTTGCTTAGAAAAATATGACCAGAAACACTAAGAAAATATCAAAATTGTTTAAAATTCAAATTTAAACTGTGCAAACAGAGCAAGCCGAATGTTAAAATTGAGAAAATTAAAACATTTTTAAGGGTTTATTAAGGGATTGAATGTTTATTTCCATAAAGTAAATTTAAGTTTACCTAATAGTAGTACGTAAGTAAGAAGCTACATTGCATATAATATGTATATTGTTTTGTGCTTAAATGCACCGTTCTTCCACCATCAAATCACGATGCTGACACCATATTCTGTAAATTATATTTTATTGTTTAGACCGTATTTTTTATAAATAATTATTTATCCGATCGTCTAATAATTTTGACAACATTTTGAACATAAAATAATACTGAAAGTGATACTTTGCACAATTAAAACTATAATAAAAATTAAAGTCGTATAATTTTCATGAACTTTTACTGGCCATTTTAATGTCCGTCTTATGACAATGAATACGTTACTTCGAGCCGTTAACGGTGCTATTACCATAGTTACCTTTCATAAAACTATAGTAATAGGAATTCCCTGGAAGATCCAGAAAGTTTCGGAAATACTTGTGTAATACTTTTTCATTGGGAAATTATCCCTTCGGGTACTAATGCCGGAAAACTAAACGAATGCTGATTTTCACACACAGATACATTGAAAACTGTTTTTCTGAATAATCATAAAATCGTTAATTTTTACATAAATAATCAATTTTTCAAAATCTGTCAATGCAATTTTCAGTTCAATTTGTCTGAAACCCATTAGTACACACAAATACTAAATTTAAAAAACGTACATTGGAGGAAATGTGTAAAGAGAAGAAAATGAGAAAAATGTGAAAAATAAATATAAAAATACAGCGTTAGTAAAGTTATGTGTTTTATGACGTAATAATTCATACTATTGTGGTGTATTCCAAATGCAGCGTACATCCATCAGTTCACAGTGTCACGTAATTTTCGATTCAGTAAATCAAACAAATGAATTTCACAGACGCTACATAACCGTCTATCTGTCTATTTAATTGTTTATCACGTGAAAACGACAGTCACCAAGGAAATATTTCGAAACGGTAGTGTTGTTGAAAAAAAATTTTCAGTCAAAAGTTGTTCAGTTTAAAGGGAGACATCGTTTAGAGACAACTACCACCCCTCATCCCCAACCCCTACGCATGTATGAGGGTGACTTTAACATTTTTAATAGGAACACCTATTTTTTATCACAAATTATGATTTTTCGATAAAAAATATGCAACATTTGTGTAAAATATTTTTTTATCCGATGTCTCCCTCAGCCCCTAAAATGCATGTCCAAAATCAGCTTCCCGAAACTCCATTAAATTTTTAAGCCTAAACAACGACTCTGCGCAGAAAATTACAAGAGGTAAAAGTTGTTTGATTTGGGAAGAGCTATCGATTAAACATAAAAAGAACCCACCACCCCCGCACGAAGGATGGGGGTTCATTTTGTGCGGAGGTGGGGAGTTCTTTTTATTTTTAATCGATGACCCTTCCCAAACCAAACAACTTTTACCTTTTGTAATTTTCTGCGCAAGATCGTTGTTTAGGCTTAAAAATTTAATGAAGTTTCGGGAAGCCGATTTTGGACATGCACTTTAGGGGTTGAGGGAGACATCGGGTAAAAAAATGTTTCAGACAAATGTTGCATATTTTTTATCCAAAAATATAATTTGTGATAAGAAATAGGTGTTCCTATTAAAAATGTCAAAGTCACCCTCATCTCTGCACAGGGGTTGAGGATGAGGGGTTGCTTCCAAACGATGTTCCTCTTCAAACTAAGCAAATTTTGTCTGAAACTTTTTATTCAACAACATCACCGTTTCGAAATATTTCTTTGGTGAGTTTAAAATGGATCACCTGTATATTAATATATACAAAATTCCTACAGGTGTTGAATGTTTTAACGTCGAAAAACTACTGAGTCGACTTTTATAAAACCTTCACCAACTTGTTCTTTGAAATCTGTAAATATAATTTGTGAAAAAGAAAACAATTAGACACCATTTCGAAAGAACCGATATAGGCAGCACTTGGTAGAAGCTCAAAACTTCTACTGCTGATTAGATCTGTTGAATCGAGCTATACTTCTTTTGGCGCGGTGAGAGGAATTTCGTTTGTGTAAACTATATTCAGTAATTTAACATTGTCCAAATTTCAGTTTTAATTATTGACATTACATTGGGATGTCAGGTGACTCGACCGTTGACTTGCTGACTGTAGTATAATATTTATTAACACCCAAAATACTAGTTAATCTGACAATATTAGCCTTTATAAAAAAGCAGATACACTTTTCTCGTGATGTGCGTTTTGTTAGTCTCGTTAGCATCAGTATAAGATTAAAACTGGAAAGTTTTAATCATCTTCTCGTGATGTTAACATAGCGGAACGTGTAAAAGGAAAAAAGTGTTTTGGTATTTTGTGATTCCTTTTTAAATATTAAGTTTATTAATAAATAATTGTATTAATGACTAATATCTCGGGAAAATGCCCATCAAAAATAAGAACAAAAACTGATATAAAAATTGAAAGTCTTGAAGTACGAAGACATTTAATAATTCTTGTATTGTTTTATATTTAATATAAACTTTGTACGGTAATAAATTTCAGTCAGTTATAAAAGTTGGCCATTTATCAAAATTACTTTGACAGTTCGGCACTTTGGTGTCGCCAATTTTCACTCGCGAGAACTGACCTAAAGAAATGTCGCACTGTATAGATTGGCCCTGAAATGCAATCATGTTAAGATTTTTTTTGTCGTATATTTATTGCTAAAAAAACTCAAAAAAAAAAATATTAACCTCCTTCAAAAAAATCACTAAAAAGATGAAAATAATGAAATTTTGAGGTCGGAGCTAATTTCATTACAAAAACTTTTAATTACATATCTACATTTATTATAGGCGCCGACCTCAAAATTTCATGTGATTTTTTTTGTAATGAAATTAGCTCCGGCCTCAAAATTTCATTATTTTCATCTTTTTAGTTTTTTTTTTTGAACGAGGTTAATATTTTTTTTTAAGTTTTTTTATTTTTTACTTTTTAGTGGTGGATTTGATTTCGCACATTTTTGAAGATTTCCCTCGATTTCTCCAGGGTTCCATCATCAGATCCTGACCTGATGACCATGGGACCACCTGGGATGTATACCCTTTCAAACAAAAAAATAATTTTCTAAATCGGTTCAGGCGTCTTCGAGTAATCGGGGAACATACATAAAAAAAAAGATTCCGACGAATTGAGAACCTCCTCCTTTTTTTTGAAGTCGATTAAAAAGATTTTAATAGCAATGGCAGAACTCGGAATAAAAGAGGAAAAAAATATAAAATGATTTGTTATATTTAACAATTCACGAAATTTCCATTCGCCAGGTAAAATGAATATTTAGTTTACCTTTTCAGCCAATTAAAAACTCATTAAATACAGTTTAAAAAAATACAATCGTATATTGCGTAACAATGTAAGAGCACTTTTTTTAAATAAGTGCGACAGGTAGAGGCGTCTTTGCCGGAGCGTGTTTCTAAAACACCGCACTAGTTTTAAAAAGGAGGCATCTTAAATGTCCATAAAGTTACGTATTGAACTATTTTAACGAATCAATAAAAAATAAGCATTTCAATTGGGATATCTCTTGATAATGTGAACGTTTGCTTGAACTAAAAATCCCTTAGGACAACGCATTTATCTAACTTACCATCTTATTACATATACGTAAATGCCAACATGATTCCACAGAGACAAATTCTATGCCCCATTTAGGTTTGTTTGTACATTAAAATTTGTTACTCATTGAGTATTTGAAAAAACAATTTTCTATCAGTGATATAGTTTACATCTTTCATTTAACGCACGTATTATATGTACTTGGTGTTGTGACAACCATGTACATTAATAAAATATTCCATATTTCCTTCGGAACATAATTTTATTTTAGTTGCTATGCTTTCAGCTCTAGAGCAAACAAATAGAATTCAGTAAATCTTGTTGCAATCAGAAATTGTTTTCTCTTCTTTGATAAAATCAAATCTTATTGTGTGTTATTTATTCGATAGTTATCTTTCGGCCCTGGTATCGTTTTAGGTTTGGCAACGAAATATGATAGTCAGCAGTATTAGCTATATTGGAACATATATCAGCTATGCTCGTATTTGTGTTAGCTTGAACTTATAAATCGCGATGAATTTACGATATAAAATTTAAATATAAAACCGTATGATAATTTTTTTTTTAATAAAAATTTCATAATATTTTTATAAATGTGTCGTATTTGTAGATAAGAAGTGAAAATAATAATGTCTTTTATAACACAATTCGTTCTCATCTGTGAACTACTACTGAAACAAAACAAATATTATGAAGCACAGTTGCAATGGAAAAAGCTCAATAGAAAAAGTATAACAACATAACATCGATGAAACAAAAGCTATCGGCCAGCAAAATCGACTGTTATACCTCTTCTGAACATTGATGAAACTCTTCTTTCAATATCAAAACAAAAAATATAAGCAAACAATCGCGTGCTATAAGAACAAATGAGCGTGTTAAATACGAAACAAAATATATCTAGTGCAACGGTAACAGAAGTCGCGTCAGCCATCTTTTTTTAGCGTTGTTTTCTATGTCTTTTAATAAATCATTTCTATTGTTTTAAAATTGTTACGATTGATTTAGTTTTTTAGAGCTGAAATAGGTCACTTGTATTACATGATTTCTGAAAAACATATAAATTTTTTATATGTATGTCAAGAATTACTGAACAATGGAGTTATATAATTTTATAAAAATAATCCGATTATTAAAAATTTTCACGTAGGTATAGAAGTAGTGTACAGTACACACATAACATAAAATTTTTCAATAAAATACTAATATTTTCAAAACAATAAAGCAACATGTACCACGCCATTAGTTTTAAAAAGGGTAAAAATCAACAAGCGTTGCAACCTTTCCATTGTTAGGGTCAGTCTTCAATTCTCATATTATACATTTACTAAAGCTTTGAAAAATTAAACTCTCATACACACTGACTGACACATGTCATTTCACTGTTTATATATTTTACTTTTTACAAGTTAATTAATTTTTTATAACAGAATCATGATATTTTATGGACAAAACTGTCCATTAAAAGATTTGCATAACTTATTATCATGTTGACAAATCTAAAAGATTGAATTATAATATCCGATATAATATACTTTGTTAAAATCTATTTTTAATTTAATTTGCGCGTTGTCTGCACACCCCGACTTTATCTCCGTTAAAAGGCGTCTTTATTATCACTGAAGAGACGTCACAAAGCAATTTCCCATTAAAAATTATTTATATTTTTATAATAATGTATTTTACGTTTGAATACATTAATATCATTTTTTTTTTACAAATTTTGAAATATTTTCCATTGCTCATATGAAAACTTTCAAAGCGGTGCGTATCTTAAAATAACTCTAAGGAAGGCACAACGGAAAAAAAATTGTCTAGAAAATTAATAAGTTCCTACACAGTTAAAGGATCATATCTCCCGTGTGCAAGTCAGAATTAATTTTTGGACCCACGACATCAGAAGGCACTTACAAGTTTCAATCCAATCTAAATATATATTGTGATGTAACATCAGCTAAATGTTGTCAAGCCAAATTAATTCAGTAGTGTCACAAGATGCTATTTCCATATAAGAGGATTCTATTGCCTAGACTTAGGTTGTTTAACATTAGCTTCCAACTTCCTACGTTAAGGTCAAGGTATACATAAAGGTTCCACTATAATCCCATATTATTAATTCTTTCTAATTTTGTTGTGTTGTTAACAAAATTAGACGTATGTGTCGCAAATGAAAGTATACAAAACTAGATATGACATTCAACGCACACAAACCATTCGTTGTTCATTTTTTTACCTGAAACAAAGAGAAATTTATTTCAGACTGGGACAGTGCGATCGTATGTGCCACACATGAACATGTTTGTGACGTTCCACATACACAATACACGTCCAATGTCCATTCGTTGTCAGTTTTACGAATTGCTGACATTTTTGTAAAATACACTTTTAATATATATAATATATTACGCTAACTCAAGGAGTTGCTAAGGCAACAGCTAAGCTAGCGGTAGCTAACTGGCTCTTAGAACACAAGCAGTACTGGACAAAAATTCCAGCACAGACACACTCTAAGGCATTCATTGAAGAACCTCTGAGGAAAAGAACTACAGAAGCACTCAAACTCAGTAGGCACAATTTAAGAACGGTGACCGGGTTAAGCTAGGTATTTCCAACGACGTACTCTGCCGCAAGTGCAATGAAGCAGAGGAAACCGCTGTCCATATACTTTGTAAGTGTGAAGCTGTAACACAAACAAGGTACCAGCACTTTAGATCAACTTCTATGCAACCAAAGGATTTCAAAGACATCAGTCTAGGCAGGATACTAGAATATATCAATAAACTGGGAATCCTAAAAAGCTGATGGATCATTAGGGGAGCACAATAGACCTTAGAGGTCGCAGTGCACACCGGTTTGGCCCCTACTTTTTAATTCTAATTCTAATTCTAACTCACGGAGCTGCTTCTTCACAAAATTTCCAAAACACGCCTAAAGAGGTTTTACTTGAAAATCTATTTACCTACTTAATTCTTCCCTTGAATTCCATATAGTCGTTTTAGAATACGTAAGATATTTTTGCATTCAAATTTGGGTAGCCAGCTCAGACTAATGTCTTTTACGTATTATAAACTCTTAATAACCTAGTTTTCTCGGACACCATGAAGGCCACCTTACGAATCAGCGGTATGAACTATAAATAATTTGTTATACGTATTTGACACATAGAGGAGCATTTGGAACAGGCTTTCTGTTGTGTAGGGGAGAATGGGGGATGTTTGAAACCTACATAATATGTAGGTACATGCGCTATTCACACCAGCACTAAGTTTATATTCTGTACAGACAATAACAATGGTCATGAATCCCTTAGGGCGATTAACTCTTCACTATTATCCCCGTCTTCCCTTACGTCCCCGTTTTCTCTAGAGCGTATAAACAGAATCCTTGTTTCCGTATTTATGTAATAATGTTATTATATTATAGAAAACTGAGCACGAAATGAGACAAAACATTATATTGTTATTAAAATTTGCAATTGTCCACAGAAGTTTCCTTGTAATACAACTTAATATTGTATTATAAGAATAATGACCGGGAATATTTAACGAGATATTTTTTAATACACATATACTAGACATTCGATGTATCAAGAACTAATTATTAATTATAATCCTGCTAAATTAATATATATTCTACCTCAGCCATTCTTACCTGATAAGAATTAGGCAGAAAACAATTAAGTTTTTTGTGAAATGATATTTAACACGACGAAATATGTAATTAGTGCAATATTTTATGGAAAAAAGAATAACTAAAAAGCATGTATATCGCCTATTTCATAAGTTTTTATATTTTTCACATCTTTCTTCTTTTAAATATTTTATTTGTATTTTGTGAATATTCCGTTAACATATTTTCATAGAACGAAAAGAGATTAATAATAATTTAGATAATAAGGTTTCTGCATATTGTTAAATATAATATATATTTACAAATAATAAAAATGTAGTGTTCTCCGTCAGTTGCGAGTTGATGCAAGAAAACGACTGATGTGATTTTAATTGATATTTAAGACAATTCTGTTAATTGTTTTTAAGAAGCTATAATTAGCATACTATTAAAATAATTACATTCTCATAGCATCGCTGAAAGATATTTGAGAGGAAAGCATTTTGCCTACAGTTTTAAAACTTTTTAATAATTTGTTATACGTGGACTTTTTTAAATGTCCACATTCAGTTACAAAAAAAAAATGATGATGAAGATATGTGATTTGTTAGGAACTTGTTGTTATCTGGCAGAGATTTATGTGAAGGGAAAGTAAAGAAACATTCTATATGATACTGAAATATGAAGAGCGTACTACACCATTTATCAAAACATATTTTTGCGACGAAAAGGTGGTACTGATGAAAACAAATCGGTGAGGTTTCCACCCTTGGCTCTGGGTTCTAATGTTATAAAATGCGACCATACCAACTCTAACCTGTGAAATGTATCAGTGATATATTACACTTGACATCATATTTGATGTAAAATACCTCAAGACATTGTTAACTCTAAGAATCACATAGATCCTGAAATGCGATATATAAACATTTAAAACATCGAGATTTTTATTACGTATAATGATTTCAATCTAACGCCCTAAAAGTCTGCGCTTGAATGTTCGCGTTAGTATGATGCTGTATAAAACAAAATATCAACTAATCAATATTTATGGTTTGATATCACGACCGCCATTCTCTGTCCATATATTGGAGATCAGTAGTAAAAACATAAACGTAAAGGTGGATGTTTGTATACTTGTTCATTTCTATCCATGAATAAAACAATGCAGAAATACACAAGTACAGAAACAGAGAAAAGCTCATTTCTACCCGAGAGCTAATTATAGAACTATAATATCTACATATTATCATTTCCATCCTGGAAAAAGAGAACAAAAATGAATGTGTATTTTGACTTTAGACAATAATAAACTAAAAAATTACTTCTGGTTTTGTGTTTGTTTTAAACATATTTCATACGAAATTGTAAATTGATTCAATCTTAAGAAATTCGAAATGCCGACTGATCCTTTTTGGCGACTGTAACTTCCCAATAATATTTTGTTGGAAACATTTTGTGTTTCAGATTCTTTTTAATAGATCAACCTAATTCCAAAGACCAGCCCGGTGTGATAGTTATTTACCCTAAACGCTAATTTAGAAAGGAAATTATCTTCCTTAGTGAAATATAATTTGAAGTAAAAAAAAAAACCTGGGTCGCAGTGCCAAAACCCTGCCGACAATATAGTGTATTTGCTTGTATAGGGCCATGTGGTTTTATACTTTTATTATGTGAAATTAAGTTTGTTTTTGGGCAAAATAAAAAATTTAATCCCTTAATACACCCCTTAAAATAACATTTTTTTCTTAATTATAATATTATTATCAATCTAACGTCTACACCGAATTAAATACACCCTTCAATAAATAAGTCACTATCTGCAAACTAGTGTTTTCATAAAATTTGTAAATCCGGTCCTGTCGGGCCGATTTTATTAAAATTGTGGGTACACTTTTTATTCACTACCAGAGGGTTAAATTTCAATTTTGAAACGATTCGGAGAATTTTTTCGGTATTTTGGGGCCCAAAAACTGTTTTCAACCCCTAAAAACTACCCTTAAAATAGCCCGATTAGGCCCATTTATATAGGCTTCTTGCGGTGATGGATTTCAACACGTGGCCCAAATTTCGTTGAAATCAATTAGCTCTTTCGAAAGTTATCGCGCGTACACATATATATATATATATATGTATATATATATATATATACGTATATATATATATACATATATATATATATACATATATATATATAAACATTTTTAAAAATGGTGCCAAAGTGTTTAGGAGGTTCTGAAACGTCGAGAAATTTTGGTCCGACCCCTAGGTCCCGCCATCCGACCGACGCCAATAGTGTATGTTGCCATATGGCAAATACACTAAAAAACAGATTTCGTGATATTGATTGAACAAGAATATGCTTGAAGTAGGTAAAACTCCTTTTGGCACGGTAGGGTAAAATTCAATCTTCAGACTGAAAATGTCAGGAACGTGTCGCAATGTACGTATACCGTATACTATAAAAACCAGCTGTAGAACATCAAGCTAAGGCGACGAGGTAGAATACTTGTCATGGAATCCAGCGGTTCCCAGCCGGTGGGTCGCGACCCACTAATGGGACGCGGAAGGGTTACAGACGGGTCACGACTCGATCCTAAAACTATCACAGAAACCATCGCATAAACCACCAAAAAAGATAAGAGAAATCGAAACATATCGAATTGTTTTGATTGTTTTCTTGGTTCTTGATTTTTGGCATCTGGGGCAGACAACAGCACCACTAGATCCCTCCCAGATGACTCACACACAGGGGACTCAACTATGAACCGATGGATCGTGGAGGTATTCTAATAAGGAGAGATGAATCGCCAACTGAAAAAAGTTGGGAACCACTGATGTAACCTATAGGTGCCATTTCTGACATATTTTGAAAGTTATATCAGTTTTATTTCTATAGTGCGAAGTGTAATACAGCGTATTTTTTTAATTGCATTGTATCATTATTAAAATAAGTTAGTAATCAATTATAATTTCAAAAATTAAACCTTCATAACTTTCTTAGCTTATTTCTCGTATATGAATGACGTATCTCTATTGAAAATATTAAAAAGTGATAATAATTCTAAAACTGATTTTATTATGCAAAGTAAATTTTTCTATAGGCACTACTTGAGAGTTTATTTTTTTAATGTTACAGTTACTTAACTTAAGTGAAAATTTATTGCCATGCCACGACAATACACCATAAAACTCTCTGCGCACTAAAATATTAGTGCAACCACTACGTTGAAATATAAGGCATTGTTCACAATAACGTCGGTCAATAAAGAAACTTTATCAGAAATTGGGTTATATTTTTAATAAATTGAGTATTCATACAGAAGTTTAATAATAAAGGTAATCTGCTACTTTTCAACCACAACGCAATTCGTGATTACTACTTTCAATTATTATCAGTAACAATAAACTATGAGTGTGATCACACTTTGTGTTTATCACGTCATTAGTGTATTTGCCATATGGCAACATACACTATTGGCGTCGGTCGGATGACGGGACCTAGGGGTCGGACCAAAATTTTTCGACGTTTCATAACCTCCTAAACACTTTGGCACCATTTTTAAAAATGTTTATATATATATATATGTATATATATATATATATATATATATATATATATATATATATATATTTATATACGTATATATATATATATATATATATATATATATATATATATATATATATATATATATATATATATATATTTATATGTGCGGGCAATAACTTTCGAAGGAGTTAATTCATTTTAACGAAATTTGGCATACATGTTGGAATCCATCACCGCACGAAGCCTATTTAAAATGGGCCCAATCGGGTCATTTTAAGGGTAGTTTTTAGGGGTTGAAAAAAGTTGTTGGGTCCAAAAATACCGAAAAAATTCTCAGAATCGTTTCAAAATTGAAATTTAACCCTTTAGTAGCAATTAAAAAGTGCTCCTAAAATTATAAGCAAATCGGCCCGACAGGACCGGACTTACAAATTTTATGAAAACACTAGTTTGCGTATACGAATTTACTTACTGAAGGTCGTATTTAATTTGGTGCAGATGTTGGATTGATAACAATATTTCAACTAATAAAATTATTATTGTAAGGGGTGTATTAAGGGGTTCAATTTTTTTTTATTTTGTCCAAAAACAAACCTAATTTCATTTAATAAAGCCACAATACCTGTATTAGCAAATACACTATATTGTCGGCAGGGTTTTGGCACTGCGACCCGGGTTTTTCATATTTCATATGATAATGTTGGATCTTCTAGTGACAACTCTAATACTCTGCATTGTCGACCACAACATTGTTTTGTTTGAAGTTTCTATTAGCAACGCTTGAGAAACAAATAAGAATATTGTAATTTTCAATCTCGTTGTGATCAGACGTATTTAGACTTCATCTTGATTAAATCAAACTTTATTGTGTCATTTTTATTTATTTTTTATTTTCTGTAAGTGCTTATTTAAGTTCTTACAATAATATTGAGTCGCGTACTCATACTATGATGGCAAATTTATTCTCACGTACTGTGATTAAATATCAGTTCTAGCCATTTTAAAGTCGACTTATGCTGAGTCGCAGAAAGCGTTGTCAAAAAATTGATTTGAGAGGGACCTCAAATTGTGATAATAATCCTTCATACATGCAGAAACAATCTAATGTCGTTGAGAAACTCTCTGTCATGTAGAACATCAGATTGTACTTACACAAAAACAAATGACTGAGCTACATAGAAAGAGATCGCCTTTCACGCTAAATTTTAGTCAATATGCGTTGAAAAATGTTGTTCCGAAGTGAAATTGTGTAAATAAGGATGTTAAATATACGTACATACAGATTAAAGAAAATACCACTTCGTTCAAACAATTATTTTTCGAGCAAGATCAATGCTTCCTTATGGAGAAATATGTGCAGTTACAGTCTATGGTCATTGTCAAATCAAATTTTCTGACAATGCTTTCTGCATAACAGCATTAATATGTTATTAATAAATTAAGTTTATCCGTTTATAATTATAAAAATATTTAATAAAAGTTCAAAATGTTCAGATACACATAAGTACAAAATTTAACAAAATAAAATAACAAAGAAATGTAATTCTAAAAAAAAGGTGCGTGTACTTATGTACGCGCGGCAGAAGTTATACTTCTTTGGTGCGTAATCGCAATAATTGATATTCACATTTTCGATAAAACTATACATTGATAAAATAAAATAGGACGTCTAGGAAGATGATAATTATAGTTGAAAGCTAGCCTGTTCACTTCGAGTAGTACTTATTTACTTTGGATAATAGGTGGACATCTCTATCAGCACATCGTACAGAGAAATGAGACGTGTCATTTACAAATACAAAGTACAACTATACTGCATTGAAGCGTCAGCTTTATCGACGATTTCAAACTTGCCGATACACGTAGTACATAATGTCTCATGTTCGTTGCATGCTGCGTGCGCAACTTCCCTTAACAGAGAAAATTTTACCCTCGTTACGCCAAAAGAAGTATAACTTTAAAAACGAAAAATAATTATTACCAAAATATAGCTGGGCAAATAATTATGCATCAATATATAAATATTATAATATTAATTAATTAGAAAACAAATACACTAACAATTAATATGGTATCAGTAACACTGAGTCGTATTGATTTTTCAAAAATCGATACTTGATAAATTTAATATCAGTGCGTAAAATATCAATTTGTCAGTGTCGTTTCTTGTTGATATTAATATAAAAAGTCATGACGTGGTCGTAATATCGTAAAGTAACAATCGAAGATACATGTATTAACGAGTAGCAGTAGCAACCTGTGATTTTTTTGTATCAGTGATTGAGTATGTGAAATACCAGAGCATTTTTTTGTGACCATCTTACATAGGAAAACGTGCAAAAAGGTGTTGACCAACTCGACATGCTAATCTATATAAGACATTGTCAAATTGGATCCTTTCAAGAAATATAGCTCATAATAATTACGCGACGCTATGAAGCTGTCGTCGCGACGTTTGACTATATCTCTAAAACACCGACTATTGAGTATATTCTAATAATTTAATATTAAAAACGATCTTAAGTTACTTAAATAATTCTTATCTGTGAACTTATAAAACTATTAACTAGATATTCAGTTTTTTTAACATAAATAATAAAAAACTAGATATTTAAACTGGTACTAAGCCCAGATAGTTCTGAAAATTTATAAAACATCTAACAAGTTTTATCGTTACCGTGAGAATAATATAAATTTTTTGTAGGTGCGACAATATCTTGAAGATATTAGTAACAAAAAAATATAATCTATGAGCTCTAAGCTTACCGATTTTATATATTACGTAAATTAGTAGAATAAATTGAGTTAATTAACGATAAGTTATTGCCAATTATGAAATCACCTTTAGTAAACCTCATGTTCATATGTCGTAAGAAACTACCTTTGTTAAGTTCCTACTATATTTTTACTAGAAAGCCCATAGATTCTTGAGTTTCTAAATTTTTAGAAGTTGGATAAAATTTTAATAATTGTTATAATTGTTTAAAAAATGTACCTATTATAAAAGAATAATAAAGAAATAAATAGATACTAAAAGACCATTCCCATCTTTATTTTTTAACAGTAGCAAATTAAATCAAATACTGTTCATTCAAATTAAATACGGTTCAAAATTTGATGATTATAAAACCTTATTAAAGTTTGGTGCTTAGACACTGAAAATTGAATTATAATTTTTTTAATTATTCAGTATTTTTTAAAATTTAAATTCATAAAAAATACTAAATTTATATGGATCGTATATGTGAATTTAACTATTAATAACCGCAAAAGCATTTATAGTAATACATAACGTTTACAAAACTATAAACCAACATTTAATATCAGTTACATATTACCGCAACACAATGATTGATTTGGTCTCTTTGAGCGGAAACAGTCAACTGTTTTTTTTTTTCAAAATAAATCGTTATTATTATGCATATATTTTATACATATATAAAATAATCTTAAAAAACATTGTTTTCAATTTATCCCACTTCTGAAGCTTTAAAAAATGATTTTATATTATATGATCCTCGTCAAAAATTCACTAGTTCTTAATAAACAACATTTTATACTTTATACATTTCCTTCCGCTTCTTCAATTATAAAAACTGATTTCGGTTTCAGTGAACATCATTTGTAGCCCACGACGCAACGGGTTCTCACATTAAATTTCATTTGTTTCAGAAACAGCAGCTGGTATAGATATAGTTCATTTTATGTTCGTTGAAATCTCAAGTGGCGTTCGTCGGTTTAATGCGAACGCGTGTCGTCACCTAAACCCGCGGTCATAAATCTACAGTTACTCCCGACTGTTGTACTAGCGACTGCACACCACAGCCATTTACATACCCCTATACTAGTTGTACAGTTACCTACCTGATTTTATGTCATTTGATCACATTATTAATCACCAAGCGTAAACAGATAATGGGGAAGCACAGGACATTATAAGGCTATACGAACGTAATCTTAAGGGCTGTATGTACTCTTAATTATTTTAAAGGTTCTCTATCCAATAATGGAATAATTCAGCAATTCTATTATGCGTGCATATCGTTTTATAATAAGTTGCCAACAGCTATAAAGAATTTTACATCTACGAATAACTTAAAAAATTTCCTTGGGACTTATAACTGTCTTAAATATACGAGAGTGACATTTTGTTAAGTTTTCATCAGTCACACGAGTCAAAAAAGAATTACAATAGAGATACATACTACATTTTTGCACTACCTTCTATAAAATAGCTGATTTTCACTTCATAACAAGTATATATTTATACATCTGACAATTGAGTGTTCAGTAATATTGGAATCTATTTAGATTGTTTACGAAGGCAACGCCTACTTTGCTGTCTCTGTTGATCATAGACATTTAAATGGCAACTGACAAAGAAATTACTACTGGATTGGCAAAATAGCGTTTCTTTTGTTTTACTTTACTATCTAGTGCGAAATAGGCCGTTTTACTATCGCTATATACAGGCTTGAAATGCAGGTATTTTATAAGGGATCATGCAAAAAGGTATTTACAATATCATGCAAATGTTTATGTTTTTATTATAATATAACATACACAGAGTGTCTGTAATCGTATAAATTTATTTATTTATTTATTTATACGGTCACTTTGTTGTCCATCTGTTTGTCAAAACCATTTTTCTCAGAAACGACTAGAGATATCACAATCACGTTGAAATCATCAAATACAAAAGTCAACAAACCCATATATCTGTAAAAATTTCAGGCTTCTAACTCAGTGCAATAAAAAGATTATACTTCCCAATTCCTATTGACCCTGAATTCCGACATAGGGCACGAACGAAGGTCTCATACCACAGTAAATGAAAAAATTCAAAAATCGCTAATTTTAACGGTTAATTTTGATTAAATTCTGAGAATTTTTTCGTTGTTATTGGGACTTAAAATAATTTTCAATCCCCAAATACTACTTTATCCAATTAAGCACAATTTAAATAGGATTCGTGCGGTGATGGATTCCAACATGTGGACCAAATTTCCTTCGAAAGTTATTGTCCGCACACATATATATTCGACCGATTCCAATAGTGTGTGTATGGCACACACACTATTGGAATCGGATACACAACAAATTTTTAGTATTTTTAATTAAAATATCAAATACTATAAAAGTACACGAGGCTCTTAAAAGAATGACCTGAATAATATCCACGAATACGGGAGTATTAATAGTAATCTCAGATTGGCAAATGCATAAAATTCTATCGACTAGTAAATTTGAGTTTATTATCTCATAAAGACAGTATAAAATCAAAATCATTAAATACCTAATGGCTGCAACAGTGCATTAACGATTTTAATTTGTAAGTAGATAAATTTAAAAATAAAATTTTTTAACAAATAATTAATTAATTTAATGAGGCATATAGATATTGTAAAATACAGAGATCTATCCTAAAAATTTTAATATTGTTGTATGATTTAATAAAAAAATAAATACAATTAACCAGTTTTATGGATACTGTAAGTTGTTATTTTTTTTAAATACATACTTTCATCGATTTTTAAAATTAATATTTTTTTAAGTTACTGCGACAATTTAGCGCTTCGGTCTGTTACTTGAATTACGGGCGTTAAAACGACTATAAAAAAATAAGATATAATTAGTAAATGCCGTAGCCTATAATACAATTTACTAAAGTTCGAAACCAGTGCAGCACATATGATCAATCCTTACAACCGGAGTATAGCAACAAAGTACAGTTCTAAACCAAAGCTCAGTTGGACGTATATGTTTGTGGAATCAAGTGAACTGATTTATTACAGCCCGCATGTCCCACTGTCCCCTTCCAGTACAGGCTCTGTTTTGCAACGCTGAGGGCACAAATTCTCTCTACACTAAATGTTTGTAGGGTTTGCAACACTGCGAGCGTAAACAAACCTTTACAATTAAGACAGCTATTCCTCACATGACTTTTTGTCTTAACTGACAGTGCAAAATACTCCCTCGTGAAGTAAAATGTTTTATCCGAGAAGCACTAAACTCTAGATTTCGTAGCATAGTTGATCGCCTCGTAAATTAAAGCGAACAATGAGATTAGTTGAGACACCATTTCATGTGAAGCACGTGACACAATCTAAAATGGTCGCCAATATGTTGGTATCAATAACGTGTAACCGTCTCATTCAAATGACATCTATTATTGAATTTTACTGTGATACGAATATGTCATTATATGTTTTTAAGGCATATTTCAATAGGGATGTTGACTGTATTCAAATAAAAACATAATTTTAACGTTGCGTGATAGTAAAATACTAAACAACACAATATTTTTCCTTTTTTTAAAGGAATTTAATATTTAATAAATAAAATGTAATAAAATCACTCTCAACTCACGTGACAACGAACACCATCAGACACTGTTCACGCTGTCAAAAGCCTTCATTGTCTGGTAAATAGTTAGAGTGTAATTTATTATTAGTGTATTTGCCATATGGCAACATACACTATTGGCGTCGGTCGGATGGCGGGACCTAGGGGTCGGACCAAAATTTCTCGACGTTTCATAACCTTCTAAACACTTTGGCACCATTTTTAAAAATGTTTATATGTATATATATGTATATATATGTATATATATGTGTATATATATATATATATATATATACAGGGTGTCCCATAAGTCGACGTCCAAACTAAGAGAGGTGATGGGGGAGGTCATTTCCTATCAAAATAACCATAAATGTGATTATCCAATTGTTTACGGTTCGAAAGTTATTTCAATTTTTGTATTTTTCTCTGAAATCGTGTAGTGCTTATACTAAAAAATTAATTTAAAAAAATCTATGAGTTGTTTGGTTGATTTTTTTTTAATAGATCCTGAAGGGTCTGCCTTTCCAAAAAAAATAATTTTCATGAGCTCTGTTATCATCTGTCAAATAAAAAAAATGGTTTTGTAAACACTTTTCGGTGGCAAGAAAAATATGTTTGATTTTAAATTCACGTTGACAGAAAAAAAGTGTTATAAAAAAAATTGACCAATTATCAGAAAAACTTGTCCATTTAATAGAGATTCTAACGCGGTATAGTACAACTCGTTATTCATGACAGTTTTTTTATAACAATTTTTTTACATGCAAGTCGTGTTTGTTAAAAAATACATTTTCGAAAATTTCAAAATCTAAGTTGGCTGGTCTAACACAAATGAACCAAATTTTATTTAAAGTTACAACAAATGTTCGAAATTAGTCGAAACGCCCGTTCGTTATTTTGTATTGTATTGGTCGCAATTCTTATTTTTTGCCGCAGCTGATGTTCGTTTTGGTTTTCTGTCGCGTAGACCAGTTCTTTGAAATAACCCCATAAAAAGAAGTCTAGGGGGTTTAGGTCAGGTGACCGCGGTGGCCACTGGATGGTTCCTTCCCTTCCAATCCAGCGATTTGTGTATTCGGTGTTGAGGTATCGTCTCACTACTAGAGCATAGTGACAAGGAGCCCCATCGTGCTGCAACCACATGTTTCGGCGTGTTTCTAGCGACACGTGTTCCAGTAAGCCGCCCAAATCATTTTGCAAAAAATAAAGATATTCATCGCCCCCGATCCTTCTGGGTAGCTCAAGGGGCCCAATCATTTTACCTTCAACAATTCCCGCCCACATGTTGACCCCAAACTGATGTTGAAAATGGTCGTTTCTTATAGCTCTAGAGTTTACATAATCCCAAGAGTGAAAATTATGGATGTTGAATACTCCCGTCCTTCGAAAGCTCGATTCGTCACCCCACAAAATGTTATAAAAAAACTGAGTGTTCTTGGTTGGGATATCGTGCCCGATATTCTCTTGCAGCAGCCCGAGCATTCTCGTCACAAAACCCGTAGACATAGTGCATTTCTGCATACTCCAGATGGGAATAAACCATTTTGATGCGTCCAACTTGAAGAGAGTCCAAATCACAAACAGGATCGAAGTTCAAATTACCAAGCGCAGGTCCAAATAACAAAGTACAAAATGAAAAGTCAAGTCGGAGGTTTACTAGTAATAAAACGAATAGCGAGCATACATTAGAAGTAGTGAATGAAAGAGGAACGTATTAATTTGTTTAAGTCGTTCCAGCCAACTTAGATTTTGAAATTTTCGAAAATGTATTTTTTAACAAACACGACTTGCATGTAAAAAAATTGTTATAAAAAAAACTGTCATGAATAACGAGTTGTACTATACCGCGTTAGAATCTCTATTAAATGGACAAGTTTTTCTGATAATTGGTCAATTTTTTTTATAACACTTTTTTTCTGTCAACGTGAATTTAAAATCAAATATATTTTTCTTGCCACCGAAAAGTGTTTACAAAACCATTTTTTTTATTTGACAGATGATAACAGAGCTCATGAAAATTATTTTTTTTTGGAAAGACAGACCCTTCAGGTTCCTATTAAAAAAAAAATCAACCAAACAACTCATAGATTTTTTTAAATTAATTTTTTAGTATAAGCACTACACGATTTCAGAGAAAAATACAAAAATTGAAATAACTTTCGAACCGTAAACAATTGGATAACCACATTTATGGTTATTTTGATAGGAAATGACCTCCCCCATCACCTCACTTCGTTTGGACGTCGACTTATGGGACACCCTGTATATATATATACGTGCGGGCAATAACTTTCGAAAGATTTAATTGATTTCAACTAAATTTGGCCCACGTGGTGAAATCCATCACCGCAAGAAGCCTATTTAAAATGGGCCTAATCGGGACATTTTAAGGGTAGTTTTTAGGGGTTGAAAAATGTTTTTGGGCCCCAAAATATCGAAAAAATTCTCTGAATCGTTTCAAAATTGAAATTTAACCCTCTGGTGGTAATTAAAAAGTGTCCCTAAAATTTTTATAAAATCGGCCCGACAGGACCGGATTTACAAATTTTATGAAAACACTAGTTTGCAGATAGTGAATTATTTACTGAAGTATGTATATAATTTAGTATAGAGGTTCAATTGATAATAATATTGCAATGAAGAAAAAAAATGTTATTTTAAGGGGCGTATTAAGGAGTCAAATTTTTTACTTTGCCCAAAAACCAACTTAAGTTCGCATAATAGAGCTACACTGCCTGTATTAGGAAATACACTATATTGTCGGCGGGTTTTGGCACTGCGACCCGGGTTTTTATTTATTTATATAGGAATCATAAAATTACATATAACTATGGCAACAATTACGAAAAAACCTTACACCACCCCGTTAGTTCAGCAGCGTTTATGAACAGATGACGTTACAACGTGACTATTGGCGTTTCGGAGCGAAATTTGAAACGGAATTTAAAATACATGATTCTTAAAACTTGAGTCGTATTTAAAAAATAATAATAAATATTTGAAGCTATATTAGGTACTTATGCACGATTTAACACCCTTTCCCAAAAATAGTCAACATCCCTATTGTATATATTCATATGTATAGCGCAGATGCAAATATGTACAAGATAATATCACTTAGATTGTGGCTTCACGATATAAAGTATCTGACCAGTATAATTAAATATCAAAGCTGGACCTGAATGACATGATAAAATATCCGTGAGCAGAGGCGAGATTCGAACCCATGGCAGTCCGATCCAAGAACCAGTACGCTGACCATTACACCACAATCTCCTCAAATAATACTTAAAACCGGACTGATCGATTTTTTGAGGTCAATTGATTGGTAACCCTGTGACAGTATAACCTTGTTTATAACCTGACGGGAGGTTATCTGAGTTTAGTTGGTACGTTGTGATCTAGTCTCGTGTAGGACGATTTATTGTTTTTATGTTGGCAGCACCCACTTGAAACAGTATCTCTCATTACGTGAGTGGAAGGCATAATGCTGCAGGTGCTTGCCTGTATTGCTACTAATACTATACATAAACTCGAAGTTTATAATAACATGTACAGTTTATAATAATTTATTAATGTTTGTTCAAACTGTAATAGTTTTTAATATAATAGTGGGTAACAATGCCCTTGATTATATGCCGTTTCCATACCTTCTATTTTTCAAGCTCTCAGTTACCAGGTTCTAATGCGAGAACTGATAAAAATATCAGTTGAATTTTCAATTTAGTAAATATAAAAGATAAATAATAAATTTAAAAAATATGAATTAGTACTAAGACCCAATAAAGCTGGTTTTTGGTGGTTTTAAAAATAATAAATAAATCTGCAAATAAAATATTTAATAATAATAACTGATAACGAAATTGCTAAATACTCCAAATTAACAAACAATTTAATGACCTCAGTTGTCGAGCGTCTTAAAGTTTACAGAAATCTATAATAGGGAATTTGCATTTGGATTAAATTGAATTGATTTTTTTTCCCTGAATCCATATTGTCCTGAAATTATATCTGAACCATTATTTCCTTATTTAGTTTGTTTTTAATTGCATAAAATATTAATTAAAAAATGCAAAATATGCGAGGGAAATTCGAATTTGCGAAACGCATCACCATTGGTCGAACCGAAACGTGACGTCAAATACCACGTTATCGGATTTATAGGCGTCGCTGTTTCTATGGTGTCTGAATGAAAAATTGTTTTATTTGTGCTTCTGTAGTGTTTTTCATTAGCGTGAAATTTGTAATAGCATTAAATCATTTAGAACGATGACTGAAAGTGGCTTTGTCAAAGCACAATCGGATAATTTACCAAAAATAGATGCACTTATGATGACAGCATATTATCTCTTCTCATAACCTTACACCATTGTTTTCGTGTATTCGCATCTTTTGGAACGGGAAAAAACACTTTATCAGGTGTACTTCTAATAGTGTTTTTGCATATTGGTACAAGACAATATCTATAAAATGGTTTTTTAGCTTTATCCATGGCGTGAATAGCTTTTAAAACTGAAAATTTCTATAAAAGAACCAAAAGTATCTGTCAAACACTGGTCGTGGCTTTTGACGTCACTCAAGGCCCGCGAAAAATGGCGGCGTTCAAACAGATCAAATTTAAGCGATCTTTTAAATATTATTTAAAAAAATTATTCGAGCATTTCCAACAGTATTTATATTTTTACTATTTTGTAACGATGTAAAAAGTGAATTAAAAATATAAAAAAATACACGCATATTCCCTATTGTTGGAACATGGCTGTGACATTTTCAATAATAATAATAAACTTTAAAAAACTTTAAAAAAACTTTGCTAAACTACATCTTCGAGAGCTTTTCCAGCTCTAATAGGATTTTTATGCATTTTATTTCTGTTTTATGTCGCTGTTATTTATAAATTAATTGCTTGAATGTTTATGAAAGCATGAAGGCATCACTGATCATTAAAATGTCATTTAAATTTATAGCCCTCAAAACTTTAATGCGTGATTTGAAAATTATGAGTTATGATTTAAAAATGGTTTTGTTTTAATATTAAAAAATTGAATTATTGTTAATTCATGCAGTTTTCCAGTTTATAATATTTCAAATTAAACGTAAAACTTCAATGTATACTACAATGTAATACCTCCATAGTTTCAAGAACCGAATGACATTGGTCAACCAAAATGCATTATATAACTGATTAAAATGCGTTCACTTTTCTTACAACGTTTCTCGATAAAGTTTAATAGGCCCCATATACTTGCAAATGAAAAACAGAAGCTGTTGTACAAACATTTGTGTAGAGCATAATGTTTGACGTGTTACGTAACTAGTTGCAGAAATTCAAACTCATTTGCAATTAAATGCACAAGTGGTATTGCGCAGCTAATTTCATCATTTGTGGGTTCCGAACGACACGTTGTGCCATAACTTCAGTTTAGAAGGTGTAACTAGCGGGTTAGTGTATTAAAAATGTCATATTTTATAAATAACAAAGTGTTTTTAAGCTTCAGACAACACGTTCACAACAAACTTATTGTGTAACGTTAGTTTGCGCAATTTATTTGCAGGTTTATGGGGCCTGTTATAATGTCAATCTGTATTTTTGTTTTACAAAACGTATTTTAAATACATTTTTTATGAGTTTCATTGGTGTTTGCCCTGACATATAATTCGGTGTTTAATTTTTTTTTTCTAAAAATACCTATGATTGTTGTTTAAAAATGTACCTGAAAATATTTAATAAAATCAGCATATATAATTTTGAGCGATATAAGAATTAACATAAATTCTGGTAATTTTTTAAAAATTAAATTTCATTTTATATTACCTACAATAAAATTTTGATTATTGAATATTTGATCATTTATAGGATTTAGCATTACATAAAAAACTAAAAAGAAAAAGTATGATTTTAGCAGTCTGTTATTGATTTAAATATAACATACTAACGAGAAAAATGGAACATTCAGCCTATATTATATATTTTTATTGCCAACGTTTTGTCTACCACTTGAACTTCTTCAGAGCTCTACAATCAAGTATCAAAATACATGGTTAATATTACTAAAAGATAACATAAAATTTAAACATAAAATTAAAAACATTGTACAGTAGAATCTCTATAATCAAAATTTATTGCACATTAATTTTGTATTTCGTCCACCAGTAACTTTTTTTAATTTGTAAATTAGATTCTAATTTTTAATACTACAATATTATATTTAAATCACAAAAGAGGAGCGATAACGTCTTCTATTATTAATTTTAATTATTATTTTTCTTAATTGTTTACACGAAAAGTCAATAAAAAATTGTTTGAAGTAGAAACCCAACTTGACAGTGTCAGTGCTATTAAGTATAGGAATTCATTTTCTAGCTGTTAGTTTAACCTTCCGATAACATTTCGTCAAAAAGTGTAAACGATGTATACTATTTGTAAACTTTCATTGAAGACGACTCGCCAACCGAATCAATAATTTTAATGATTTGTCGCATACAATAACAACGTTTTGATTAATGATTATATAGCCAGAGCACTCACGATTCCAACCTTTGCATTTTTTTTAAGTTGCGTGTAGATCAACTGCATGTTTAGTATTCATTTTAAATATCAAAATAAGGCCGCATGTACAATAATAGCGTATACAAGCGAGCGTCCCATATTAAATTAGTGAGACTGAAGTGTGAGCATGCATGCCAAATCACATTCTATAAACATCTTAGCGCGTGTGCGAGTGATAAACTACAGTGTGAATTGCGTGTAAAAGGATGCATGTACACTTATAACGTATGCTAGTGTCAAAAAATCATTTGTATGACTGGGTTGCGCGTTGACATTTATGTACATATCACGTTATTTATACACAACTATACAGATTTAAGGATGCATGCACAATGGTAGCGTGTATGAGCGCGCGTCAATATAAAATGGTGTGTGTGTTTTCGCCGGTCGTTGTATCGCTTGCAGCGCTGACGGTAACTTCGAGGTGACATTAGCGACCAAAGCTACTATCTATCACCAGGGCTTGGTCGAGTGGAAGCCGCCTGCCATTTACAAGTCGTCGTGTGAAATTGACGTTGAATATTTCCCGTTTGACGAACAGACCTGCGTTTTGAAATTCGGTAGTTGGACGTATGATGGCTTTAAGGTAAGATCATAAAATGTTAAAACTAATTATGTAACAATTTGTAAAGTTTTTTTTTTTATCTACTCTGAAATTATTGTCTTACATTTGCAGCTGGTATTCACAACGGATTTTGTCGCATTTTTATTTTTATCTTTGTATGATTCTGATCGATTTATTTTTTGAAAACTATTTCAAAATTTTCATAGAGTCTAAAATAGATCCTCTGACGCAATGTTGTTATAATTATTATATAAATACTCTATCTAAAGAGTCCTTTAAACTAGTGTGAAACAGCCGACGTGATTACGCTACGGGACGACCATATTATGTAAAGGAAAGAGAAGCATTAAAATTCTACTATGTACTTTCGCTCCTTAACGACATATTTGCTTTTCAATTGTGACTAATACATTTCACCCAACAATTAATTCATTGACAACAACTTTGACAGTATATTGTTAAAGCGCTATGTTAAATTAAATTAAGAATGAATTCATTAATCAATTTTCTTAAAACATCTTTATTTACTTTACGAAAACGGAATAGAAGGCGATACAATAATAATGTTTATTTGCAAAAAACGTTTTATGTCAATCTTTTTTTTTTGAAGTCTTTCAAACGTAGACAGTTTTTTTTTCAATACATTATGTCGCAATGATTTGTTTGAAATATGTTGTATCTAAAGTACCTAAAAAATAAGTTATCAGAATTATTTTTATTTGTATTTTAATATCTTGCGAGCATGCTTTTCCATTGAATGTACACTATTTCTCATATATTTTTGGTTACCAGAATAATTAAAGAGCGCTAATTATATACTCCTTTTTGACACGTGTAATTAAGATATTTGCAAAGCATTTCGAAATGTATTTGGATTATTGTTCTTTTTTCTATTGCTATGCTATTTTTATGAATTTATTTTTATGAGATTAAATGATAGACTTATAATTTTATTTTTTAATATAAGTTTTAAGGCTTTTACTTTAAAGATCTAGTTAGCAATAGGCTCGTTTTCTTGTTTTTGTTTTTCTTGCATAATTCAAACAGATTTTTTCAATTACATCAGTAATTACATAACGTATTTTTCATCTTTTGGCAACTAGATCTTTGAAATGTTGCCTGGAGGAATCTTAGTCAACTGTACTGATTTATGACTTCATTAAATTATTCTTGTATTTTTTCACCTCGTAATCTTTTAGCTACATAAAAACATTACACAAACATCTACAAATCGCTTAAAGAAATATAAAATATCTTTAAAAACTTTCCACTCAACTATCGAAATTTTCTTATGTCAATATAAACAATTTTTTGTTTTGTAAATATATTTTTTTACACGTTTTTATTTTTAAAAATTTTTGAAAGACGATATATTCAGCAATTTTTGTCTGAATCAGCTTCAAAAAGTTGATATTTCTAGTTACCGTTATAACCACTCGCATGAAAGCCAGTTAACTAGTATTTAAAAATTATGTTATTTGTAAAATTATATTTCTTAAATTACAAAAATTGAAGTTTTTAACTCCGGGGTTCTTAAAATCAAATTAGAAGTTTAAATATTTAAAAAACGAACTAAATGAATTTAGAGTTATTTAAATTAGGTTATTTTATTGTTATGATATAAACCCAAATTAATCAGTTTTTACTGCAAACGGCTATATAAAATGTTCAGAGACAAATATATATAATGTGTGTAAATATATAATTTTAAAATGAGTACTCGTATTCAGCGTGGTATAGTTATTCTTTTTTACTTTAAAAATATAAAGATTCTGTTTCGTTATGAACGTTTATATCAATATCGCATGAGGTGTTGGAATTAAGTGTATCGCCATGCCTTCGACTAGAATATAAAGCTAGCGCAATATGTTCAAAGCAAAGTGCTCTTCAAAAGGATTAAAGAAATAAAAGCGATACCAGTACAGACATTCAAAGCAATATGTGCAGTCTTTGTATCTCGATTTAATCGACTTATTTTATTGAAGGCCGTGTGTAAATTCTCCACTATACACCACTTTGTAAAAACCTAAAAAGAATCCACAAAGCTGCTTTACTTCTTTACAATATCAACGCGTCTTGTAAAAAGAGCTGGAAAAAGAAACGAAATATGTCCGTTTAAACATTCTCTTCCCCAGTTTGGACGCCATGTTTTTGTTGACCATTGTGTTCTTCGGACTAAGATAAGATATAAATATATACTCCAATCATGAGAGCTGTGTCCAGTTGAGGCGCCATCATTAATATAATTTCAAGAAATTTAAACATAGTCAATAGTGGCAGTATGCCATAATTAACATACTGGTAATGAACTATACGATCTATTTTTGTTAAGGGGTTATATACAAAGTTGGGGCGAAAAAGTGAGCTAAGTTCGTTATTTTTTAAAAGGGTTTTATGCAAATTTTATCGGAAAAAGCAAAACACAGTGTTCTAGTGGTACTATCGAAGAAATAAAAACACTTTGAGTTTCGAAAAAATTTTGAAAATTGTCGGAGTTATGGCCCATGCCCCGCAGCGCTTTTTTTTGCAGAGGCTTGCGGTAAACATTCTCCAAGGGGAACCGCTCAACCGAAATCAAAAAAGTAAAAAAATTATTTAAGAAAAATGTACTGTGGTGTACTTGAACGATTCGGTTTCCCAAAAAAATTTTTTTTCAATAAAAAAAACACGTTGACAGGAAAAATGGATTTTTTTTGTGGTCAAAATTTCAAAAAAAAATTCATTGCAAAAAAATAAAAATTTTCGGATGAAAAATGAATCGTTCAGGTACACGAGATCTTAAATACGAATATTTAAAAAAAAAGTTTGAAAATCGGTTGAAAAGTTTTTGAGATATCACGTTCACCGCAACAGTACTTTTGAAAAAAACGCTTTCCGAGATAATCGCGTTTAAAGTTTTGTGTCAACTTCATTCGTGCGAAACATTTGTTCAGTCAAATTTACAAAACTTGAAAACCAGTGATCCGATCTGGATGAAATTTTGCACAGATATTTTCGAAAGTATGTACTTTCAGAGTATGCAAAAAAAAATTTTCGATTTTTCAAGCCCCAACTTTGTATATAACCCCTTAATTTATCTATTTTTTAATTCTGATTTTTAAAATATATATTTTAGTGTTTAATTAAAAAGAGAGTAGCAAGTGAGTAACACATTGTTCTTTGTAATTGTATTTAATTATTTATATTTACAGTTAGTTTAGAGTGATCATTTCAGACAACACAATATTGACACAAATTGTGGAGGGAGCGGTAAGAATATGGTGGAAGATAAAGGCCTATATACATATTACAACGCTCCCGATATACGAATGTTTTGTCTTCTTAATTAATTGCAATTTGTTGATTAGTTTTAATAAGTAATTTAATTTTTAATGTGTTCAAAAATATTGAATAATATTAAAAATTCAGTTTTGCGTTTTTGAAGGTATAAACATTTTATTTCTGTTTTCGAAATAAAAAATTGACCTACAAATAATTATTTTGCTTCAAGAAATATATCCATAGTGTTGACATATTTAGTTATAGATTCCTTCAGATCAAACGCCCTTCACTTGGATAAAGTATCACATATAAAGAAAAAATCAACGCAGACTAGAATCTGTTTTTATAAGCTGTGTATAAAAAGGCTAATTTTAAGTCACTGAAAAAAGAACTTGGAAAAATATATGAGATAGAGAAAGATAAAGGCGAATGCAATTTTTTTACATGCGAGCGGACACGCAGTAGGCGACTTTGCTTGGGCCAATTTTAACGACTGCTTGAACCGATTGTGATATGGTGAATATTTGAAATTCGTACAATGGTTGCACTTTTTTTTAAATAATAATACGTCGCGAATGCACAAACGTAATATGTGTACATTTTTGATAAAGATTGTATTGAGAAATATAACGACAGATATTCCCTTGCGCTATATACTAACATCCTCTATCTATCCTTGTCACGTGCCTTTATCTTCGACTCATTCATCCCCGTTGCATTCGTTTTCAGTATTTATTAGAGATGCGCGACGCCAACGAAACGTTTGCTGTCACGCATTTTTTATACAGTCTATTTCCAACCAATTTTTCTTATGTATTTGCAAGTTTCAGTCCCCAATTCTTACGCCTCCTATACTGCTCAGTCAATGGACAAATACGCTATATATAACGTTTAACTTCAAATTAATAAAGGTTTTTTTCCTGATTCATCTACGCTATGAAGTGAGAATGAGAAAATGAAAATACATGAGTTCTATTGTACCATGAGAGTTGAAACGTTGAAGCACTAAATAGCGCAAAAACTTCACAAAGTGTTCGAATCAATATCGTATTTATTCGAACACACGCCTCATTTATATTGCAGATCGAATGTCTCCTGCCTTTTTCTATATATTTCACGGCTCTGGCTCTACGAGATCTGTACATAGTAGCTTAAATACGGTTTGAAAATAATAGCCAGTGATTCGTGCAATTATACTTCACAATATATATAAGCGGCACCGTTTTTATGCGTGGGTCGGGTATGGTTTACATTGTTTTATCGATTTGTTGCTTCATTAAGCGAACCTAACTATAATGATGACTCATTATCTGCTATTTCTGAATCATAGTATATAAGTATTATTATACACTGTTGGCGTGGGTCAGACTAAGGATATCAGAAGTGCCAAACAGTATCGATATATATCCTATCGATATCCTGTCGATATCGGTACCGATACATTTTTTTTTAAATATCGATACATCGGTACAATTTTAAAGAGAACATTGGCACTCGAAGAAATTTAGTATGTATATTGGCTAGCTTAATATAATCTCAAATAGCAAGTAACGGACATTATTTCTAATAAATCAAGTAATAAATAATTATCGGAAATCTAAAACAACGATAAGATTTTTTTTTGTTTGTTAATCAAACGTCTAATACATTTAGGAGCCAGAGGCGACATTCGACAGAAAATTGTCGGTACAGCATGAATTTAAGTGTAAATCGAAATACTTAAAAATATTCTAGACGTTGCAGAAATGAAATGAAAATTTGCATGAATAGCTATTTTGACTGTTTATTATTCCGAAAATATCGAAAAATCCGATGAAAAAGAGACGTGTTTTACTGTTGTTGTTTTTGGAACGCACTAAAAATTATGTTCGAAAGACATATGTAACAACACATGTTTTTTTTTTTCAGTGGAGTTTTCGATAATTTCGGCATAATTAAACGGCCATAGTCAGTCACGGTAGTACATACAAGTGTTGGTACTGGAAAAAAACATCGGTTTTCGATACTCGGAATTTTATACCGATATATCGAAATATTAAATATCGCCCAAAAATATCGATATATCAAATAAAAAATATCGATATATCGATATTTTTTCGACATGCCTAGGTCAGACTCAGACAGCCCGAGCGGAATATAGGGAATAGTGCAAGAAATGCTAGACAATGTAATTGTATTAATAAAATCTATACTGGTATAAAATGATATCAATTTTAAAATTAATTCAAGGGCAAGGAATAAGTAATAAATCTTCATCATTCCTCTACATTTTCATTTTGTGTAGAATCATGAATGTAAATTATTTAAACATTAAAAAAGTGTGTGCGTGCACTTATGGTTTACATGTTAAATGTTATACTCCTTTGGCGTGATTAAAAACTGAATTGTAATTTGCATACAAAGAACGAAAGGACTGCAGTAAGATATTATCACTAATATTCACTACTCACTAATATAATTTTATTCATATTGACATCTGCCATAATCACTATTTTACATTTTCGATCGCTGCATTATTTTAATTTTAAGCACGTTTGCCAAAAATGTGACTAAGAAGTCACATTTTTGGCAAACGTGCTTAAAATTAAAATAATTAACAAAATGTTCATGTCGTATAATGTAGTGAGCATCGTCATCCTATTAATTTTGATATTACATTGTATATGTTCACTCTCAACATTTTTGGGATTCCGTACCTCAAAAGGAAAAAACGGAACTTTTATAGGATCACCGTGTGTCTGTCAGTCCGTCTGTCACGGGCCAATTTGCTCCGAAACTAATGGACCGATTGAGTTGAAATTTGGTGATCCAAAGACGGACGTGTAACGAAAATAAATGAATTTTGAGCATGGGGGTAAATTAGAAAATTAAAAAAAAAAATTTGGCAAACTGTTTGAGACCCTTACTACAAGTAAGGGTCTCAAACATATTTTTATATTTTTAAAATAAATAGTTTTCAATTTATATAGGAAAATAGATGAAAATTTACTCCTACTGGACCGATTAAGTTGAATATGGTACACATATGTAAGTTGGTGACCCAAGGACGTACGTGTAACGTAAATAAATAAATTTTGCACATGGGGGTAATATTTGGGGAAAAATTAGGAAATTAAAAAAAAGTGTTGCTAACTGTACCGTGTGACATATCAAATGAAAGGATTTGTAGTAAAAGTCTCAAATATATTTTTTTTATAATTTTAAAATAAATAGTTTTAAAGTTATTTAAGAAAATAGATGAACAATTGGCCATTCCCCCCGTCCCTATCTCTGAAACTATTGCGCCTAAAATTTTGAAAAAATAGGGAAGAAGCATAACTCAGAAAAGTAGGTGAATTGTAAACATAAGTAACTGTCAACAAGAAATCACTGAGTCACGCATCTCTAATATCTGCAGACGTAATATTATTATGTATAGGTATCGTTGAGATCATATACACGTGTTCCCTTTCCCTGATTTCCGCGTCATCCCGGTTCTCTCAACAAGGCTGCATATTCAGTACAACTGTTGAAAGCGTTACATATATACATAAATGTACTTGTCAACCACATTTCATAGCGAATTTGTTCAACATGATACATGATATCTCTTCAGGCACATGTGTAGGTCACTTTAGAAGTTTTAATAGTTCTGGACATGACATAAATATTTTAATTTAAATCGATATTCAAATTAAGAATCGAATTGAAATCTTGTACGCGTAAACGTTGAATTTTGAAACTATAATGTCATATTCGCTCGTTCTGAAACCCGCTCTTCTATCCTCTACAAAATACATATTTATTTTTCATGCATGTAAAGGCTGCTTGTATATAATGTGTGCAGTACTTGAAGTTAAGTTTGCTACAGACGTGAAATGTCAAACATAATACAGTGGTACCTCGACATACGAGTGCCCCAACATACGAGTTTTTCGAGATACGAGCCGGCAAGCGAGTGATTTTTTGCTTTGAGTTACGAGCGAAATTCGAGATACGAGTTCGGTTTAGCAGGTCGGCCGGTTTTAATGACACTTGCCTAACTCATTTCCGGAACATTCTGAGAGGGAGGAAGAAACAAACCTCCTTGGACATGTTTTTTTCTAAACGGCCTACAGGTGAAAGCGAGAAAAATGTAGCGAAAAAGACAAAGACCAGTGAGGATATCTAATTTATTTCTTTACATTCTCTTTTTTGTTTTTGTACAATAAATATTTGTCATTTATAAATACGTTTTTATTATTCAAAACCACGTAACAAAAATAACTGGGGTGACATTTTGGGGGTTTGAACGCATTAATGGTAGTTCAATTGTTTTGTATGGGGAAATTTGCTTCGAGATATGAGTAATTCAAGATACGAGCAAGGTTGCGGAACGAATTAAACTCGTATGTCGAGGTACCACTGTATTTAAATTACTGGAAATGAAGACAAAAGACGTTTTTTATTAGAGGGTAGAACAAAAAAAATACAGTGTGTATCAAAGGGAGCAATACTATTTATACTTGTGTGACTGTTAAACTTGCTAACGCTCGTTAGACACAATATCACAACTCGTCGAAAATATACTTCATTACGTTCTAGATACACAATCTACTATTATAGATATATGGATAATATTATCAAGGTAACATGTGCAAGCAAAAAACAGGCTGTGCCATTTTGAACGCGCAGATGCAATATTTTACAAGAATAACATAACATGTGTATTCAGTTACTATGTGCTATGTGAAGACATTCATGTTGTCAGCCACATTTTCATAACTTCTCACTAAAGCTTATTTTTTTGACATTGACGGTTTTTCATGAAGGTTAACAACGATAGCTATCACCTATATATGTTATATTAAACTCAGAGGTTGCATACAAACACGAACTTTAAAATATACTGATGGAAAAATGACAACTTGTTTCCTGAATTATTCATTCCATCTGATCCAAGACCGTAGTTGTAGCCAGGAGGAAATGATCAGTGTTCACATCCCCAATTTATTTTTTGCAGAGTTCAGAATAAAAACGCCGTTTAGCTATTAGATTTTTTAAAAGTAATGACGTAAAATGAAGTAAAAACGGAAATGTCAGACTCAAATCAACCCCCTCTTCCGAATTTTCCTGGCGACGTCCTTGATCCCACCAATACCGTGTCCATGGCCTTGAATCAAGCCTTAAATATTCTATTAAAACTTGCTACTCGTGAATAAGAAACTGATTTTCGACGGCATAAAGAACGTTTCCAACCAATTTGGATAACTTATCGTATTTTGTCCAATATATTTGAGGTTATACGTAATACACTGAACAGGACATCAGTTTCTTTCCTTAGCATTAGTATAATCATAGACAATAACTGAATCTTTTTTTTTTACTACAAATTTAAAGACAGAAATTGTTGATCAGCTTTTTAAAACCAAGGCTCGTACGTCTGAATAGAATTGATAGAATCGAATTACTTTTATTTTACTTTACGCACTAGTGCAAAAAATAGTCAGTTTATAAATGCTATACAGGCATAAAAAGCACCTAGTTTATAGAAGATCGTGTTAAAACATGTTTGTACGTTAATTCTTGTTTTAGATTCTTTGCATTAAAAATACTTATTCAGTTATTTTTTACAAAGATATTTTCTTATATCTCTTCATTATATTTTTTCGGCTGTAAACTTAAATCTCTTGTCATGTTTAAAAAAAAAAACAAAAGATTTTGTTTTCATTTTGAAAAAAAAGTACTCGTTTTTTTTACTTAAGACAGAAAACACCCCTCAAACTGATTGTTTCTTATTATGGCAACACTTTTTTGTCAATTTACATCGACTGAACAAAACCTGTTTCAAAACATAAAATGTCAAAGTAGAAATACTTTCTGTGAAATGACTTTGAACAAATTGCTTTTCATAACGAAGTCGAAAAAATACATACATATATAAAAAACGCACGGCAGTTTCCTGGATTTATTCCGTGTATTTCTTCTTTTTCTGTTCTGTTGTTTTGTTTTCAACACAATGCCAACTCAAGAAAATTAATCCCGTTTTATTTAATGAATGCAAGTTGACAAAGCATTTTAACAAGCTTTACCGCATCTGTCAGAAGTGGAAATTTCATGATAATTTTTGCACCATTGATAAAAACATTTCATCTTTAAATAAAACATCAGTTAAAATATACCAACAGAAATACCTGACTTTTTAACAAACAATCAAAAAAGAAAGCCAGATTGTAAATAAATTAAATTTATTACCATTTCAAAAATTGATTTTTGTATTCTGAAACTGTGTATCTATTTTAAAATGCACTTTGTAACTGACCCAAAAATCTGGAAGGAAATACAAATATTCAGAAGGAGAATCTCATTTTGAATATTTTTCATGTAATAAAGTATCATATTATTAGGAAAATGAATAATTTTTTAAATATATGAGGTCCGAAAACCATCCAAAAAAATATACGATCTGTACAATTTAGAATAAAGTACTGTGCGACAAAAGCGAATAAGGGCGGCGCAACGATTCAACCCCTTTGTCAAATTGTGTCCCTTGTTGATTACCCAACCCCCAGACTTCAATTTTTTAACTTAAAGGACACAACAATGAAACTAGTGGAAAGTTTTGTGTATAAAATAAATCATTTGAACAGATTATTTGTTTACCTATCTAAAACTCTATAACAAGTTTGAGTAATAGTGAGATGCAAATTGCTATGAAAATATTAAAGCGTCTTCGCTTTGAAACAACTTATTTTAAACGTTACTATGCATTATTTGTCTCTGAACATAAAACAATAATAATAATAAAACAAACGGTGGAGAAAGTTTATAATTTTAAAATTAACTCCATGTATTTATATCTTAAAATTTCATAATTGTGTTCTTTCGAAATAAAAAGCGATTTAAAATTATGAAACCTAAAAACGAAGTGTTTTTTCACGCCATATTTATTTTTTTGAATTTACATCTTACACGTAAAATTAAAAAGAAAAAAAAATATTCGCAACATAAAATTTTTACATATTGAACTCCTATCTAAGACAAACACCAAAAACATTCTTTTCTCACCTTTTTTATTGTTTTGAAAGAAAACGAATATTAAATTTGAAAATATAAAGATGGCAAATCATGTATCATTTTGCTCTAACATATACAGAGATTCAATATTTACAAAACTTTAAATTTACACGTTTGTTTTCTAAGGCTCAAATTTTAAGAGATAATATTATTTATTCCAAAAATTTCTTTTCAGTTCTGGAATACCTCATAAACATTATCGTTCTTATAAGAGAATACATTTTACTGGTGGATTATTTGTAATAATTATTTTAAGAGCATCTACTTAATATGAAATTTAACTACACAAATAACAAATTCTCTCGCTTAAATGTCCTTGGCTAGATAATATGTTTCTGAAACAAATAAAACTAAATTTAATGCGAATGTTAAATTATCAAGTTTTTTGTACAACTAAGATAAACTCACTGAGAAAAAAGTTCCGTGTTCGTTTCACATAAATGACTTCGCATCACTTCACAATGTTAAGTTTTTTATATACTTTTGTTAAACTATTCGAATAAAACAAGTACAATTTTTCGCTTCACAGAAATATGATAATGAAGGTATTTTTAGTCTCATGTAGCGACAGATTATTTATTGTAAAGCAACTTCTTTCGCCTATTTTCAACATCTCTTTCTGAAATTTTATTTTATATGCTTCATTTCATTTTGCTCGCTTTTTGTTAATGAATTTAAACAAGTTCCATTAAAAAAATCCAACTTTTAATTATTCTTGTACATTCAAGTGCAAACAATAAATGTCCATCATAAAATTAAGATTAAGTTTTAGGCTGTGTAACTTTTTTTTATTTTTAGTTCGATTTTAGTATTTTTTAAAGAACTGCAGTACAAGAATTAGTTTTAACATAATATCTGCAGAAATTTTATGCGAAATTGTTCTTTTTATATTTTATACAAGGATAATTTAAAAGCTATTTTTTCCCAAATTTCAAAATGCCATGTGGAATAATTGTGTTGTATATTATTTCAAAATGCTAGTTTTCATTAACTGTTATCTATTATTAGTGTATTTGCCATATGGCAACATACACTATTGGCATCGGTCGGATGACGAGACCTAGGGGTCGGACCAAAATTTCTCGACGTTTATAACCTCCTAAACACTTTGGCACCATTTTTAAAAATGTTTATATATATATGTATATATATATATATATATATATATATATATATATTTATATACGTATATATATATATATATATATATATGTGTACGGGCAATAACTTTCGAAAGAGTTAATTGATTTTAACGAAATTTGGCCCACGTGTTGAAATCCATCGCCGCAAGAAGCCTATTTAAAATGGGCCCAATCGGGCCATTTTAAGGGTAGTTTTTAGGGGTTAAAAATGTTTTTGGGCCCCAAAATACCGAAAAAATTCTCAGAATCGTTTCAAAATTGACATTTAACCCGCCAGTAGCAATTAAAAAGTGCCCCTAAAATTTTAATAAAATCGGCCCAACAGGACCGGACTTAAATTTTTTTTGAAAACACTAATTTGCAGATAGTGGCTTTTTTATTGAAGGGTGTATTTAATTCGGTGTAGACGTTAGATTGATAATAATATTACAATTAAGAAAAAAAATGTTATTTTAAGGGGTGTATTAAGGGGTTAAATTTTTTATTTTGCCCAAAAACAAACTTAATGTCACATAATAAAAGTATAAAACCACACGGCCCTATACAAGCAAATACACTATATTGTCGGCAGGGTTTTGGCACTGCGACCCGGGTTTTTATTTAAATTTTGTTTTTGTTTTTATTGCTTATTATTATTATTATTTTTTTTGTTCATGTCAATATACCTGCATTTATTTGCTTACAGAGGCAAAATGATTATCAATAACAATATTTTCACTTAAATAGACTCCAGTACTGTGTATTGCCTTCTCTAGCCCTTGTCTACTGCCCGGACGAATGTAGGTTTATACCAGCATTGAGCTTGCGATAGTATCATGCAAAATATTCCTCCATTCTTCCTAAAGTGCCCTACGAAACTCGTTTAATGCTGGTGTCACTTCAGAGCCTTTAACGTGTTTTCCCAACCCTAAGGGGTTACAATTTTAAATTGGATGAGACAATACAAAATATTGGACTCTATTTATGTGAAAATGTTATTGATCATTTTGCATTTGTGTACGAACAAAAGCACATATTTACATAAACAAAAAAACAAAATGTAAGGATTAGACGACAGGTAATGAAAACTGGCTTTTGAAAATAATTTCGTCACACAATTATTCCACAGGGTGTTTTGTACAATATGTCAAACAACCCATTTCAATTTCAATTTATACAGACATGTTAAACTAATAGTTGTTCTCTAAAAAATTGCTAAAATCGGATTAAAAATAAAAAGATTATGAAGATTAAAACTTGACAAAAATTTTACGATGAACTTTTCTTTCCCACATGAGTGTAGTTATCAATAGCTTTTCATCAAACGTGCTTTTATCTTTCACTGAAACTTTTGAAATTGATAAATACTTATTCGAATTTTTCAAAGATAAAGAACAAACTTTTCATATTTAAAACTACCTTCGTAATAAGTGCTTTTCTTTAATATTCTGATGCCTCTATTTTTAAAAACGTTTTTGTTTTGTTCTGTTACACAGAAAGCAAATGTTATTTTCTCATCAAATATCCCTTTTTTAAAGCTTATTACACTGAATCCTGTAACTAAAGTGTTAAAAAATGTTCTATCACGCATGTTTTAAAATCTTTTTCATGTAAAAGCTTTTCTCTGTTTTAAAAACTTTTATGCATCAGTTGTTTTCAGAAAAAACATAAATGTATTTTATATCGATATATTTTTTTGAATTCTTTCATTAAAGCTATCGCATCATTTTTTTACACCCCAATATATGCTTCATAATACTAAGTAGATTTGCATAAAAACATATAATATGTACTGTTTTTGACACTTATAAAGTTATCTACTAAATACACAAAGTTTTATATTTCCTATGCACTGAACATGAAATTATAAACCTTTTTTATTCATTGTTATTTAAGCCTGACTTAACAAAAAAGATTTTAAAATATTTTTAGCCTTATTAAAACATTACAAAATATAAGCACAGTTCAAATACATAAAATTATACGTCTAGTAGCTATTACTGCATTTGTTTTTTTTTTATCCAAACCCACGGGACTTCTCTTTGTAGCCCAATCAGATGCAAAACATGTATTATCTAAACACCAGTAACCTGTTGAGTATTCAAGAATGCTAAAATGAAAAATATTTTTCATTGCGTATAAAAATTGGTTTTTGTGCGTTAGCATTCAGCCTTCATCCCCTGAGAAAACTACAAAATAACACAAACTTGAGTGAAAAACCAACAAACAACGAAAAATTTTATTATTTAACTCTTATTCGCGAAATTCGTTAAAATAAGTGAATCAATTAATAAACTTTAAAAATATATATTAATAAAATACAGGATCGTTTTAATATTCTATAGGTTATTGCCATTAGGGCACATGCTTAACTTTCAGGACGTAGACAAATTTTCAGGGTATCCAGACTTCAACAATATCATCCATAAAATAACACGTGGTTAACATAAAATTTTTCTCGTACAGACATACGAGGGGTGTTAAAACAAACACATTAGCTGATATCCACTGACTGTCTGGTGTGTTTGTATGCTTTCTTCCAGCGCCGATGGCAACTACGAGGTGACCTTGATGACCAAAGCGACCGTCTACTACAATGGTTTAGTCGTTTGGCAACCACCGGCCGTGTATAAATCGTCATGCTCAATTGACGTTGAATTCTTTCCTTACGATGTCCAAACCTGTGTATTGAAGTTAGGAAGTTGGACATATGACGGTTTTAAGGTGATAAACGCGCGTCTAAGTCTCTGTGTTTGATTCGATGGAGTATTTGATTAATGCGTGATATAAAAAAAGTTTACTTATAAATATCGTATTCATTCATGCGCCATCTTACTTTGGTGTTGCAGACGGAGTTAAGTAAATAATACATACAATTGTTTATTTTATTGTGCACTGTTCGACATAAACAAAAACTTTGTAACCATTTTTTTGCAAAATTGTTTTTTTTTCATCGTACGTTTGTGCTCTATGAAATCAGTAACACATCTGAAAATAAAATAGTGGAGTGCCATTAGGTTTATACCTCGGAATCCAGGGCCAGTCAATGAATCTTCATAAAAATTTTTGGACGGCATTGTTAAAAGCTCACATAAAAAAGTTAAAAAAAAAAAATTTGCGATCTCGATTGCGGGGTGGATGCCACCCCTTCTCGGGGGTGAAAAATGTTTCGTCGAAAATAAGCACGGAAATGGATAGGTTGACTAATTCTAAGCAATTTTTGTTCTATAAAGTTTTTTCTGAAAGTCCATACTTTTCGACATATTCGCGAGTGTGTCAATTTTTCAACCAATAAACCTACGTTTTCAGATGGTTTTTCCCGAATAACTGAAAAAGTAAGCATTTTATCGAAAAAATAATTCTTAGTAAAAATGTAGCTTATAAAAAAACAAAAATAATGGTGAGTTTACAGTGTCTGTAGACCCAATTGACGAATAAGAACCAACCTTCAACAAGGTAGTTCTCCATTTGTATTGGGTCTACAGACACTGTAAACTCACCATTATTTTTGTTTTTTTATAAGCTACATTTTTACTAAGAATTATTTTTTCGATAAAATACTTACTTTTTCAGTTATTCGGGAAAAACCATCTGAAAACGTAGGTTTATTGGTTGAAAAATTGACACACACTCGCGAATAAGTCGTAAAGTATGGACTTTCAGAAAAAACTTTATAGAACAAAAATTGCTTAGAATTAGTCAACCTACCCATTTCCGTGCTTATTTTCAACGAAACATTTTTCACCCCCGAGAAGGGGTGGCATCCACCCCGCAATCGAGATCGCAAAAAATTTTTTTTTGAACTTTTTTATTTGAGCTTTTAACAATGCCGTCCAAAAATTTTTATGAAGATTCATTGACTGGCCCTGGATTCCGAGGTTTTACAATTTTTACGTCTAACGGCACTCCACTTAAAGGGAAAACGATAAAAAAATAAAAGATAACCTCAAAGTAGAAAATAAACTAAATCGATTCATTAAGAATTGTGATTTGTACATTACACATAGACAAACTGCTCTTAGCGATTTTCAATTACAATTTTAAAAGTTATTTTGAACTTAGATTAACCTAAAGACAGTTCCATTCTATAAACCAGAATCCCTTAAAAGCTACAATGTGAATTAATTTCCTGCAAAACTGACCTAGATATAACTATTTGTGATGCGCTAAGCATTAATAGAGCACATACCGTTGGCAAAGTGGGTGATAGTTTTCCATCTATTAGCTTTAAATTGAAAAAATAACAGGCTGTATTTTCTTTAGTAAATTAATGAAATAAAAATGCAGCCTAAAAAGTTCTAGTTCTTGATCTGAAATAGTTAAAAACATTACGTATATTAAAAGTATGTCTTTCGTGGACAAACATTAAAAATAAATATCTTCCGGATTCGAATCCCATTACAATAGAACCATTATATAAGGACACTTGAATATGGCAAAATTTTGTCAGTGACGAGAAAATAATTTTATTCCTCATTTTTAACGACTTGACAGATATGGTAAATTATAGATATAATTAATTAATTTAGCCTCACCATGTAAATATATCTAGGAGTTTTTTATGTAATAAAATGCTAAAGTGCCTTGTATATTTAATTTACATCATAACCATTAGAATTCAATATTCATGTTAACTATTTTTTATTTTTTTATAAACTCGAAATAAAAACGAAACCCGATTATATCAAGCATTTTCTTCTTTCGTTATAGATGAGTTCTATTGTATATAGTTTTCGTGTTTTTAAAATACGGATACTGAATAGTGCAGTATAAATAAATAATTAATGTATAACAAAAATAAATTATTTACATTCGATCAATAAATTATTCCTTTCAGTTTTAATTTTTCATGATTTTTTTATCATTAATGTTTGCTTCTCAAAATAGTAAATTAACGTCACAATAAATTGTTCACCAATGTTGCTGGAATTCGCTGAAGTTCCTAAATTCGTCTTAGACTTTTATTCATAATTTACTTGATGTTTGTCTTAGCACCGAAATAAGTTTGTGAATGTTCATAATTAATTTAAAATATTTGAGTCCTAACTCGAATGTTTTAATAAATTTTGAAATATGCTCTAGTGAATACGATATATGCATTTATAATTTGATGTTTAGCGGTATGGCGTATTAATAATGAATTATTATAAAGATGTTTTCAATATTTAATTTGAAATAATGTTTCGGTCTGGACCCTGTGATAAAAAAGAAAATAGAGCTAGATATGAACAAAAATTGAAATTTAGCGACATACGTGTACATATCTACCTTAATTTATTTTGTAATATACTTCTTCACACGGTACTTTTCATCTGTTTTTCCAGTACATTAATTAAAAAAAAAATTAATTCAGAAAACAGTGAAATTCGGATCTAAACGTTTTTTGAGTTTATATTGAACACATTAAAGAACAGTCTATCAGAAATATTTTCAAAATTATAATCTAATTTTGAAACAGTTTATTTGATTTTAATTTAAATTAATTTCAAGTCTTAATTTGAGAAATTTAAAATTTAATATATTTTATGCATGATATTATTTTATTATTATTACTCTTTATTAATTTATTTTTTACAGATAAATAATGTTTAATTTTTATTGAGTTTAATGTTAAAAATATAAAGATAAATATTTTTATAGACTGTTCAAATAATACCGTCGTAATTCTACCCCATGTACATAATTTCTTAAACATTTTGGGAAAGGTATAAAATTAACACTGCACCAAGTAACGGATCCATCCACTATTGAGTACACTGTATATACATACGTATTTGTTCACATCATTACCAACACAAAAAAATAAAGATATAAAAATCACCCAAATAATCCACATTATTTAAAAAAAGCATTATTAAAAAACAATAACAATTATAATATTACTGTTAAACATTCCTAGGTTGTTTTTACATCAAGCTAATTTTTAAATGGCTTTAAATTACATTTTTGCGTCGTACACACAGCTTTAAAAAAACTGTTAATTTTATTTAACATTTCACGATTTTTATAACGAGAGTTTTTTGATTTTTTTTTTGCCTATATTTGTGATACTATACTTTGAAAGTGAGAAGAGAACGGGCATTTTATTAGGATTTGACGGCAGTTTTTTTGTCTAGTCTGACTGAAACAGTACAGATAACACGAAACAACAAACGTTAACAGGTAGTATTAAATATTAGTATTTGCATACCTTTAAATTGAGTCTGTCAAAAAGTTTCATTTAAAAAATTTAATATTTTATTTATATAATAATACAATCAAAATCGTTGCAATATCTTCTAACCAAAAAATTTTCAGTAATATCTTGGAAAAATATGCAGAAACTTATAGAGAAAACAAAATAATGAAATTTATTGAAATTACACACTTTTTTGTAGGTTTTAGTTTAGAAACAAAAAAATGCACAGAAGTCAGCATAAATAATTTGAAACGTAAAAACACTTCATTTTACTCACTCTGTATTATCAGTGACAGATTTAAAGGGTCGGGGAGCTAAGAGGTTTTTTGACAGATTCATAAGTCATATAGTCCATTAATAATTTTAATTTCTGTTTCTCTTTCATCGTGTAATATGATCACGCATGAATTGTAGCTGATTTTACACCAAGGATCGCCAGTAGGTAATACATTCACGTGCAATTCATTAAAAATATTAGCATATTCAATTAGGGGTGATTTGATTCAATGATTTCAATCAAATCCAATGATTTACATGTATAATCAATTACATTATTTATTTTTGTTCGATACCAACTTGAAAAAAATCACCTGTTTTACATATGTCAATAAAGGAGTTGCTAGTATGTTGAATCAATCATCTCTAATTTGATTCATATTCATCAAAAGCAAATGCTATATTTTGTAGAATTTAATGTTATGTTTTCGGTATTTCGGTATTTCATTTTATAATTATTATTATTAAAATGCTTTTATTTAGTAAGGCGTGAATGTTTATGATTCATATTATTTACATAAAATCTAAGGCAATTTTAGTGTCATGACGTATTTTATACTTAAAATGAGCAATTTTTATAGGTGAAAAATTTTTTGGCATTATTTTTCCTAGATAATCGAAATAACATAATATTTTTGAATAATATAATTAGGTACTTGACAGTTCCTCTAGACATACTTTTAAATTTATTTTTAGTTATATGGTGGCTCATGGAAATGTTGTATTATTTTTAAAATATAGCTGTGGTTACGCATTCAATTTGTTAGTATAAATTAACTGTCTTTTGCTCAGAACTTCGCAACTAAACTTATTAGTAAGTGGAATATAAATTTCAGAATGATTAATTAATTAAATAATTGTACATTTACGTTCGCTTCTTAGCATTAAAAACGCGGCAAACGCCAACAGCGCCTTGACTATTTTCAAATTATAAATCAGAGTCGAAGTGAAACTATTACACTATATTTGGAGTAAGATAGAAAATGTCGCGGCATGTTTATTTCAAATAGTAACGTTTGACGCCTGTTGTGTAGCAGTCCTGTCATTAGCGATTAACGACGTCATCACGGTTAAACGTGAATCAATGAACGATGGGCAGATGTTCATTTGTTCGCCTTGCTTCGTCAGATTACGCCACTTCTAATGCGTGTTTAGTGCGTAATTATTGTTACAAAAAAAATTTCAACATGGAACTTTTACAAGATTGTCAATTTTAAGATGAGTAAGCTCCTTGGTGGCGCTATAAATTAATCGAAGTGGTTCCATTAGCAATACATTCAAACAGCGTACAAACCCGCTGGGCTATTCCGCATTTAATTTAAAAAAACTACAATATCTATGATTAATGTTTTACATTGATAGAAACATATCATTAGACAAAATTATTAAAACATAGTTTTACTCATTGCAATCGAAGTAGATAATCTAGGTTATAGAGCCTCGATAACAGAGGTCATAAGCGTCAGTCAGAATAGTAATAATTAGTTTAAATGAAATTTAATATACGTAAACAAAACGCTTTAATTCTAGATATTATTATAGTATGTATGTATATCTAAAACAACAACGATAGATTAATGATAATGATAAATGTGCGTTTATATATTCTTCAAAACATCTAAACGGATACATACATTTTCATACAGTATAAATATAAACATATTATCATATATATTAATACGCTAAGGTTAAGATGTTTGCCTCCCTTTTTCAAAAAAACCTCACAATTACTCCACATAAATTTTATATCATTTTATAGATAATTACTTGCTCTATGTGCGTCAACAATTAAAAAATCTATTATTGCTTTTGTTTTTGCAAAATAATTAATTATAACAATAATTATATATATAGATATATGTACATTTACTCAGTATGCAGCAATGCTGCCATCTGACGGTTCTAACTTTGAAACAACGTCAACATGATTGACGGTCGGTAAATTTTTTGTGTTTAATTTTTAATTAAAATTCACGTATAAATACTTTTCGTATGGCGGCGCTTCAGCTCAACGTTTTCGATACTTGCACCTCTATATGACAGTTTTAGAAAAATATTTTCTTGAACCGTCACTGAGCTTCGTAATGTAATATAACAAAAAGAAGAAAGTTATAAAGAGTGTGAGAAATTAGAAACGAATTTTAGTGCGAATTATTCGCACAGGTACCGCTAGTATTTGTAAATTCACGTAGAAAAGAAATCGCTAATTTTGTAAAAAAAACTAAAAACTTTTTAGAGCTATTTTAAAATTAGAGACTGGCGAAATATTTTTAATGACAATCTATTAAAAACAGCTATAGAAAAATTCATCAGGCTTCTTTAGAACCCTGTTATGTTACATTTAGTGCTTTTAATATCTCCATCATACTTAGTGTTGTAAGGAACAACATCTTGATTTTATATATGTCGCAGGATAATTAGAAATTTCGAATTTTCGCGAAAATCCAAGAAAGATTGCAAAAAACCGGGTAATTGGAATCCGCCTTTTTTGCAAACGTCCTAGAATTTTCGGGAAAATCTGATTTTTTAATTATCCTACGACATATACACAGCTGTGTAAATTAAGAAAATAAAAAGCAGTGTTTATATATTATGCGATTTAAAATAGGAAACAATAACGCAAACTGCAAAGGCCAATTTAATTGGCATAATTATTCTAAATTGAAATTCCCAGATAGTAACCAGGATAACTGTATATAGCAACATATTGAAGGCTATTATATATTTCATATCAATATCTAAGCAGACGTTTGTATCTGTATTGTATATGGCTTCACGAATAAATTGTCTATCCATCTATTTACCTATCTACTAGAATGTATTTCATTTTTTTAAATTCGATATAATAGTTTTTACACATTTTACATATAACTAACGATTAAGTTGTTGAAAATGGCAACCTTAATACCTCAGTTGTAGAGTCACGGAGTACCTATTATTTATAATGGTTTTCAGCCTGTTTATGTTTCGGAGTTGTTAACATTAAAGCAAAACAATTTAAAACGGGGAAATCAACAAAAGCTAATTATTTCGTGTTTTGCATGTAAATTAATGCATATTTCAATTACACACAGCAAATAAAGTATCATCATCACTGTTTTATGATACCCAAAGACATGTTTAATTTATAATTAAACATGTTCGATATTTGCATTCAAAAACAGTTTTCAATATAAAAAAAAATATTGCATATTATTTTTTTATTCTCTTTTTTATTCGCTACTCGTACGAATTAGTAGTATATTACGTAACAGGTATGAAATGACACCCCCTTTATAACATCGCGCGAGCCTTAATAAAGTTACACTATTTCACACTAGTCACGCACTTTACTTTTCTTTAACAGTATATTACAGCACAAGAGCCGAAAGTTGAATTTCCTGCACTGCGCCACATGATACCCGAGGCGAAGTCGAGGGCATCATATGTCGCTCAGTGCAGGTCTTTCAGCTTTCTGCTAGTGCCGAAAGTACGCACTTTCACCAATATATAAGAAAACTACGTACTTTCAAGTGAGCAATGTTGAAGTTTTGTCCGTAATGAAAGATTGACACATGCATCTGATAATGTTCATATAATAACGTACCTTTTACTGGCGTACATAGACATATATGGACGAACATGATGAGAAACGGCATCAGTGCGCATGACAAAACTATTTAGACCCGCCTATACAGACGATATGCGTGTAATTTCAGCTTGTGACAACAACAATGCAGAAATGTTATACTTTCTGATCTGAAATCGAATCAGAAAGTACGTACTTTCGGCATAGTATGAAGAAAAAGATTGTATGAATAGATGTGCAAAAAAAGTGCAACTCGTGTGTATAAAGAGCTTTTTGAAACAGTAACGGCACACCGTGTGTAAAAATGACATTTCAAATCACCGGCACGGTCTGTAACTATAACTATACACCTTCTTCATGATGATGTCATAAAAAACTATGTATTTAACTGCAGTAGAAATAGAAATGAAGACCATCAAACAACTATCAATTACAATCATGCTCACTCTAATGCAAAATAGCATACAGGCTTGTAAAAATATTTCTTAATCATTAAAAACGATTTTCAAATTTCGAATGTACGTATCTTGTCAATATTTTTCCCATAATGAATGATGGGGTGTCAGTTTTCAGTTGATGTAGCTTCACGCTTTGAAAACAGGAAATTGATAAGCATCGTGATACGTTGCATAATGAAAAGGTACACGTATTCAGCTTTCAAGTTAGACAAGGTTATTCGAGTTGAACATTCCAATAAATCTTAGTAATTAGTTTTCTCTTTCGAGAAAGCGTACTGCACTTCACGTTTCAAAGTCGCGTTATAATATTTTAATAGCAAAAAATAATTTATAAAGTATCCGAAATTTAAATTATTACTTATATACAACATGAACTCACAGCAGAAACCGCTGAACCTAGGCACTATGAATGCTTTCTCTTATGAGGTGTGGGCGTAATAAGAACAATTTGTTTGAAATTGAACACTTAAAAATCTGAAAATAGAGGTTAAAAATAAGTTTTTATCGAAACGGTTTGAGATAAAAAAAAAAGAGTTTATGAAAAAAATAATATGCTAAGTGATAAAAACATTTTTGTAGTTATTTTAACAATATTTGATATAAAGAACAACAAATTTAATCGTTTTTCACCAAAACAATTTTCATAATGGATGTACATTCCGTAAGCTATGCACTCAGCTTCAGCAATAAATACAATGAAAAAACGAATCATGACAGTTAATATAAAATAAAATGTATATAAATTAAAAATTGACTACCAAAAATTATTAGAAAATTTAAAATTAATATAGCTCAAGAAAGATAATCACTTTTGTTTTATCTACAATATAAAATTAGAAAGAGAACAAAAACGTATACTCTTCTCTTCATTCACTGTTCTAAATATATAAGAAAAACTTATTAAAAATTTTACACCGTCTTCTGATATAAACCTCAATATTAATCAAACGCCTTAGCTGAAGAGGAAACCACCAACTGTGAAATTACGCTCTGGATTATTATACCGGGTGTTCTTAAATAACGATCTGCTTTCTGACACTATTTTAAATTATCAGTTTTACAATATTTATTCCATTTTATCGATTATGTTTTAAAAGCTTAAAAAGAGTAATACGCCAAATAAAAATTAATTGTAAACATCAAACTATGTCAACTCGTGAGCATTCACATATTTAAAAAATCTGTTTTAATTTTTTTATAGGTTTCCTTAGGAAAACCTCAACAATAATATTTATTACAGAGAGAAACTATTGTTCCATTTAAAAGATATTAAAATTATATTCTTACAGTGGAACGTAGATGATCAAGATGTTTTTCGTTTTGTTATTACTCACAAATTTGGTGAAAGAACCATTTTTAATCATTCTGTATTTGCAAGAATTTTTTTGAGTTATATGAGCCATTAAGAAGAACACAACGTCGTTGTTATGTTTTATAGTTTTATAGTTCAAGTTCCTTTGCTATAACAAACTCTGTTTTTTGTAACTGATTTGGATTAAATACCTAGTTATTTTTCAAACAAATTTTCGTTTCTGAATTTCAAGAACTGATTTCCTTGTTGCTAGTAAAAGTAGTCATTATTATTTCTGTTTTCAATATTATCAATTCAAGTCGATTCAGAATTTGGTATCCGATAAATTATCTATGTTTGGTACTGTAAAGCAATCAATTTACTGCTACCTTGAGTATTCAAATTGCCCAGTCGAAGTTTATTCTTTTCATGGGAAAAAGTCGTTCTAAAAAGAAAATAATTCGTGGAAATAGTTCGGACTATCAAAATACATTCTATCTAACAATAAGATTCCATTAAGTCTAAAGATTAAAATAATTGATTTTCTACATTTAAAATGACAAAAAAGAAAACAGATAATAAAAACCCGGGTTGCGGTGCCAAAACCCTGCCGACAATATAGTGCATTTGCTTATACAGGCAGTGTGGCTTTATTACGCGAACTTAAGTTGGTTTTTGGGCAAAATTAAAAATTTGACTACTTAATACACCCCTTAAAATAACATTTTTTTTCTTAACTGCAATATTATTATCAATCTAACGTCTACACCGAATTAAATACACCCTTCAATAAATAAGTCACTATCTACAAATTAGTGTTTTCAAAAAATTTGTAAGTCCGGCCGATTTTATTAAAATTTTAGGGACACTTTTTAATTGCTACTAACGGGTTAAATATCAATTTTGAAACGATTCGGAGAATTTTTTCGGTATTTTGGGGCACAAAAACATTTTTCAACCCCTAAAAACTACCCTTAAAATGGCCCGATTACGCCCATTTTAAATAGGCTTCTTGCGGTGATGGATTTCAACACGTGGACGAAATTTCGTTGAAATCAATTAACTCTTTCGAAAGTTATTGCGCGTACACATATATATATATATATATATATACGTATATAAATATATATATATATATATACATATACATATAAACATTTTTAAAAATGGTGCCAATGTGTTTAGGAGGTTATGAAACGTCGAGAAATTTTGGTCCGACCCCTAGGTCCCGCCATCCGACCAACGCCAATAGTGTATGTTGCCATATGGCAAATACACTAATAACTAACGACTAAAAAACAAAAAGAGTAATAAAAGAGGAAATAAAGATATGAATGATACATGAATACAATAACTTATCGAATAAGAAATCAGAAATTATCAATTTGTATTCACAAAAACACGAGGTTGATTTATTATTTCAATTTTTAAATTGCAATTTTTTGACACGTAGCCTGAGGCTTTAAAGTGTGACGTCAGGCTTGTAGTAAACATACACATAACTATGTAAACATACGACACACACACCTATCTAAAAACACTAAAGGAGCCTCGTGTAAATGATACTGAGTCTTATTTGTATTTGTTTGTATATATATTACAGGAAAGACGTCCCAGTTATAGGTAAACATGGCGACTCGTATTTTCACGCCAACTTATATATTAAAATTTTTGAGTGCTTTGTTATGCCATAAAACGATTAAAATAAAAGTTCGTATTGACTTATACTACGATATAAACATTTTAAAACAATTTACAAATAACAGTCAAATAGCAAATTCCGTTTAATCGTTGCTTTTGGAAACTGTCGCCGTTGTATGTTACTGTCACGCGTCGACGTTTCCCGTTGCGGTCGCAAGTTTCGAAAGACTACCTTATTAAATGGGAGACCTGTTGGAAAGAAACTTTTGGAAAACTATATATATACAAATAAAACGATAAGAGATTTTAAAAATTCATCTTGAATTCTAGAATTATACTAAGAACATGTTGCGCATCAGTACGGTTAAACTAAACGGTTTGAATTTTTAATGAACTGGATTGAGACAAACATAGAGCAAATATTTAAAATGCAATAGAAATAACCATATCATCAATACGACAAAGCTAGATGATTTGAGCATTACACTATAATCTCTGAGATTATTCCTCTCAGACGAACTTTGTTTGAACTTTATACTAAAATCTGTGAAATTTTCTTCTTACAAGAAGTGACTGGAAAGTTTCCATACTTTGAAAGTTTTCAAAGTCTGATTAATCCTAAATTAGTATCAAGTTTATTTTTCGTCTTTTTTATTTCATCATTTTTTACCATTCTAACTCCACATTTTAATTGGTCTTAGGTCAAAATGAGCTTTACGAAATTTCATAATTTTTTACATTTTAAGGTCCCTCGAGTCCAAAAACATATTTTTGGTAATTGTCTGTTCGTTTCTTTGTCAGTGAGCACAATAGGTAGGTCAAACGGCCAATCGGAACGATTCCAAATTTTGATAGGATGTTTAAGATGTAAATAGAAAGAGCTTTATTATTTTCGGGGTAAATATGTGCTATAGTGTTCTTTTTTATATTATAATGATAATTTAATTTTCATAACAGTTTATTATTCAATTAATTGTTTGAAGAAAGTTTTGTTAAAAAAACTTTTTGTGAATTTCATAGTTTCATAAATATTTAAAAAACCCGGGTCGCAGTGCCAAAACCCTGCCGACAATATAGTGTATTTGCTTGTATAGGGCCGTGTGGTTTTATACTGTTATTATGTGAAGTTAAGTTTGTTTTTGGGCAAAATAAAAAATTTAACCCCTTAATACACCCCGTAAATTAACATTTTTTTTCTTAATTGTAATATTATTATCAATCTAATGTCTACACCGAATTAAATACACCCTTCAATAAATAAGTCACTATCTGCAAATTAGTGTTTTCAAAAAATTTGTAAGTCCGGTCCTGTTGAGTCGATTTTATTAAAATTTTAGGGGCACTTTTTAATTACTACTAAATTCTGAGAATTTTTTCGATATTTTGGGGCCGAAAAACATTTTTCAACCCCTAAAAACTACCCTTAAAATGACCCGATTACGCCCATTTTAAACAGGCTTCTTGCGGTGATGTATTTCAACACGTGGGCCAAATTTCGTTAAAATCAATTAACTCTTTCGAAAGTTATTGCCCGCACACACACACATATATATATATATATATATATATATATATATATATATACGTGTATATATATATATGTATAAATATATATATACATATATATATAAACATTTTTAAAAATGGTGCCAAAGTGTTTAGGAGGTTATGAAACGTCGAGAAATTTTGGTCCGACCCCTAGGTCCCGCCATCCGACCGACGCCAATAGTGTATGTTGCCATATGGCAAATACACTAATAATAAAAAAAAATCAACTGTTCTTTTGTTTTGAAGATCTGTCTCAAAGAAATTATTTAGGTAGCAGATAAGCATACTTTGATTAATTTTTACATGTGAAACAATATTACGAAATCATGGAAACAAATTTATTACTAGCCGTTACTCGCGTCACTGCACGCTTTAACAAAAATTTTTTTTTAATTTATTATTACATGTCAAAAGCCAGTGATTTAAAGTTAGAATATTTGTGTCGTTCAGTTAAGTGGAATTTGTTTTCTTAAAATGTATTGCTAAATATCATTATTATTTTCAACTAAAATTCCAAAATCAGATAGAAAAAATAAAACGGATATACAGACCTTTTAATATATCAACTATTAATAACCATTTAAAACAGTTAAAACAAACGCACATATATTGAGGATATAATAAACAAAAGGATGCAAATATTTTCAAACGAAACTACAAAAATCAACGCACATCGCTTAGTACTTTTGGCTGAAACATGTACGCATCGAAAACGCCCGAAACATTACTCATTCTGTCTGTCACAACATTTATAGATTTAAAGATAAATGCGCGATTGTCTTTCGCTATAGTAAATAAAACAGACTTTAAGCCGGACACCCACTGAAGAGACGTGAACCTTGTTTTGAGAGAAAGTCATGATACTGACGTAACTTTCAGATTTAGTCTTATACTAGTATTTTTGAACCGTAGACCTCGAACGCAAGCTACAGCTGAGTAGTTAAGTGAAAAAAAACGAACAAATCGTCACTCGATGGACAATTTCACGAATCAAAGGCACACATACAAATTTGTTCAGGTCATTTACATAATTTAGACAACGAAAAGACTAGAGCACGTACGTCGTTAATACTATCATTTACCACCTGTTGTTTAGATAGCGCTGTGGTATTATTTAGTTATTATTGAGTGGAATGCTCAGAATAACATACCTGAACAAAACGCGCTTTGTGGCCAAACGGCTTAGTGCGCCTACCTTGGAAGTGCAACGCCAGCATTGTTTTTCTTTTAGTGAAAGTTTTCTTTATATTTCTTATTACTAAATAAATAAAAATTAAACTTAATAATTTAGTTTTTTATATTTTTTATTAATATTTAAAAAAAAACTAAATTTCATTACTTTGTTGTTTTTCTGTGTATTTATCAACACTTTTTGATGCTACGTGTTCAATATATTTGCTGCCACAATTCAATCCCTTGACACTTGGCTCTGAAAAATATCCGTCTGCGACGCTGGACTTCGCCAGTCTATAAATATCGAATTTAGATATAAAAGATAACTGATAATTAATTAATAGTCTTTTCCATTAAAATTTCTTCTTCCAGTGAATTTTTCATAAGCAATTTTTTTCTTCCAATGAAAGTTATTTACCTGATTATTAACCTCCTCTTATAATAACGCAATAAGATATAGCACAAAAGATATTTAATCTCATCTGTTTTTGGATACCATATTAAAAGCAATTGAATAATTTCCGAATTTATTGCGTTCAGACAGACTTACAAACGTTGGATTTTCTTGTAAGGATATTACCACTAATATCGGTTGATATATTCTAAATCTTGCTAAACCATACTATTGAACCACTTCAGTAGATGTTCAACTTTAGATCTAAAATTGAAATGATGTTGAATTATTCGTCTTTTGTGAACATGCACTTATTTGAACCAACATTCGAATACCGGTGGACCGTCTTTATTTATTCAGCTGTGTTCGTTTCAAACGCTGTACTCCTTGTTGCCTGGTTTCTTTCACACGCGTCCTTTCTCGTTATTACCCCAAAAACACAATGCAGAAAACGTTCTACACAGGAGAGAGAACCTACTACATATATTTGAAATTTAAATTTCGCAAAAAAAAAGTAATTTATATATCATAATCCACATTTCCGTATTCCTTTGAAAAGTTCAACAATTTAATTTAAATTCACCAAAATTGAAATATTCTTTGTTTTTAATTTTTTCAGTGTTTAATATTTATCAAATTTTAATTAACTTTAAATATTTTTCTTAAATACGTGATTTTTAGGTCGTATAATTTACTTAAATACCTAGTAGTTTTTGTATTTAAATTGTAATCCATTATTTTATGTGCCAGCGTGACCTTAAAATGAACGATTAACGAGTTTTGCAAGTCATAAAAGAATTACAATCGAGATACGTACTACATTTTTTGCACGTACCTTCTATATAATAGCTGATTTTACATGAGAATAGGTATATTTGTAATATTTACGGCAATTATATGTGGACTGATAACGATGACAACGAGAACTATGCTGTCTTTTTAACTCATATGGAAGTAAATGGCAACTGACAGAGATGTTACTATTTTGGTAAAGTCAAAATACTTTTTTTTACTTTTTGCTCTGTGCGAAAAAGAGTCATATTACTATCGACAGACATGAAAATTATCTTATTGAGGGTCGTGAAAAAATATATTATTAGTTAATATTTATTATAATCTTTTTCAGTTTCATTCATTACAATTTTAAGATATTATAAATTATTCTCTACCTGTCTGTTTTTGAGAATTGAAATGACGATGTATTCTGCTTTTATTTAGTCTTAACATTTCTAATCCACTTCCATTAGTTCGTGTTTCGGTTAAATAACATTTGTGGTGGAAGTCCCAGTGTTTGTGGAGGAAGAACGTGTCTTCATTCGTTTGTTTTTTTCAGTTTTCATAATTATGTCTAATTAATTATGACTAAAACTTTAAAAATAAAATAGGTACAACATTTTATTTAAAACAAGTCTTTTTATAAATGTACAAAAAATTATTTAATTCTACAATTACAAAACCGTGGAATACGACACACGATTTTATAATCATATATATTAATACGTTAAGGTTAAGATGTTTGCCTCCCTTTTTCGAAAAAACCTCACAATTGCTCCACATAAATTTTATATCATTTCATAGATAATTGCTTGCTCTACCAACATCAACAACTAAAAAATGTATTATTGCTTTTGGTTTTGTAAATTTATTAATTATTAAAATTATATATATAGATATACATTAAGACACAATACAGCAATGCTACCATCTGACGGTTCTAGCTTTGAAACGTCAACATGATTGACGGTCGGTAATTTTTTTTTGTTTAATTTTTAATCGAAATTCACGTATAAATACTTTTCGTATGGCGGCGCTTCAGCTCAACGTTCTCAATACTTGCGCCTCTATATGACAGTTTTAGAAAAATATTTTCGTGAACCGTCACTGAGCTTCGTAATGTAATACAACAAAAAGAAGAAAGTTATAAAGAGCGTTAGAAATTAGAAACGAATTTTAGTGCGAATTATTCGCACAGGTACCGCTAGTTGAAATTGAATTAAATATTTTTACACGACTCTCTATAGCTGCTTTTCATGTCTATATAGCAGTGACAAAACGGCACATTTCGTGTGAGTGCATAAAGTAAAACAAAAGAAATGCCTGGCGTAGTTGTGTCATAAATACCATAGTAAAAGTATGAAATATCAGCAAAGTCTAAAATTAGAAGAAAATTTGCTCAAAAACTTTGAAAATTATGTGAAAATCAACTACTTTGTAGATGGTACATCCAAAAAGCAAAAAAAATACTACATGTATCTCGTGCGTGATAATAATATAACTTATATTACTGTTAATACACGCTGGCGCTTGTTTTTAATATAATGTTACATTTGACATAATTTATATGTCATCACGCGCTAGAAACGTAACCTACAACGTCTCTTTAGTATATTTTAATATAAGTACATCTGTTTTTTTTAAATCATTTTTATGCAATAATTTTGCTAAAACAAATAGCTTAGCAAGAACATAGTTATTACATAAGGGTTTTTAAAACTGTTTCGCACCCTGTATTTTTATGCTAGTATTGATTTTAATCAATGTTTTTGTTATACGCACTTCGTTTTTAAATTCTGTTTTGTTTTTAAGCTTTGTAATTAATTAGCAGCAATTAAATGCTTTAATAACACCTACGTATACTATGAACCGATTCTGAAGTTTGTTACAAAGTCGTTAACATTATTATAGCGACCATAGTTCAACTTAACTCGACTTTGTTTAAACTTTAACTATGCCAGTTATGTGTTGTTTCACAGACATAATAATTCAACGACCATATGTAAAAAGTCACCTGAAAATAATTTTTATAAGCTATCTTAACAGTTGAAATTTTTTTTTTAATTCAATAATTAATTCTGGGTTTACACCAATTTCATGTCAGGTCTCGTACGTCTTTAATATAAAAAATCTCTCTCTCTCTCTCTCTCTCTCTCTCTCTCTCTACAGTAATCTTTACTGACAACGTAGCTGTAATTTGTTTGTAGTTATTAACATTTAATTTAATTTAATTAAAAATTATGAGATTGAAACTACAATAACCTTGATTCTGTCCCGAACAATTTGTTGTAGCATCCGATTGGTTAGCATAATTTGTTAATGGGCCCGAACAATAGAGGACCCTGAATAGTAAATAATATTTTTCAAACATTTCTAACAGATTTGCATTTTTCGTTTAAATTTTGAAGATACTATTAAATCTGCAAGTGAATACTATAATTTGATTTGTGTCAACTTGGCTTTACAGAAACCCCATATCCCATTACTGAATGTAGGAGTTGAAGTTTTAAACAGGGGTTGAAAGTGAAAACAGGTCCCTCGAGAAGAGAATTTCAACATCTTGCTCTTCCACACATCGCTTTCTCTCTCTTTCTCTCTCACACTCTCTCTCTTGATAAAGTTTCTCCTTAAGTACCAACATTTAAATATTTAACTGTCTGTAGCCTTAATAGCGTCTCACGTAGCCAATTGTCACAAAATATTATTAAACTTAGAAATACTTACAGCTACACCACGACTTTAATTTAACCGTTCAACTTTGAACTAATAATAATGAGTATACCACAAAGTCAGTTTGTAGGACTTGGTATGCAAAAATTAATTTAGTTGCCATTCGGGCTTGATGCCGATTGTCTGTAATCGAAAATTTCTCTTTCTTACTACTCGAACTCGGACATAGCCTTTATGTGATTACGCTAATACAAAAGTGGGATAAGTAATACGTAAAAATACAAGGTAAATCGAATGTCTTTTACACAATTAAATTAAATTATTGTACAATGGCTAAACTATAAGAGATACGGTGATATATTAGTTGCTCTTAATTATTTCGTTGCGAAACCAAGATCTACGCGGGAAAACCAGACCGGATAGCTAGAATAATAAATTGTAAGAACAATGTTCATTTATTCATTGGTCCACTAAATAGAAGTAGTAGTCGTGAGTGTATATTAAAGGCGAACCGAGTATCGAAACGCTAAGCGATACGGTGATAATTTATGTAACAACATAATACGAACGATAAAACCCACCCTGGATGCATTCAAAACGCAATTAGTAATATATTGATTAATGATTGATTTCTGTTTTACACATCGTGATTAGCTGCTGAATCATAATGAATATTAATGAGTACATCAGTTTAAAAACAAACGCAGGTCAAAGTTCAGAATTGGAACAAACGTGTTATGACGGAATGTATTTTATTTCGCTTATGACCTCTGTTGTCGAGCATCTACAATATTTATCTATGACAGTGACCCGTAGCAGTTCTTGTATTCCATTTTTGATCAACTGCCAGATATCTAATCGACATGAAATTTTCAGACACAGGTAACGAGCTCTTATGGTAATATAATATTATATTATAAACATGGTGAATGACACCACTAAGCTATAAAGCGAATACCGCTCTTTTTGTAACTCTGACTCTATATTTGATATTTTTTTACAAATGTTATCGAAACCTCAAACAATGATTCCAAGAATTTTCATATGTAAAGTTGCCTACCTATTTCAGCCTCATTAAAAATTATCAACCACCTAGTCGCTGAACATAAAGATCTAATTTGCGTAACCAGTTCCATTGCTGAAATTTTCTTTACAATCTCGTTACTTTTACCAAGGTTCTGTTTCTCTTGCCACGCAAAATATAATATCTTTATGACTCCGATAAAAAACTGGTATTAAAAAAATAAATGTTTAAAAAAAATTCTTCCCTAACATTTGCAAATTTGCTGTTAGATAGATAAGATTAGATAAGAAAAGAGGGCGAGAGGATTTTATTCCTCGTCAACACCGCGACCTTGATAGATCTATTGTGTAGCGCTGACTCCTTTATATCTCTATGAGATTAAGGCTTTTGATAAAGCCTAGAATTGCTTTGAGATCTGTGTCCCATACCTGATCAGGTGTTGGGAATGAATTATTGAGGTGACGGAGTATTCGCCCCATGACTGCTTCACATTTATAAAACAGATGCTCCGATGTTTCAGGAGCCTCCAGACAGAAGCGACATGATTCGATGTCTATTACGCCAATTTTTTTAAGGTGATACCTCAAAGGGCAGTGACCTGAAAAGAGCCCTGCAATTATTCTGAGCTCAGATTTCTTTAAGCGTAGAATTTTATCCGCTTTGTCATTATTAGGTTTAATGAAGATCTTCGCTTGACGAAGACTTTGGGAGCTTTCCCAGAACAGGGAATATTGTTTATTTTCCCATGTGGCAAGAGCCGTTCTAAGGTAACATTTTGATGTACCACAGTAGGGTTAAATTTGTTGTTACTCCTTTTATCACTAAATTATTGATGTAAAGATACTTTTCAAAAATGAAACTTAAACTTTGAGAGAGATATAATGTTCAAATAGATTGTTCATGGGAGGAAGTAATGAATTGACGTATAAACATGACGATGAATAACTATTTGATAGACGCGTGTCGATCAAGCAAAGCTGGAAATTAATACGTCTTCGTCAGTGATAGACGTTTCTTCGTTAACTTACTTCCAACATCGAGCATTTTATTCAGCTAAGGATTTTGAATAAGGACGCGTCGTATTTTATACGGAATAATGCGAAGAATTCATAATATTGTATTATGCATATTTACTACAACATATATTTTGTCAATCGTTTTCATAAAGTTGTATTAGGAAAACGTTAGAGGTATGTAAATTAAAATTTTGAACTTTGTATTTTTTTTCGGTATAGTTGAGTTTCAGTTATCGGACTTAAAACGTGATCCCTCAGGTGATCGAATAAATAATTAAAATAATAAATAATGAAAAAACTTGTATAGAAATGCAATATTATTTTGCTCAGTAACCGCTGTAGATACCATATTTCTACGAACAAAAGAACAGCTTTAATATCTTTTTCTAAGTTTTTTTTAATAATTAGTTCATAACTAAACGATCTGCCAGATAAAACAAGATATGAGAAGGTCGGATAATCTTTGAAATGAAAATTATTTTCACTTTGTAATCTTTGAAAAAAGTCAAGACGCCATGAAAAAATCTGTTTAAACGTTAATATCATACGATTTTCGATAAAAATTAACATACGAGTACATGCATTATTATCACCCAACTAAATTACGTCGCGTAGTAAAATAAAAACGTTTTTTTAAATAAACCCGAGTTGAATTGTTTGACCTTAGCTTTGAACGGTTCAATTATAAAAGTCTACTTCAAGGTGTCAGTGTTTTTTTTAATAAAACAGCTGCTACAGCACATATCCCACACTTTGCTAAGTACTCTTACAAAAATGGGCCACCGCTTCGACAAAAATATTAGTCTATAGTGCTTCGCTTTTATATAACTTTGAGAAAATTGAATGCATGGTGAAGAAAAATTAAAAGATAGGTACAGAAGTACGCTTACGAAAAGTACATATTTTTTATTATTGAAAAGAATTAAATTTTTTTTTGTTTAAATTGTAATTAATTACTCATAAACTAAATTCTATCTTCTAGATAAACATTAGTGTCTTGAAGAAGCTTGCGCAAAAATTTATATAATAAATGCATATCTATAAGTTGGCATACCTGGTTTAACTAAGACTTTATATTAATTTCTTTTCAGTCTATATAACTAAAAATCAAATGCCATTCGTTGGTAAGCGAATCACTTGAGAACGACTGAACGAGTTTGGCTAATTTTTTTAAATGTTCGTAATAGTTCGACTAAAGTTTCTAGGAAAACAAACATTGGAAAAATTGTCCGAAAAAATAGAAAATTTGAGAAAAACTCAGAGTGATTTTTTCGATGAGCCCCGCGAAGCAAGACTGTAATATGCTAGAGCCGACGGCTCTACTACTGCTTCCGCTATCGAGCAGGATTCAGCTCCGTGCGACAAAATTATCGTACGATGTAGCCGAAGGCTTCACTACTGTGATGTAGCCGAGCTGGGCGTCGCCCCGCGAGTCAAGACTGTAATAACCGAAGGCTCCACTACTGCTGCCTTATTTTCTCTCAGTCGCGTGCGAAGCTAAGATAAGCGCCTAGTAGACAATAAATATTAGAGGTTGAAACTCAAATATTTTAAATTCTTTTACGTCATAATTCCAATCGCTTCCATGTTTATTTAATTTTTCATCCACTGCAATATTTATGAACTAAAATGTTAAAATGAATAGTAGTGTATGTCTACGCACCTAACCAAGATTGAATCCGTATGTATTGATATGTTGGTTACGCGTTGCAACTGAGACTTGAGCAATGTCGATCTCTGGTACCATCTACCATCCATAGATACGTATATCAGTGTTTAGATTATAGTTAATCTTAGCCTGTGGGCTACCACTGAACTTTGTACATAATTAACGGCCATTAACTATAGCAATAATGCTACAATGTGCGATGCTAATGGAACAACAATGCTCTAATTATCATCGATATTGTGATTATGAAGTTACCGCACGTTGTTAATAATTAACTGTAATACCATCTTAGACAATATGTTTATACACTTTCCTATCGGCGTTGTTAACTAAAAACGTGTGTCAACGCACTCTCATGGATTACATTTGACACAAACTGCGCCACATAATCTGATTATGTGCTTTAGAATATCATGTTTATAACTGTGGTCACAAGATAAAATCGTGTAAATAGAACTTCCACTTTTTACCTGTCATTTCTACTATGCCATGAAAGTATCAAAATCGTTCCTAAAAAAATTTTTCGGGTTTTAATTAAGAGTATATTCTTACAGAAGGTAAAATTATCGCTGAACTTTGACATAAATGACCATTAAAATCGGAAAATAAAATCGGCAGCTATAAATATTCACTTAGTGAAACAGACAAAGATATCAAAGCGAGAGACAAAAAAAAACCGTACGTTAGAAAATGCAGATTTTTCAGAAGCAAAGGCTCAGAGTTATAGACGTTCCGGACATATTTTTGAAACTAGGAGGTTCGGACGAATGAAAGACAATAAATGTGACTACAGCTCCCTCGAGAGTTTTTTTTAAGTCTTACCTATGTGTGAAAAAAAATATTTCAGTTCTATTTTTGTGGTGCGATTCTTTCATTTGTCGTTAATCGAATCATTTAGTATCGGGAGAGTAATAATCGTTTTTAGGCGAGGGGAAGAGATTTGTAATGATATTATTTTTGCAAGTTTTGCGAAGTTACCACTGATTTGTCAAGCTATTTCGAAACGATATATCAGATTTCAAAATCTTCGGAATATTAAAAAAAAAACGAATTTTTCCATGAGCCACCTTTATTTGGTATTAAAACTCTAGATTCTAGGTCTATTAATAACTGAGTTAGCTTTTCTGAAAATCAATACGTTAAATTTCAAAATTGTCTCCATTGATTAATTGAAATTTTATCTTTAATTACGGAAATATCTATTCATCCATTTTAACGTATATTACATTTTGACATTTAACGTGTAGTAAATAATAATACAGATGTTTTTATATAGTGTCATTTATCGTTTTCTACGTTACAGTTTTTAGCTTTACATTATTATTAATTTATATTTATAGATATTTTTCTAGATGACAGAGAAAGTAGGAGTGCAAACATTTTTTTCAACTGGTTTAAAAATAACAGCTGACAACGAAACATTTTTCAAAAAAATTTCATCATGTTTTACGAAAACAATGTTAGTGAAACAAAAAATTTTATGCGAAGATTTTTTGCAGCTGTCGTAAAAAAAAATAAAAAAGTGATAGGTATTTTTAACTGATAATAATAAAATATAAATAATATTATGCTTGACCTAAAACTATATTTAAATAAAAAAAATTTAACTTAAAATAAAATCCTAAATATAAAATTTTGATCAAATGTTTTGTATTTTGATGATCAAAATATTTAAAATACTGTGCGAAATATTTTTGACCGCACAAATTTTATACCTTTTCCATTCGCGAGAAAAATATACGTTTCAATAAAAATGCTTTAGATTAGATGGGTGTTAGATGTTGTAGTGGAAACGAAACTAAGTGTATTTTTGATGTAAAAGTTTGGCAGTGTCATTTTTTAAAAGCCGTGCGTGCCCCTGCTTAAAAAGCCAAGATGCGCCGACTATGGCATGCTGCTATAAAATATTATTAATAAAGAAACATAATATTTCGCCAGCGTCTATTGATATCCGTATCATGCGAATTGATAAATCTAAACTGCATGTTTTAGATCAACGAAAGAAAAATTTAAAATTTTTGACAGGGAAAGTATACGTTCGTAAATTGGAACACACACGCTTTTTTACAAACAAACCAAACACAATTTTTTGCAATTATTTTTTTACACAACATTTAACATATCTCTACTCGTTTTTAAATTGCATGAATTTTCATTGAGCGTAAGAAATACAGCACCGAGCACAACTTTATTAATATTGTTAGAACTTTGCACTTTTATTAACACTAACAATTTTCTGTCGTTAAATTATATTGTATTATTATTATTTATAAAATCGTTAATATCTCGTTAAAAGAAACAATCAGTCCATAACGATTTTTTTGAGATAAAAAATGTAGGTATTATATTTATGTTTATTTATTTTTTGACATGAGTTTTCTAATGCTTTTGTAACAGTTTGTCTAAAAATGAATTTGCTTTTTAAATACGACGTTTTCTTAAAAATTGACTAGCTATAAATGGTAAGGGTATATTATTAACCATAAATGAACTGAAAAAAATAAAACCAAAATTAATTCTGATTGACATAATTAATCGCGTGTTTATAGAAACTTCTTTTTAGGGGAGATTCCTCATCATATCTATTATCAATTCACAGTTTTAACAATATTATTTTAATCTACGAATACAACATAAAGGCCAAAAATACTAATTTGTAAAAATCAACACGGGACATCTACCCCATTTTCATAAATCCTATAAATACAAAATTAATAGAGAAAATTAAAAAAAATGTCCTGTTTTGTTTACAAACTGCAAAAACATAATATCTCTCACGTTATATTTTGGAAAAAAGAAGATATTCGATCACCGTATATAAAATATGTTATGTAAGCGGAGCAAACGTCGTGTTTAACTTGGAATGCTAGCAGCGTTTCAGACTAATACGTCGCTTATTTCAACAGCAAACATTGCAATATATTCCACATATGAACAATAACTGCACCGCAAACATGGCACGTCACTTTTTGTAAATTGTTAGACCTAGACCACCATAGCATTCCGTCAAATACAAGAACTATTTTATGTCCAGCTTATAAGTTGAGTGTTTGTCATTAAAAAAACGGATTAGACGAATAAATAATTTCCAAAATACAACCCAGGCGATTCTTAAGGCTAGTTCTAACAGGGTGACATAACATGACTTTTATAAACTCGATTCCCATACAACGCTCTCCGAAGCGTTGAATTTTAATGCGTCATGTCTCTCTTGTTGAAATAACTTCATCTAAAAACATGTAAACAATTTTTTGTGCAATCACGTGAAATTACTTGATAACTTTTGTCATGGCTTCAAAATATTCATTATGAAGGAGGGTTGAAATCATATGAGGAAATGTTTAAAATCTTCATAAAATTGCATTCTGATTGACATAAATGGCTCCTTGAAATAACCCAATATTGAGTATAAAGCTATTGCAGGTACCTAGCGACCAAAAAAAAATATAAGGTTAATGACACAATAAGTTATAGTTATCTGTATAACTATTAACATTCTTCAATGGATTCGTCCCATATTTTACAATAGAAATAGATAAAAAACCATTTTTTTTGAAAATGTTTCAGAAGCATTTTTTATAAGAAGAAATTCCTACAAGTGTACATTTTCCAATGTAATATTAAAACTAGATTATCCCGCTACGATCATACGTCATTTCTAGACAGCTTCAGCTGATTGGCTGGCTGTAGTTGATTCCTTAGACTTGATTCATGCATAAAGAAAGATAGGTAGTAAATCAGCTGGTGTTTTTATTTCTGATGCATGTGATCATTACATGATTAAAAATAAAATAAAGAGATTTTTTGTTCCGCGCTGTAACGCTAGCATTAATAGTGCCAATAAATGCTTCTTGCTCGCAGGCTACATAAACTTATGTCTAACTCTGGAGCGTCTACTTGGATATCTAACTGCTGGACAAAATAGCCGATGAAGATACAGATAACTAGTATACATCTCTTTCCAAAGACATACATTTCTTTATCTATTCGCATAAGTGACGTGTTGGCTAAGGTACAGATTCGACGTAATCATATGGCGCTTAAGCTCAGCCGTTTGAAATGAACACAATTGTTTAGTTCTTGTTTGTAATTAAGAAAAGGATATAAGAACGATATATTTTTTACTAATTTAAAATTTTGAAAAGTGCAAGAAATATTATTATTTTTACGGAAAATGGGGTTTGTTTGAATTTTTACAGCAAATAACGTACAATCTTGACGAATTTAAATACCGTAAAAGTTTAATTTAAAATCATAAACGATTTTCAGTTTTAATATTAGACCATAGTTAGCATTACCTTTAAAATCTATTGTAAACTAAAGAGTGTTCAAAATAATGCTTATAATTTTTCCTAAAAAAAATAATGCTTTGAATTTAAGTTGGACATGTATAGTTCTGTATCAGATAATCACTATTGTGCTATAATAATAAGAACATGTCGGCATGCTGTACTTGAAAGGCACAGAACCACTAGAAATGTAGGAATATTATAATATGTGCTAGTTATTAGGTATGCATCTGACCACACACGACTGTTTCTATCTTTATAATTACACTTTTAATTGTTATGATTGTGCCACAATAATGTTTGCTGTCTACGTCTTGAGTAATCACAAATGTAGAATTAATGAGTTAATATAGAATACATTAAATACTAGATAAGTAATGGCATCTTAGTATTATTATAAAAACTGTACTCTTTAATTTACGTAGAAATATGCATTTTAATGCAAAGTAGCTTTATAACTGTGTCATAATAATGTTTGTGTTACATTTGTACCATAATGTAGCTAAACTCTTCAATTAATACTGTAATATGTACGTATTAATACTGTTCGCATTTTGTTTTAAACGCACGACAAATTTCTTTCTTTTATTGTTTTTTTTCTTTTCATCCTTCGTACCATTTCAGTATATATTTTGTACAGATTTAACCATTAATTATTAAAAAAAGGATCATAGACATGTTTTAACTTGTAAATTTTTTTCGCACACTAAATTTTGCTGCATGAAGTCAAACTGTAACATTAACATCATTATGTCACATCCACTAATTCTTCTTCGCACATGCCATGTGCAATATGCATGTGTTTTATATAGAACTGGATACTTCACAATAGTGTTTATGTTAAATTACATATAGGGTATCCCAGGAAATTCCATATTATATGAAATACGTACATTTTAATTACAATGCTTTGTCCATAAGGCCCGCCACATACATTTCTTAAGTCAAGTATGTCATTAAAAATCCCGCATTCATTTACAATGAGTTCTTGCGAACGATGTTGTCCTTGATACGGTGAAGCAAATGCATGCGCGTACATGTGCAACAGAGATGAGGATACACATTTTTTCATACACACACGAATGTTATTGAATATTCGGTTTTGAATAACGTGCTTATCTTAATTAAGACGGGCGACAGCCTTAAGAGATGAGCTACTTTACAAGCTTGCTTTGAATAATTTTTACATACGAAACTATAACTTTACCAATCTACCTACATCAGACAAAACCGAAATTTTATCGAAAAAATCTTTAGCGATTCGTTTTAACTTCATCTTAAGACATTTATGTACAAATTCTTCTTTTACTCAAGACACATCTCGATTCGTTAGATAGAGATTGTAGATTAGAGATGCTCAGTAACTTAGATCATTAATCTTGAATCGATTTGACAAATTGTTAGTTAGTCTAAACTTGAGTTATGGTTTTGTTATTGCGAAAATATCCTATGCAAAGTTATACAAAACATGCTTGAAATCTAACTCGTCTCGCCAAATAAATCAACATTAATAAAATGTAAGGTATTTCGTATGTATAGCATTCCGTAACTTGCGCTGTATAATCTGTTCTATATATATTTATACATCATTCTAACACTTATTTTATTTCTCATTTTATTTTATTTTAATAGGTACTATTTAGAGCTGCAGGGAGATTCATCAGCGTGCATACTTTTTTAACCAGAACCATTTTTATTATGATTATTTAACTTTTGAACACCATTCATATTCACAAATACATAGGTTGACCATAATTTCTCAAGATAACAAGGGAGGAACGAGCTGTCTGGAGCTCTGGAAATTTCCAAAACATTTGGTTTATCATTTGCGCGAGCCTGATTTTATAGTACAATTATGTATATGCATTATATTATTAAAACAAGTCACCAGCGAGTTTTAACAATCACACGAGTCATAAAAAATCGAGATGCATACTACATTTTTTGCATATACCTTCTATGAAATAGCAGATTTTCACTTTATAATAAGTATATATAGTGGAATTTCGTGAATACGAAATCGAAGTGACCACCCCATATCTTCGAATTAACGAGACTGCAAATATCAAATGGCTAGATAGAGGAAGAAGGAAAACGAAAGAGAGAAAAAGTATTTCCTTTCCCACTACGTACAGACTTAGGACCGTCTACCCGTAAAAAACAAATCGTATTGTTACAAATATGTTTTTTTCGTCTTTCAATTAAGGACGAAAAAATTCGAAATTTCTGCTTGATGTTCTTCAATTTCAAGGCGATGTTTCTCGTAGCATTTATGATACGGTAGAAGAAAAAATAATGACCACTGGTTGTTTCTGTGATGATATTTATAACAGAAAGAACCAATCGTTCCATACTTTTCTAGCACAAGTGGCCTTTGTTTTAGATATAATTTTATTGAACTTGGCCAAAAGCTTTATTGAACTCAGGTAAAAAGTCCAAATTATTGAAGTTGGTTTTCAAAATATGGGGAGTTCAAGGCAAACAGCCAATAAATTCGGATTATCGGAGTTCGAATTAACGACGTTCCATTGTTTTATATATCTGGCAATTCAGACTTTGTTGTCTCGGTTGCTCATGATTTTAAATGACAACTGACAGGGAAATTACTATTGGATTTTTAAAATCGCATTTTTGCTTGTTCACTATACGCACTAGTGCGAAATGGATCATTTTTCTATCGCTATACGGAAATGAAAAGCTGGTATTTTATAGAGAGTCGTGCAAAAAAGTATTTAAGTTGTTTGTGTTTTTATTTAACTAGTCAGTTTTGAGTACATTTATTTCTCAGTGCGAATTTTCACTAAACGGTAGTAGTAACAACTCTTAGTATGCAATCAGCACGATTCTACCGGGTGATTATAATAATTACTATTACCTACGATGGCCGCCGTCGTAATAATTTTAGGTTATATTTAAAAGTATTTTTCAATCAGCGCAGCGAACAAAAATTATATATTTCATAAAATGACACAACGCACAGAACATATATGGTCAACCTACAAATGACACATGTTATATTTCCAAAAACATACCCAATTTAAACTTAAACTAAAAATAATTGAATACATGCAGTACACTGCCAATTAAAATGTGATTTAATATGAATTTACTACTAAATAGTTATATTAATTAAACTTTGTATAATCAATGGGATAGTTTCACAAGCTGCCGTAAATTACTATACACTGTAAATATAAAAACACAATATTTATCTGAAATGTTTTTCTTGAAAAACATATTTTTTCCTGCATTGTGTTCATTTTGTCGAGTTTGTTTTGCCAGAAGGCGTTAACATAAAATACAGCTCTACAAAGCTAATAAACATTAGCCGTTTAAAGGATTTCAATTTCAGTTTATGAATATAATACCATCGATTTCATGAAAATGTCAATAAAAATAAATGTATTAAATTTTTTGCTTATAATTTCTTTGTGGTTATTAGTTGGTAAGATTGAAAATGATTTTTAATTCGTACTAAATATATTATAAAAAATGCTTTTCATTCATAATAAAACGGCCATCTGTTTAAAACCAAAAATTTATTCTATCGACTATAAAGTAAGTAGAAATATCAGACAATGTTTAAAATTTTACTTCGGTAACGATCTTTTATTATAACCTAAATATAACTCTTAAAGGTAAAATATAATCATCGAAGTTTAAGTCCATTTTTAATAATTTTAAAGTTTAATGGGAATTATGGACAAATTTGATGTGTTAAACTTTTTAATTTATTGCCAACGTTTCAACAGTCTTTGCTGTCTTCTTCAGGGCTCAAATTTAGAGTTCGTAAAATGATTTTGACTTATGTGTAAAGCGCAAAATTTGAGCCCTGAAGAAGACAGCAAAGATTGTTGAAACGTTGGCAATAAATTAAAAAGTTTAACACATCAAATTTGTCCATAATTTCCATTAAACTTTAAAATTAGTCAAATATAATATACCCGGTCTCAAGGTTTATTTTCTAATACACCAATTTTTTATGTAGTATATCATATTTCCTTAAAAGAAGTATTTACTAATAATTATTTATCTGTTTTTTACACAAAACTATTATGGTTCATCGTAATAAAATTTTAAAAAAATGCTAAACAATTTGGATAATTAGGTGGGACAGTTTGTGAATCTGTTGAAATTTAAAATTTCAATATGTGTTAGTGTCGCAAATTCTCACTTACTCAGAGTATGGTGTCATAAATTCGTATCTACCTGCCAAAAATATGCAACAAAATTGTTGCTTACGGTTAGAAAAATAATCGCCACATACTCAAATGTAGAATAGAGAAAGTAGGGGAGATTGTTACAAACGACAACGTCATGAAAAGACTCTCTGCCTGGCGCCATTCCAAATATCTTTAAGCGCATTTAAAGTATCACCGCCTCACTGTCACTAAATACATGTATTTTAACTACACATGTATGTTCGTATATGCTACGGTCACATTAAAAGATTTAAAAATAATTATTTGCCTTTCATTGTCACTTTTGGGATTTAACATAAAGCGATAGGGATGACATTTGGTAACAAAAATTTAAACATTTTACATGCTGTTTAGTATTACTGTATACATATATGAAAAATGGCAGATTCGACATTATATTTGGTCTAAACTCTGCTCATATATCAAATCACAATAAAATTATAAATATGAAATTACATGAGAAACTCTAGAAAATGTAAGTAATCATTACAAAACGACATATCTTGCATGACAGGTGTGAAAAGGAGGTGTCTTTTGAAGACGAGTGCGATATTTTGAGTGCACCGACCGGGTGCCCTTGCCGGAAACGAGTGTCAAAAAGGAGGCACATTCGCACACTTGTCATGTTATTTTTTATAGCGAGAACATGTAAATGAATATTCGTGAAAAGTAACAGCCGTGAGCAGAAAGTGAAACAAAAAGACTTTTTACTCACAGCTTATAATGCGACTGCTTACGCACAATCCGTAGCAAAAAATCATTTTACATGTTCAGGTTAGGTATAAAAAGCACCTATTTCTAAATGACCCACATTGTTCGTAATTATGTAGAATTAGTTCAATTTTACATATAATTTAATATAATTTGTATATAGTTATAGTATATAATAATAACAAATTTTAAACGAAAATTTTATCACAAAATCACTTTTAAAAAATAATAAATTCATTATCTTCTAGAAAATTACGAGACAATGCCGTAGCTTAAAAATTGTATTATTTATTGATCAATAAAATTGCCGAAGTGACAATATTCAATATTATGCCCCAAAATTATAGTTTTTATTTTTCAGAAAACTTTGCATTTTTTTCTCGCGCACATAAAAACACATTTTGTTCTTACGAGTTCAGAATACCTGACGATATTTTTTTAATATTGTTCGTTTCATATGTGTTTTTGAATTAGCAAATATTTGTTTTAAAAAAATATTCTCTCAACTTAATAAAGATTTAATCTATTATAAAACATGTCAATATTTAAATACTTCTGTTAACATATACATAATAATATATAATATATGTGCATGAGATCATACCCCGTTCTGCACTAGGAACTTTCTCGGCATTACCCACCCACCGGAACGTGTATTCAACAAAAAGACACTCGATATCCCCAACCCCTTCCGGTCCTGCTGATATGTGCAATAAATCATGTGCCGGAGAGAGCTGTACAAGCAAATAGCAACTAGCTGCTAACTGCTATCATGCATCCCTCTCTACCGCTTACTTTTTATTCAGCCTGTCAACTCTTTATTGCTCAAAATCGTAACCTTAATAATGATCAACTATACTATCTTCCATCAGTCAGCATTTTATATTATTATATCAAATTTTATTTTTATATTCCCTCAACGTAACATAAATCTATCTTGCAATACCTCCGAATATTCTGCGTTAAAGTATAACAATCATCCTACATTTCTGGTAAAAATGTTTCTCTGAAAATCTTTGTAAAATTTTACGCGAAATTGGAACTTTTTTTGGAGAAAATCAACTTTCAGCGATTTTTTTTATTTTCTCTGAAAAACTGAAAAGAAAATTCTATTGTGAGAAAAATTTCGCAAATTTTGAATTCTACGGGAAATGATATATATGATAAGTACCTAGTAATAATGAATTTTATTGATTTAAAACATATATTTTCATATAATTAAAAGGAACATCTAAACAAATAGTGATAACTGCTTTTCAACTTTCTCAAGAGTTTGTTCATATTATTAACTTTATAATTGAAGAATAATATTGCTCTCGAAACTTTAACAATAAGTATAATAATTGTACATATAGTAAATTAATAAGTGCGTAACATTATGACACTGACAAAATGTGAACATTTTTCAACAGATGACAGAGATGCAGATAACTTTGTATTCTGGTGTGTGAATTAAAACGGGTAGATTTTATACGTCATTTTAAATCAATATTTGCAATCAACTGTTGCAATTTAACTTCAAATAAAAGTATATGAATCTCTGAACTAGTAAAATTACATTATTGGTTATCTCTGCAGAGATAACACGTCATCATGAAAATTATAATCGTTTTGCAACGACAGTAAAGACAATTACGCTTAATGAAATCATTACGTTGATGCTAATTAAACATCATTAACAGATCACAATGATGATGGTTGTGTAAATGCCGTTGACTCGCGCACTCAATGATGTTTATGTCTCTGTACAAAATTCAAATCTACAACGGTAGTAAACATATAAACCGTTTAAATAAACCAAACCAAACACGGTATGTTTGTGTAAACTAGTTACATACGAAGTGTTTCAAAACGTCATAACTGCCAACATTTTGTAGTAGTCCAGTCATTATAGTAAGTTCACCTCGGAATTCGAGATACCCAGCTGTAAGTCTGTAAATACTTGTATATTGACACCCTAAAAGTTGTCTCAAAACCTACATATGGTAGGGTGTACGCAACTATTAAATTTCAAGGTCAAAGGTCACAAAAATCGGTTTTTTGCGCTTTTTTTGTAAATATCTCATTTCCTACGGGTTTTTTGCTATTTGTATTTATTATCAATATTGTAGAATACAAAATTCTCTACAAATTTTGTTTAAAAAAATGTTTCATACGGTGAACCGTTTTCGAGATAGAGGGCGGAGAGCGCGCGGTTACAGCATCACTTCAGGTCAACCGGTGCACATATACCAGTTTCATTTGTGCGCGGAATATGTTTTTTTAGTATAAAACAATTTTCTATAGTATTTTTCAAAATTACGTATCGAAAATCATTGCCAGTAATGAACATCGGAGGAGGCTTATCTGCGACGCTTATCTCGGAAAAAAACTAAACTGATTTTGGAAAAGCTTATTAGTCGTTAGTTACAATCGTTATGATTACATTCCTTTTATATCTTGAGTTAAAATAGTTTACAACAGCGACTCAGGAACAATGAATGTAGCTTCTTTGCAGATCTCCACATCGCGTCATTTTGAACTGAAAAAATTGTTTCTTATTCCATTTGATGTGACATATACAAATTAAATTTTTTTATTACTTTTTCAATGCACGTGGGTTTTAAATATGAGTCTAATAAAAAAATATGTGTGATTACCACGAATTAGTATGAACATGCATTCACGTGCAGCTCTTAAATCGGTTCATTTAATAGTTTATGAATGATTTAATTAGGTTTAGATTCGTTGACTGTCGATTTGCTGACCGAATAATTGCCCAATAAAATATCTGTCCACGTTAGGTCTTAGTTTAGCAGCCTAAACTAAGACCTAGCGTGGACAGATATTTTTATGTTAAGAAAATATAACTAATTTCACATTTCTGTTGTGAACTGATTTAACAATGCCTCAGGCATAACGTTACCAACAACAGCACTCGGTAAATACAACACGGATCACGTTTCCTTATTTCATAACATTCCTCATCTAATTCGTAATTGACTTGCAAAGCAGATTAGCGTGTTATCCCCCTCCGTATGACGTTACGTAATATATGAATGTGCTCATCTTGTCGACGCTATATTGCTATTCCTTTAAAGACGGTTCTATCATAAATGGTTTTATCAGGCTTGTTTACAGTTGTTTAATAAATATTCGACACAAAAATTAGACAGACCGTCAAATATTTCCTAAAAATCTTTTTGATTTTAGACAGATACATTCTTTTTTCTAAATACTTAGAATAGTATCGTTTGGAGATGATAGCAGCGTCACAAATGAGTTTAAAGTCAGATGGGTCTATTCTTCTAACGAGGGGTGGTTCTAATGAATATGGTCATTTAACCTAGAGGGAAAGTTTGGTTGAGGAACAGTTGAAAAAAGAAGCTTTACCGATGTTTCGCTTGTGGAAATATATTTTTCGATACGTAGGCCACAAGCGAAACATCGGTAAAGCTTCTTTTTTCAACTGTTCCTCAACCAAACTTTCCCTCCACCTTAAAAATATATATTGGAACAAAAAATATTAAAGACTATATGGTCATTTAGTTATTCGTCGCTATAGTCGAGACGAACATTTGACTGAACAGATACCGCTTAGGATTTCTCCTGAAATTAAAAATCCCGCTGCTACTGATTGTGATATATAAACAGCTCTACTAGCATTTCGTTCCTTTAAAAACTGCTACTATAATGCCGAAGTTTATGGTGGGAGATCTAGTAATTCTCCATGACCTTTTTGGTCAGGTGTCAACAATTATTGATTATCGGATCTGAATCTGAATACTTGCACAGCTCTTTAGAGAATCGAACCCGTATTCATTATTTATCTGGTCTTTGCACAAGTATAACTAAATAGAATTGGCAATATCTTAAAATATTAAGCATTGATAACACAAAAATTCAGTTTAAGAAATAATTCAATATGGGCAACATTACTCTACTATTTTTAGATTTATTAACACTATGTTTGTCATTATTGACCGTAGAAAAATAAACTGTGGTTATCATTTAACATTTATAAACAAAAATAAAATCTTTTTTTTTGTAGTACATTAAGAAATATAAGCCGATTTGTTAAATTTATTTTCATTCAGTAAAACAATTGTTTGTAATCAAATAACCAATCTCTTAATCTTAGTTCTGGTTTTCTCTGAGCTGAGAATTCTTTTTATGGTTCTTTGATGAACTTTTCTAAATTTTCAAAAATTGCTTAAAGCGTATTTTGTTAAAATCTATCCAAAGCAGCAGTATCCTTACAAAGTAATATCTGAACTGAACGTAATCCAATCTGTTATAAACAACACAAAAACAACATTATTTTCTTTCACCTAAATGCACATTAAACAGCCGTCAAAATAACGTTTAACTTATTTATCCTTCTACAGACGACTGATTATCGTACCGTCTCTTACACCGTACCGTCTCTTTACTCCCGCCATAATACTAAAGCGATACGGTTTTGTTTCAACCATTAATCATATCTTAGATGTCATAAATATTATTCTACGCGTTACGTTTAAATGAAAGAAGGAAGTAAGGAAGGAAAACACGTGCAGCTCGTCAATACGTTTGGATAAGGATTTAGTATACGTCGGTTTTTTTACATTTTTATAGTTAGCAACCATACCTCCCAAAGTATTTTGCCGCTGCCGCGCGTCGTCACGTTTCGTCGAATTTCGAAACGAGAAATTTTGTAACTTTTCTATATGATTGGTTTTCGTTCAGATAACGAGAATTTTCGAATTATCATGTCTCGATAATTTAATATACCATCATTGATATTATAGTCGCAGAAATAATGTTTCTGCAGTTGAAACTTTGTATGATTACGTTATCTCTAAATTACTTTTTCTTTATTGTAAATTATAGACGATCAACATTCAAGCCCATTTGGAATTAAAGTAAACGACATCACAAGACATCCGTGTGCAGATGTGGGATTCGGATCCAAGCTATCTTCGTCTCTAGAAGTCTTTTATGAGCTCGGAAACTCGCGTAGCTATCTAGAATTGTTTGTAAAAGCTATAGCATTCAGCGTTTTTTTCTTTTTTTTTTGTACATGAAATATATTTTCATCACTTGCAAATCCTTTTTATTAATGCAATATCAAAATTTAAGACTGTAAATTTGGAATACCATTTCAAATATTTAAATGATATTAAAATTGACACATAGATGTGCATTATTGACCTCAGTTGTTGATCGTCTAAAGTGCACTATATCTAGCTGCTGTAAGGTCTACAATGTTTGCAGGTTATTAGTTCTCACTTCCAAAACAAACGTAGGGAAAAAAATTGTAGAACTTATCCAAGCGTCAATTTTAATTTTATATTATATTATCAATTATTAATTTTCTGCCAAGCATCATATCAAAAATCACCAATTTACCTTTACTAAGCTTTTGCGATGATATCCGAAATGTTCCATTTATATATTACGTTGCCTATATGTTAAATCTATAATGTTAATATTATATGTTATATATATATTATGAAATTATCAAAGAATTGCGCCCTTTTTAACGAGCTACACATGTAAATCTGACTGTAAATCTACGTTGCTCTACATCGGGCGTTTGGCAATTAAGCAATTACATTATATAATTAAACAAAGTTAATAGCTAATTAGTTAAGTGAAACAGATTTGTTTTTGGTATTGCAGCATTTTCTCTTAACGATACAATAACATTTTTATATCCTACAATGTCATGTTGTTATTCAATTTTATTTTTACAAAATATTTACATAAATCAAATTGGAGCTACTTTTACACAGGACAGAATTCTATTTTGCATTATGCAAATTGAACTTATTTACCTTTGTGAGGTTCATTAATGAAACGCTCAATAAAAATAAATCAAAATATCTCTATCGAAGAGACGAGACAATTTATCGTGTCGAAAAATTATAATGGTTATTTAGGTATAGTGCCATTTTAGGGCTCCGTAAAAATCAGATTATGAACCCTTATAACTTAGATCAGTCCATTCGTTAGACCGTCAATAAAAATACTACACAGACATTACGGAACCCTACTTAGTAGGTGTTTTTATTTCATAATAATTAACACCCAGATAATATAATATTCTTTAATATTTTGCCAAAAACTTGTTTTTAATTGTATATTTTAATATCGCACACTTCTTAATTGTTAGTCATCGAGAGCTTGAGAATAGCCGAGCATATAGCGTTGCCTTTATATAATCAACTCCCAGTTCTCAGGTTTAAATCCAAGAACTGGTAAAAGTATCTATTGTATTTTCAATGACATAAAATAATAAACTAAAAATATGAATTCTGGTTCTGATCTCTTTAAAAAAAGTTAGCCAACTAAAGTTGTGCAATAACTCTACTTAAATGTTTTAAATTACAGTAAAAACTATTAACTTATTAATCAAACAAAATGAAACAAGCAAAGAAATGAAACACATTTATTAAAATACAGGTCACTGCCCTTTAGGTCGTAATGGAAGCGACGTTGGTTAAAAGACATGCTAGTAAAACATAAAGATAATCCGACACTTTAATCCATGCTTGCGTCATTACGCGTAAATTAAATGACTTTGTTGCCGTTTCTTAGAACTGGTTCAACCGAAAGTGAAGAAAGTGAAGATTTAAAACTGCAGATGTTTCTTTCAGAGCAAAATTTTACTTTGTTTGCTTTGTAAAGTTAGTTAGACAAAATATTTTATGTAAATTAAAATTGATATTGTCCATTATAATGAATGATTAGAAGGGTAGTTAGAACTTGGTCCCAAAAAAAATACTAAATTTCACTTAGCAACGTTTCGTAGACTAATTATTTTTCTACTTAATAGGCAAGCTATAAATAAGACAATGACAATAATAATATTTAAAAAAAAAGAAAAAAACAAACAAAAATTTGACTTCACGTGTACAATATGTCGAATTATATGAAATAATAGCGGCCCAGTCCGGCTTCGCCCGGGTGTAAATGTAATATATAGAATATAAAAGATGAGAATCATTATCATTAAATTCTCAACGTGTCTTGAATTTGCGCGAATACAATCGCTTTTATTTGTGAATGTTCAAAAATCGAAGAAAAATCTTATTTCCCAAAAAGAAATTTAAAAAATTCTGTTGATCCGATCGCTACCAAACTTCAGAAGATCACCCGCTGGGCTAATCTAAAGATTGTCTGAAAATTTCATCAAAAATGGTTTACCCATTTGGAGTCCATAGATTACATATGAATCGTCTTTTATCTATATAGATTATTAAAATATAAAAAGTTGTTTTGTGACATAACGATAATAGTTAGACATATAGTGTCACGAAGTTTTTTGTAGTTATTGATATGTTCTTTAATATTGTAGAACATACTTTTGTTCTATCATCAATAGTTTCCGCAGCGCATGCGGCGAAAGATGTTTTATGGCATTTTTTTTACACCTTAGGTTACGTTACTAAAGTTTTAGTATAAGGATCCCTAATATTTTCTAGCAATAAATATAGCCTATGTTACTCAGGGTGAATGTAGCTTTCTAATGGAGAAAGAATTTTTTAAATCGGCACAGTAGTTTTTGAGTTTATTTATTACAAACATACAAAAATACAAATCTTTCCTCTTTATAATATTAGTGTAGATTTACTTTGTAGTTTAGACTCTTTGTTAACATTTACATAAGCTCATCTCGTCAAAATAGAAATTTACGGAATTAGCAAGTTCCAAGTAATAATATCTTACCACTTGCTAGTTGATTAATTAATTTTGAAATGTTGTAGAAAAATAATCTACGAAACGCTGCAAATTTGTGAAATTTAGTGTTTGCTTTTTTAAGTTCTAGTTTCAACTACCCTATCAAACATTTGTTATATATTTTTTTTTCATTATTCTCAATTAAGTTCTATCTACCTATTTATTTTCTAAGAACCAAAAGAGCAAAAGTGTTAGTTTGAAGTTTCTGTGGCCTTTTTATAAAATGGACAAACAGCGATATGAAAGTCTGTTCCTCCTTTGTTAATTTCTTTGTTCTAGCGCGGACACGATTTTAAAATAAAAATATGTTTGTAAGAGACTGGTCTCTGATTTATATCACTAGCGCTAGACAATTCTCCAGAGTCCATTAGTTTTTTGCACAATACTGACACAAAACATTTTCATTTTCACTGCAGTGTTTTACTAATTTTATGAGACAGGCACTTTTTAATAAAAACTCACAAACAGAAACCGTACAGTTTCAGTTGTTTAAAACATAGTACTAAAATAAAAACAATACAAAATGGCGTGCGTTATTTCTTTGAACTAAATCTGTCAAGTTGTGTTTCATTTTTAATTTGTATTTTTTTTAGTAACACAGAATTCGTATTTCACTGTTTATTAAAAATTGTACTCATTGTGTCATAAATCTTGACGTCACTTAAAGTCAGTAGTCTTAAACTTTTCATTTTCTTCCCCAAACCAATATTTGTTGTATTATTTTTAATTCAAATCGATATAAGAATATTTTATTCCACACTATTATTTGATCAACTAAATAACACACTTTTTTCAGAAGATAGAAACATTGTGAATATAATTTTTACATACTTACGGTATATGAAAAAAAATCGCGTGTGCTTAAGATCGCACGGTCGACGTGAAAACTTCAAAGAAGATCGTAATTGATTTGAAATAATATATACAGCGTGTATATGGATACAACGAAACTTTTTAATAGACCAATGAGACCCTGTTCTTTGTCGCTTAGGCTAACTATCCGAAATGCTCAGCTGTGCTTAAATGCGACAGCTAAATAAATTCATACTTATTTTCAATATTTTATCATATCATAGCAGCTTGCTTCAATCCCCTTCGATCGGCCTAACTCAGCTCCCCCGAATTTACCTGAACGAACGTTTTACTTCGAAGCCTGACGGATCAGACTTATTCACTGCCCAGGAAAAAATTGCTCGTTACGTCTAAAACAATTTTCTTTTCAAAAATATTTTCAAGACAATATACTTCTTATCGATAATACCTCTAGTCACTTTAAAATGCTTCAGTCTTGCCAATCACGCATTTTCTGATAATTTAAAATTGCCAACATTTCGACATGCTTCATGCATCTCCTGAGTTTCAATGCTATGTGAAAATAACATGAAGAATGTCGAAATATTAGTTTTCAAATGCACTTCAAATTGTTAGTATTTCTATTCTAGCTTCTGTTTTAAAATACATGCAACCCGTAAGTTCCAAAAGGTTACCAACCCCTGCTGTAGACACTTTCGTAACAATGTACCGGGCCTTTGGGGAACATTTTCGTTGACGCTGCTATTTAACGCGCGACGTTTTGAGAACACGATACTTACGACTTCCGTTAAGAGACGTGCGTCCGCCGCAGTCGACATCGTTTTATTCACATCCCGTTTCCGGTAAACATCATAACAAAAATATACCCAACTGCTTGTAGGTACATTACATTACATTATATTCATGTAGTAAATTGCAGTTGGCATTACTTTACTGCACAATGGACATTATGAACTCCAGTTTGATCAAAGATACCAACAAAATGTCTATTGTTCAAACAACATATCTTGAAATCAAAATAACAGTTTGAAAAAGTTCATATTATATAGAAAACGAGATTATTCTTCCGATTTATAAAATACTGATGCTCAAAATGTACTGTTTTTAAACACTTCTATTCAAATAATTGCAAAAATATGTTTTATAATGTTTAATGTAAATCTGAAATGGATGTATGGAATTTCAAAATTAATTTTCACGAAAAACTACTAGAAAAGTGGTAAAATTAAATAGTTGAAAAATAATGCTCGGTTTCTAATACGACTGTGAACGCTAAATCACTTTCATGGTATGTTTAACACTGAAATACCTTGAAAATCATGATAAATTTTAGTATTAAAAATTATTTTATCATAAATCTGTTTTCGGGTTAGAAAATATCTGGGCGCGTGTTTAGCCCCCAGCTAAAAAAAATGAATTGGTGCTACGATCTAACAATAGTAGGTATTAGTTGGTAACTGCAAAAATACGTAGGTAAATAAATCTACTTTCGAAGTCATGGGAGAAATCGGATATTTCAAAGTTAAGTTTATCACATTTATAAACGATATTTTTGAAATTCAGCACTTTAGCTTACTTTGTAAACATTCTATTAAGTTTAAAATACATAATTTCAAAAGTGTTGCCTTTATAAATTTCATGCATCAGCCACCACTGGTTAAAATGCTTGACTATAATTTTATTTCGCAAATTTCCTGGATTAAAGGTGAGAAATTACGATCAGGATGTGAAATAAGACCTGCGGAGATATAAAACAGGAAGAGAAGAAGAACAGTTTAATATATATATAACACCGCAAGTGGCGAAGACGGTGGAATGAGAATTTTTAAAAGCAAATTAAGGACAATATTGTACGTTTGCGACAGGGGAGGGAGGTAAAGCGTGACGATAACTCAATTTAAATGCATAATTTTTTCGTCAATATATCATTCTTTTTTGTATAAATGCGCTGTTGGTTTGTAAAAAGTATTTGCAAGTTTCCTTGAACATATTATACATAATTTCGTAATGTATTTCAGCCTCTTGTAGTACAGGGTGCATAGCTGAACTTAATTGAGCCGGAGTTTCATTTTCTTCTGAGCAATAAAAATCAGAGGGTTTTTTGAAAAACAGATATGATGATTCATAGCACTTTCCATAAACACAATTGAATCAATTGTTTCTGAATACACTTCTGGATTCTCTTCTAAGATATCGAATACTTTATGGTTTAAACGCCAGTTTCTTATAAAAACATGATATTCCGATTTGTTGCCGAATGCAAAATGTAGCAACCGACGCTACTAAGCTTGGAACGAAACAGTTAAAACAAAAAACTCAGCACAATTAGAGCAGATTCTGATTTGCTAGCTGTAGCAGCGCTACTCCTCTACGCACAAGGAAATTAAATTAAGTTAATAAGAAAAGTTGGCAAGTAATTGAAGCACGTTAGAAAACACTTTAAAATAAATAGGTATAAATTTTCAATGAAATTCGAAACCTCTTTTTGCAAAAAGCGTTTAACTTTAAGATTATAACTTGGCAAGAAACATTACGTTTTCGTTTGTAACAACTCCTCTACTTTAAGATATTGATTATTACGTTTCAAGTTACATTTCATAAGACAGTACAATTATGAAATACAATACGGATTGTATTTCTAAGTACCATTCCTACAGTAGCAATATCTCGACAATTTGGATCAGTTACAACAATGACACAATTAGAAGATACGAATACGTAGTATAAGAGCAAATCTCGCAGGTGTAATTTAAATTGACTGTAAACTAATGCTATTTTATAAAATTGTGTAAAATCAGTGGGGCTATCATATAATTTCTTCGCTCAGAAAAAAAAAACAATTTCAAATTTATCTATACCTATATTTGCACATTTTATTTTAAATGATTCGTATTGTATTTAAAATGAAGATATACGATCTGTTTTAAGGTTTTTAAAGGTTTTTATAAGTATTTTAAAGTCGTTTGATTTACTTATCTTTTAAGTATACTAAACGTCTATAAAATATAAATGAACGCAATATGACTTTTGTACCAATAAAATTTCATTGAAGCTTTATTTTAGGTTTCTATAAACAACTTCTCACCTTTGATGTTGAGGTAATGTTATTACTAGGGTTGAACAAAAAATAAGGATTTGATTTATCTAATAATCGGTCAAAAAAATAAAAATGTAAATATTGTAAAAAAATAAAAATTAATTATACATTTAACATCGTGTATTTAATTTTTATTTTTGGTTAATTTTCATTAAGTGAGGTAATTTGTATCTCACAATAACTGGCATTTAAATAATTAAAAACAAATAAATTTAATTTAAATAAATAATAGATGATTATTTAAGTGAACACCGGGCTCTTTTTGTATAAAAGAAATGGATAAAATACTTATTATTAAATAATTTAAAATAATCATATCACAATTTGAAAAATGAAAATCATCACGTGACTATAGAATTCAACACTTTTTTCTAATATAAGTTATAAAAAAAATCAAATTTTTTGGAATATTATAGATTGGTAATTATACACTACAGTTGAAATAAAGCCTTTTATTTTATTTTCAATATATTTTACTAACGGTCAAGTGTTGCGAATAGAAAATTTATTAGATTAAAAACGTCTTTAAAAATAATACACTTCTCTTCATTAATTTTTGAGAGCAACAATAAGAGCAGCTAAATAACTCCCAGTAGACATTTGTTTGAGGAAATACTTCTGAATTTTTACTGCAAAAGTTTCTTTAGCCGTAAAGAAAAGTCAACGTAAAATATGCAAAAATGAGTTCCTCGAGATAATATCAAATTAATAACTTATTTTGAGATTATTTAAACAAGATCTTCCAGTACTTCCCCGATCCCTAGTGGCAATTCACAGAGAAACAGACAAGAGCATAGAGGCTTTCCGTAATGAAAACCAAACCCCCCCCCCTCTTTGAATGTTATCATTAATTTGAATTCCTAGCAGAGCATACAGGGTCAACAGTTCTAGTGGCAGCATTGGTGAGACGAAGATGGGACATGTTGCTGATTATATTGGTGAGACAGAAGCAGAAAATCATGAGCTGACTCTAAACTTTACTGCATATATAAAGTTGTAATGATTTATAATATATAATGAATGTTGTAATGCATTTGCTGTATATACTTAATATGTGTTTATTTTGGATAACAATATAATCATTAAATATGTTTCGGTGTACTTGCTTATACAGAGGTGTCTGAAAAAAATGCGTAATATGATATCAAGCCGTTTTTAATCGATATAGTTGTTGGATATTAATTTAGATATTATTCTGTCAGATTGTTGTAAAATTAAAGTCACAAGTCTAAACAGAATTACCCACTTCATAGATTAAATAGTTAAATTGAACTGTCCAGAAAGTAAAAAACACTAAGAAAGACAGTCGAGATTTTAGCCAGTTAAACATTATGGTCAAGTGATGGTCAAAATTCACTTAAAGTGTTTATATTTATTTAAATTGTTGTAAATTATGATATGAGTGTCCAAAATCAGGCCATTTTAGAATATATACCTAAGTTTCTATAAAATATATGTATTAGATAATAATTTTATATTACGGCTATAATTTATATTGTGAAAAATAAGAATAAAAAATTAATAGCAAATTCCATCAAATAAACTGGATTGTCATTTGATATTCAATTATTATGCTGACTTATTAGCGCTACTTTAAATATTTTGTTTTGCTAGATATTATGCCGTATATTTTCATAAATAAAATGTTGTTTCCTTGTTTAGTAAATAGTTCAGTGAAAACCGGCAAAATGTAGTAGCATTACACAAAACGTATTTAATGCGATATTATAATATGTACATACCAGTATGTTGTTACGCATCTTAGATCATACAGACCTAGATGCTAGTCAAACGAAATATGAAAATTGTCAAAAGAAGATATAAGAATTCAAACCTGTAATACAGTCAAGGATGTAAGATTTTCTATAAGGTCTAACCCACATCCCATATTTGCTTTTTTGATTGACGGCAAATTTTTATGACAATTAGAGACGTTGAATAAACTTTGTATGTATAGACAATTAAGAAATACTCATAATCTAATTGAAGATACAAAATCATAATAACATTTTATGTATTTTTATATATCTGAAAATTACATGATTCTATACAAATCAAAATTAATTTAAAAAAGTGAAAAACAAATTACTGGTGTTTTTATTTTTTTCCATATTATGTACTACTCGATTGGAGACGTTTATGTTTGCACTTGTTAGTTAGATGATAATAAAATATTTACTTCGAAGAAAAGGTTTCTTAGAAAAAAGTTTAATCAAAAAACTTATTTTTGTTTTGTTATCTTTAGCTGAATGATCTAAGATTTAAGGTATACAGTGTATGTATTTAACGGGCAGCCGTTGTCGTTATAAAGTCTACAAACTAACGTAGAGTCATGTGACCCACGTTGCAGGTCGACCTGCGCCATATGGACGAGAAGGCCGGCAGCAATGTGGTCGAAGTTGGCGTCGACCTCTCTGAGTTCTATATGTCCGTAGAATGGGATATACTGGAAGTTCCGGCTGTCAGGTATGTACGTTGTATACACTTTCACTTTGTGTAAACGACCTATAATAACACAATACTCAAATAAATAAACCTTCCGTTTGATATTTTCTCTTTCATAAATGAGACGGAAAAATACTTTGAAAAAAGAGTATATGCTTCAGAGCACGTGTTAAAAGTAAGACTTCTTGACTACTTTGCGTACACAACTACATATGGCAATGTAAACCAAACATGCATTATGCTCATAAGCAATGCGTCAATTCTTGATTTAGATCCATCTCTTCCTATCTATTTCTATCGCCTCACGAACTTTAGAAGTTTCACTTCAAAAATGGCTAGCGTATAGCAGAGTTCAATAAAACTACAGTCTCTGTGACACCACATTTTTAAGGTGACATTCATCAAAGTGGCACAAAGAAACGATAGTTCAAAGATATATCTTACGCGGTATGTATTCAATTTATTTTTTCGAAATGTGGTCTAAAATAAAATATTGGGAGGCGTTTGAACTAACAATACAACTAATGCATACTACAATGCAGATATGTTTTATCCTAAATGTTCTATGCTAAAATCTGGCTCTAAAAGTCACCCAATAATATGGCGTTACCAGGGGCGTCGCCAAGGGGGGGCAGGTAGGGGCAACTGCCCCTCCCTAGAGGTGCGGGATTTTTTTAAGTTATAAGTTTTCCTGCCTAATGTCACAGAATAAGTAAATAATAAAATGTAGCGTTCAGCAGAATCATTCTGAAACTAAAATCAAATTTAAGGATTCAATAAATGTGTTAATATTTAATATCTTAACCGTCAAAAATCTGAATTTTTTGTTTTTTTCTCATCCTTCTGCTCCTCTCTGGCTCAAAGGCTGGCCACGCCCTTGGGCGTTACAGAATAACTATTTATTCAATATGCGGTGAGCGAAAGCAACAAAGAGCGTAAGAAATATATCTCCGTTTCTTTTTCCGAAGTAATTATTCCGACATACTTATGTGACTGAAATAAACTCTTACCTATCTATTAATATGGAGTATATATCTCGTTATAAAAAGTCCTGTGTCTTTATCTATGATTGGCTAATCAGAATCAACTAACTGTTACCTCAAAAAAGACAAATATATTATTGCACCATAATCGTGCTAACGTGATTTTCGCAGTAACCGCAGTACATATAATTAATACGTACATGCAATTCATATATACATATTAAGTAGCACTGTATGAAGCAGTTAGACGGAGAGTCCACCTACAGATTTTCTATGACTGTGGCTCTGTGATTCAGCATTGGAGCTGACAAATAAAGAACCAATTATTATTGTTAGTGTATTTGCCACATACACTATTACTATATCTCTCGAATGACGGGACCTTGGGATGGAACCAAAATTTCTCAACGTTTCATAGCCTTCTGAACAATTTGGCACCATTTTTGGAAACGTACAATGTGGCACAATTTTTGGAAACGTTTATATATGCAGCACGATAACTTAATAGGGATGTCGACTATTTTTGGGAAAGTGTTTTAAATCGTGCATAAGTACCTAATATTGTTACAAATATTTATTATTTTTATTTAAATAGAATTCAAGCCTTAAAAATCATGTATTTTAAATCCCGTTTCAAATTTCGGTCCAAAAGGCCAATACTAGTCGCGTGACGTCACCTGTTCATACCAAAGGAGGCTCAAAAGTTTACACGGGAGCTACCATCCTATAGATGCGTATTCTGTGCTCATAAACGTTAGTAAACTGAGCTGATGAAAAGTTGTTTCGTATAGTCGTCGCTATAGTTACATGTAATTTGACGTTTCCTATAAACAAATAATAATAAATTACACACTAAATATTAAGTTTTTTGACAGCGGCTGAACATATGACGTCATACGCTTTGATTGGTGTTTGTTGTCACGTGACTTGAGAGTGATTTCATTAGGTTTTATTTATTAAATATTAATTAAATTCCTTAAAAATAACGAAAAATATAGTGTTTTTTAGTATTTCTATCATAGAAACTACTACTTTTCGTTAAAATTATGTTTTTATATGAATACAGTCAACATCCCTATTGATATAACCTAAATTTGGTTCAAATGTTGGAATTCATCACCGCAGAAGCGTGTTCAAAATGAACCCAATCAAGACAACTTAAGACTGGTTTTTATGGGTTGAAAAAGTTCATCCTGCCGCAATCCCTTGACAGCTCTATTTTTTTAATTTCCGGCAGAATAAAAATAACGATAATCACGGCTCTCTATTTGTCTATTCCAAGCAAATTAGTGACCAGCAAAAGTAAGCCTGTCGAAAAAACGTACATACCCTACGATCTTGCGAAATTCCCGTCGCTCAGACGTTCTTCCCTTGGACGCAGTATATTCGTTAGAGTAGTATCGTATAGAAATTCTAACTCAAAACGAAGACATCAATGTGGCAACCACTCATCTACAATATTCCGTAAATTGGCTTAATAAATGGTGCATTAAACTGAATTATCCTAAATGTGAAACAAAAATTTTTACTTTGAAACGGCCAACCAATCCACCTAATATCAAAATTAACAATAATGAAATAGTTTGGAATCCTGCCGATAGTGCAATAAAATATCTAGGGGTTTATCTGGATCGTAGGTTAACGTGGGGATACCATATTAACAAAAAACTCAATGAAGGATACGCAAGATTAAGCTTATTATACCCCTTACTTGATAGGAAGTCACAATTGAAATCTGTGTATGCAAAATTGATGTATCAATCAGTTATCAGACCAGTCGTAACATACGGCTGTGTGATTTGGGGCACTGCATCTAAATCACATATTAATAAACTTTAGGTCTTACAGTACAAAATCCTTCGCATAATTGCTGATGCACCTGGTTCGTCCGCAACTCACACATACACAGCGAACTAGGCATAGCGACAGTTACCCAATTTATAAAAAAAGTGCGTCGTAAAGTTTCATAACAAATTAACAGAATGCTCAGGGGCTGCTCACTTCAACCTGGAATACAATCCTCCTGCAAGAAGGCTAAAACGGAAACTAGCCATCGACCTATCACAATAGTGATGTTAATAATTCAACCTAGATCAATGTTACTGCGTGCTAACAATCAGTTTTGACAGGGATGCCTACTGATCAACCCTTAACGTCACTCTATTGCGATGTTACTTATGAACCCAGCTGTGAATGGTCCTAGTGTGCCGAACCGGATTTACTAAATAAAAAAAAAGAAAAAATAGAATAGTCATTTCTGCTTTCAAACGAGTTTTGGGTCAGACGGATCTCTATTCTAACAGCACGTGATGCTAAGAATATGGCCATTTAATCTAAACAAAACTACTCGACATAGAAAATCAGACGAGCGGCTCTGGGACGAAGTGTGTGCTGCTTGAACTGTTGCATGAAACCGTCCATCTTTGTATATTGTATGACAAAGGCTAAACTCACCATTAAGTTGCTGTATGCAGTCGCTTGCATTTACATTACACAGGCTATTATCGTCCTAAGAGAAATAAATGTTATGCATTTTATGTTTATATAGAGTGGCCATTGTTTTGTTTAAACTCTCCAGTGGAAAATAATGCATCACTTACGTCTAATTATCTTAAAGCTAAAGTTCAACGATCACAGTTTCTGAGTTCCCTTAAAAGATGACAGTATAGGTACGTTCGATTTGGCATTTTTTACTACCTTGTTCGAGTCGAGTCGGTAACTATGCCGTTATATATGTGATGTCTTCATTTCTCTTTTACTTAAAGCCCCCGGAATCCAGGTTTAAATCTGAGAACTGGTGAAAGTATCAATTGGATTTTTAATTTCATATTAAATTAAAATGAAGTAAAAGCATGATTTAAAACTAGGTTCAAATAGTCCTGTGTGTTTTAAAACGACGGTAAAGATACGTCCATGTTCCGAAAGAAAATGTAGGTGCGGTTTCAAAAATCCATTTCCGAGATGAGTCAGATTCTGATTGTACTCAAAATGTAAAATAAAAGAGATTTTCCACGCTTGTGTGTGACCGTGGAATTTTTTTTAGTATTTCAATTATCATTTTTTAATGACCCAGGTGTATTAGTTTTTATATCAACCAAATCAGTGATTTTGAAAATAGCCGCAATTTTCTTTATATTTTGTACCTTTACGTCTGAACATGGTATAAAAGCTTCGTGGTATATTTCACTGAAATTTTTCGTATTCAAAATTATTTTAAACTACTGAAGTTTTGAATGGTTCCCACATTGCTATATACCTACGTATATAAAATATAAATGTGTATTTAAAGCAGCATATCTACAGCAACTCTGTTAACAAAAGTTCAACTTAACCGTGTATTAAGAAAGTTATCTAATTTATGTACATGTTTTATATAATCCTTATAATTTGTTAATTCAAACATAAATTATTTAGTTTAATTGTGTTACCGCAATCAGCAGTCAAAAAATTTTGCTTTATTTTTATTTGATGTGTAAGTATGTCAATTCAAACGTGAAATGCCGTATACAAACCATGAAACATATTTTCGTGACGCCGCGCCAGTATATAAAAGAATTTTGAAAATGATTATTTATTAGTGTATTTGCCATATGGCAACATACACTATTGGCATCGGTCGGATGGCGGGACCTAGGGGTCGGACCAAAATTTCTCGACGTTTCATAACCTCCTAAACGCTTTGGCACCATTTTTAAAAATGTTTATATATATATATATATATATATAAATGTAGGATTAGAGCACAGCGCATGTGCACTAACGAACAACATCCGGCATCAAGGGAGACATCCGGTGACGAGAGACGAGTGAACAGTGCATATCAGTGACGTGAGACGTTTAATTTCATTATTTTTGCATTACTTGAATTATATTAATTATATTGATTATTAAAATAAAGCCCCACAGTCATCAGAAGCGGGATTGAAGGATTGAAGGATTAAAGGATTGAAGGATTGATCAATATCACATCGAATCAGTGCAAAACGTGTGAAGAGAGGTTATAATACGACGCAGTAAAACGAGGCAAGTTAGACGGCCATTTGCAAAGAGACGTGAACATAAAATCGTATGTGTTCGAGTGAGATAAATAGTGACGCCAAAAGAAGAAGGTATTTACGAAAAATTGAATTGACGGTGTGTTACGAAAGAACAGAGACAGACGATAAGAGTGAATAAGACTTAATAAGTGTGATCAGACGATAATAAGTGCCGAGCTGTCAAACGAAAAAAATAATTTTGTAAACAAACAATGGCTTGTAATAACATTAGTGATATAAATTTTGAAAGACTAGAACTAAATGTGCATACAGCTTCGACACCTGTCAAAGAAAATGATGTGATTAATGTGAACAATACTGATACAAATCAGAATGAAGATGCTAAAAACAATCTTTTAAGTTGGGAACGAGAATTATTGAACCGTGAAAGAGAACTTTTAAATCGCGAGCGTGCTTTGTTACAAGAAGAAAGACAATTAACTACATTAGTTAATAGAACCGGACCATTGAATAACTTTTCAAATAGTGCATCAATTCCTGAATTTAACCCGAGTGTACAAAATGGATTAACAGCTGACACATTGTCGCGCAAACTGGAAGAAATGGCTTCTATTTACGAATGGGACAATAAAGTGTTGTTGCATCACGCTATTTCTAAACTTCGAGGTGCTGCAAAATATTGGTTTGAAGGAAACGTGAATAAAATTTTGAACTGGTTGATATTCAAAGCTGAGATTATCCGAAGTTTTCCTGTGTGTTGCGATGAATCAGATGTGCATATGCAATTGATGAAACGTCAGAAAAAACCTGAAGAAGCTATCGAAGATTATGTTTATGAAATGGTAGCGATTGCTAGCAAAAGCCCAAACATCAGTGAACAGGCTGTGCTGAAGTATATAATAACGGGACTCAAAGACCGTGAGTTAATGAAAACATTATCAGTTTGTCAATTTGCCGACGTGCAGTCACTTTTGACTAAAATCAAACAATATGAGGCTTCGATGACGCAAATGAAACATAGATTAGGGGTTACTTCCTCAGTCAGAAGTACGCAGCAAACAAATCAAACGAATTTCAAGCCGCAAACTACTACGGATACGAAAAAATTAAGATGTTACAACTGTGGCCAGACAGGTCATAAATCGTTAGAATGTGAACACAGAAGTAAAGGTACTAAATGTTTTAAATGTCGTCAGTTTGGACACATAGCATTGAACTGTCCACAGACGGATAATAACACCAGAAAGACTGAAACTTTGTTGGTTGAAAGAGAAACTAAGCGCGGTAGTATGATAAAATCTGTGCGCATTAATGATGTTCAGTACGACGCTTTAGTTGATACAGGCAGTGACTCGAACTTGATGCTAGCCGATGACTACTTTAAGTTATACCAATGTAACGTCGCGCCAAATGATACTGCACAAATAACCGGTATCGGAGGGTTTAAAGTACCTGTATTAGGAAAATTCTCAGCCGTTATATGTGTCGACGGTGACAAATATCCTACTGAATTTCTAGTTGTACCAAGCAAGACGATGCCGTATAGCGTAGTGATAGGAAAACAATTCCTGTCGCAAGTGGAGATGACTATTACCAAGGGAGACATACAGATACAAAGACCAACCGTAGATGTATTCCAAATTAACATCTGCAATGACATCGACCTAGACATAGAAGTGAATACCGCAGCTACAACAAAAGCCGAGGTAAATAAGTTAGTATCAGAATATATGCCAAAAATTTGCAAGATATCGCCAATTGAAGCAAAATTGATTTTGAAAGATGAAATACCTGTATACCAGACCCCGAGACGTCTAGCCGTTTGTGAACAGCGAGAAGTTGAAAAACATGTCGAAAATTGGTTAAACAATGGTATCATCGAACCAAGTGCTTCCGAGTACGCTAGTCCAGTAATACTAGTGAAGAAAAAAGACGGAACCAGTAGATTGTGCGTTGATTATAGAAAGTTGAACCAGAAGATTGTAAAAGACAGATATCCGCTCCCGATAATCCAGGATCAATTAGATAAGTTAGAAGGTGCAAAGTTGTACACTACACTAGATTTGGAAAACGGATTCTTCCATGTTCCTGTGCATAAAGATAGTCAGAAATATTTGTCGTTCGTGACTGGAACTTCTCAATACATATTCAAAAGACTCCCATTTGGACTCTGCAACAGCCCTGCAATATTTCAAAAATTTATAAATACTGTTTTTAGAAAATTAATCCAAGAAGGTGTCGTATTAGCATACATGGATGACCTAATAATACCATCCAAAGATGAATCCGAAGCTCTTAGAAAATTGAAGATGGTGTTAACCGAAGCCGCCAACCACGGGTTACGTATAAAATGGCAAAAGTGTCAATTTCTGAAACATTCTGTTGATTATCTTGGACATGTAGTACAATGCGGGAAAATAATGCCGTCACTATTAAAAACGAAAGCTGTACAAAAATTTCCGCAGCCGACGACGACACGGCAAGTGCAAAGCTTCTTAGGCTTATGTGGTTACTTCCGAAAGTTTATCAAAGACTTCTCCTTGATAGCCAGACCGTTGTCAGAATTGTTGAAAAAGGGCGTCAAGTTTAAGTTTGGCCCCGCCGAAATGATGTCGTTCACGACTTTGAAGAATGCGTTAGCGCAAAAGCCGGTGCTAATGATATATCGCCCCGAAGCCGATACGGAATTGCATACAGACGCCAGTAAATTGGGGTATGGCGCAATACTACTCCAAAAGAACGACGACGATAGTAAGCTGCACCCTGTGATGTACATGAGCCGCAAGACGACTCCAGCCGAAATGAATTACAGCAGTTACGAACTAGAAGTTCTCGCAATAGTTGAAGCTTTAAAACGATTTCGCGTATTCCTACTGGGAATCAAGTTCACGATTGTGACAGATTGTGCCGCTTTCAACATGACGATGAACAAAAAAGAATTGCCGCCGCGAGTTGCTAGATGGGTGTTACTGATGAGCGAATTCAATTACTCTATTGAGCATCGACCTGGAAGCCGAATGCAACACGTAGACTGTCTTAGCCGAAACGCTGTTTTCGTTTGTGGTGGCGTAACAGTCAGCATCGCAGCCGCTCAACGAAAAGACGAGAAGCTGCGAGCGATCAGAAAAATCCTCGAGAATGAAGCATATGAAGACTACGTTATTGTAAACGACATAGTTTTTAAAGAAGTGGACGGTGATCGACTCATAGTACTACCGGAGTCAATGCAAAATGACCTTATTCGAAGAGCGTATGAGACCGGTCATTTCGCAGCAAAGAAGACGAAAGAACTCGTGTGTAAAGATTATTACATTCCGAAGATCGACGCCAAGGTTGCCAGAGTTGTGAGCAATTGTATTGTCTGCATAGTAGCCATGAAAACCAAAGATGACGTTAAAATAAGAGAGCTAATAGAAGAAGAAACTAGAATAGAGTTTGACGAGAAGAGAACAGAGCTGCGAGAAGATGCCAAGAAGCAAATTCTGAAGATGCAAGAAGAAAATAAGCGAAGCTTTAATAAAAAGCGCAAAAAAGCAACCAAATACGAAGTTGGCGACATTGTTGCCGTAAAGCGGACTCAGTTTGGCGCAGGTCTGAAACTACATCAAAAATATTTCGGACCCTATGAAGTCATCAAGGTGAAAAGGAACGACCGCTACGATGTGGAGAAGATCGGCAATGTCCCTGGTCCCATCCACACAGCTGTCAGCGCAGATCATATGAAACATTGGCGGGTAAATGACGACGATGTCAACGAAGACTTCGATGATCCAGATGCATCCGAGGCGGATGCTAGTCAGGACAGCCGAATGTAGGATTAGAGCACAGCGCATGTGCACTAACGAACAACATCCGGCATCAAGGGAGACATCCGGTGACGAGAGACGAGTGAACAGTGCATATCAGTGACGTGAGACGTTTAATTTCATTATTTTTGCATTACTTGAATTATATTAATTATATTGATTATTAAAATAAAGCCCCACATATATATATATATATATATATATATATATATATATGTATACCGGGTGTTTTTTTTAAAACTTTGGATGGATTTTTTTGTTGATACACCGGTTGAATCAAAAAAAGTTTTAGGCAAAAGTTGTTGGGTTTTGAGGGGGAAATAGTTTACACGTAATACCAACTCACTCCCCCCCGCCCCTCGGCAGGGGGAGGGGGTAACTTTTGTTTTTTAAATTGAAACTCCCGATTTTTATGATTAAATTATTTTTTTTGTGTAAAAATGAACAACTTTTGTCTAAAACTTTTTTTAATTTTCCCTGTTATTTTTGTGTAAAGTCTTGATAATGTTGATGATAATGATGAGGGGTGGGGGAGTATTCCCAGTTGCCAATTTTCTTTTTTTTCATCTTTTCGTCTTTCTCCATTGTTTATTTATCCTGTAGTCAGAAATAATTCCCACTCGCTCCGCTGAAATTGAATGAATAATAACAACGATAAAAATTATAACAATTCAATTTTACCTTGAGACTCAATGGCCCAAGAACATCAATGTTTGGGCGGGTATCCTGGGGAATACAATTATCGGACCCATATTTTTTTAAGAAAATTTGAATGTTGCGCTGTACGGCGAGTTATTGGAGGAACTGATCGACCCTCTCATCACGCACGAGGTGGAAAATCAAATCGACGTGAATGGAAACCCGATGTTAAACGAAAATCTTATTTATTTTCAACAAGATGGAGCACCTGCTCATTTTGTGACGCCTGTGAGAGCATGGTTGGACCAACATTATCCAAACCAATGGATAGGACGGAGAGGACCCATCGAATGGCCGGCCAGGTCCCCGGATCTCAGTCCATTGGATTTTTTTTTTATGGGGCCATTTGAAATCTACAGGGTACTAAACACCGCCTGTTGATTTACAAGATTTGCGGGAAAGGATTGTCAGCGAGTGCCGCAAATTAACAGCAGAAACATTCCGATCAGTGCGAGCCGAGTTCGAGAATCGATTGTTCCATTGTATGGCAGTGAATGGAGAACACTTTGAAAACTTATTATCTTAATGTTAAAATAAAAAACAATTTAATTGCAGTACCTGGTGAGATTTTTAATGCAATTGGCAACTCGGAATACTCGCCCGCCCCTCATCATTATCATCAGCATTATCAAGACTTTACACAAAAATAACAGGGAAAATTAAAAAAAGTTTTAGACAAAAGTTGTTCATTTTTACACAAAAAAAATAATTTAATCATAAAAATCGGGAGTTTCAATTTAAAAAACAAAAGTTACCCCCTCCCCCTGCCGAGGGGTGGGAGGGAGTGGGTTGGTATTACGTGTAAACTATTTCCCCCTCAAAACCCAACAACTTTTGCCTAAAACTTTTTTTGATTCAACTGGTGTATCAACAAAAAAATCCATCCAAAGTTTTGAAAAAAACACCCGGTATATATATATATTTATATATATATATATATATATATATATATATATTTATATATATATATATATATATATATATATATATATATATATATATATGTGTGTGTGTACGGGCAATAACTTTCGAAAGAGTCGTATTGAAATCCATCCCTGCCAGAAGCCTATTTAAAATGGGCGTAATCGGGGCATTTCAAGGGTAGTTTTTAGGGGTTGAAAAAGGTTTTTGGGCCCCAAAATACCGAAAAAATTCTCAGAATCGTTTCAAAATTGACATTTAACCCGTTAGTAGCAATTAAAAAGTGTCCCTAAAATTTTAATAAAATCGGCCCAACAGGACCGGACTTACATATTTTTTGAAAACACTAATTTGTAGATAGTGACTTATTTATTGAAGGGTGTATTTAATTCGGTGTAGACATTAGATTGATAATAATATTGCAATTAAGAAAAAAAATGTTATTTTAAGGGGTGTATTAAGGAGTCAAATTTTTAATTTTGCCCAAAAATCAACTTAAGTTCGCGTAATAAAGCCACACTGCCTGTATAAGCAAATACACTATATTGTCGGCAGGGTTTTGGCACTGCGACCCGGGTTTTTTTTCCTTCTAAAGCAACACAAAAGAGGTACTTCTCTTCACTAAAGTGAACTTAGATGTAGGTTTTTTTTAATTATACGGCTAACTTCGAACACATTTACATATTAGTATAAATATGTTACCAAAAAGACTCATATGTTCAACTCTCACACTTTTTCCATAAAACATATTGTAGTTTGGACAGTTTTGTGCATAAAGCTTTAATAAAAGTTGTCTAAGTTGCATTATTTCCTGTTTCAATAATAAGACAAAATATTCTTTATTAGTTAAAAAATATATATGCTATACAATAAGATAAAGTTTTTTCTTTTGATTCTAAAAGCGTTAAATGACATCTTAATGAAAGGTGTTTTTGTACAGAAATTCCTTACGTAAGTTGACTTGTTTCATTCCTATAACACTATGTCAAGTGACGTAATCTCTTCCTTAAACTTCTGAACTTCTGAAACCAAAGTTTGTTCCTGAAAATAAATCTGTTTAAGTAGACTTACTGACGTCGTGTTGGTTTCTCGGTGTACCATCTCCTGAATCAGCGACAACAGCATTAACGGAAAATCAGAAAATATTGCGATACCAAACTCTTAAATTTTAAATACAAAGTGTACAAAAAGAGACGAGCTCCGTACATTAAATTAAACACCCAAAAACACACCAAATTTGGCTCAGAAAAAATTTGTTTCAGAATTACAATTTTGTATTTTATATTATAAAAGCACAAAGACTACTTCTGCTATATAGTAACTTCTACAAATTCACATACTTTTTGTGTATGCATTCTGAAATTTGGGGATACAGTTAATATATTTCAGATAACATTTATTTCTAACAATTTTTTTAATATTAATTAAATTACATCTAATATTAGAACATCTGCGTATCTGTACCAATTTATAAATTATTCCAATTTTAAATGTTATTTTTACATTTATATGATTTACATAAATAATAATAATAAATAATAATTGGTATCAATAATGCAAAGTAAATAAATAAATGAGCAGAAAATGTTGACCCTCTACTTTTTAAAATAGCATAAATTTCATGAGAAAAATTGTTTAACGTCTCTGTAAAAATATTTTACTTAATATTTCCCACCAGTTAAGTAAAGTATTTTTTAAAATTAATATTTCATAGAAATATATAATCTAGCGTGCTGGTCGAAACGTTGACTTCATTACAAAAAAGCATTAACATAATTTTTCTTCAACAGAAACGAGAAGTTCTACACATGTTGCGACGAGCCGTACTTGGACATTACGTTTAACATAACGATGAGACGGAAAACACTATTCTACACAGTCAACATAATCATCCCTTGCATGGGAATATCGTTTCTAACAGTACTTACATTCTACTTGCCATCAGACAGCGGAGAAAAGGTCAGTAATTAGTAATTAACGCTTAATTATATATAAAAAAAAACTTTATATAAAAAAGTATTTTTTTTTTAATTACTAAAAAGGGGAGACATTTTGGGGTCAACGCCAATTTTATTACCGTGAGTTTTTATATACCTATTAATTAATTGATGCTGACCTCAAATTTTTATTATTTCCCTCTTTTTAGTGTTTTTTTAAGTAGATTCAATTTTTTATAAAAAGTTTTTATTATTTACTTTTTAGTGGCTCTACAATGCTATGCTTAATTGTATTACTTCTAGGTGTTTGACTACTAAACTAAAGAAAAAAAACTGCTGCACCGATTTAAATGAATAAAAATTATACGGGTTTATTACGTAAGCATTCTGAACAAACATCAACAAACATATATCTTTTTTTAAAGCGGTTAAAGATATAATACATGTCAGCGATTTGTATTACATCAGAAATATTTATTTTTAGAAAATCGAATTGAAAGCTTTCTATTACAACAAAATTCCTGGAATTACTTATACGCACCTCCGCCATATATACCCGTTCTTCCACCATATTTTATTGACCTAGAATTGACATAATATATATTATACATATAGGTATATCAATTTATTATCTACAAACTTATGCATTACAACTTTGCGATTTTTGAAACTTTCAGGTACGCTGTACTCAATTCTTCATTGGTTTCATTTGTATACACACTGATTTACAGGGTCGGATTTACCATAAGGCGCAGTAGGCAGTAGCCTAGGGCGGCAAAATTTTGGGGGCACCATTCAGGGGAAGACAATTTTTTTTATTATTTAAAAATTTCCTTTTTAAATTCCGATCTGAAATTTTGAAATCGCAAAAGATTGAAAAAAAAAACAATAAGAAATGTCTATGACGAGTTGAATCACACAATTTATGAAACGTCTTCGTTCAACGACATTAGAACACCGAACGTTTAGAACAGCGACGGCTTTACTCGCGATTGAATCTTCCTTATGTGTACAACTTGACTGCGAGAAGTGAATTGAAGAATTTGCTAGAAGTAAAGTTCGGCGCAAATTACTGTAAATTAGATAATGCTGAAAAAACCATCTATCTTCTAAAATATGTCGGGTATCTACAAGAAATTACAGATTTAAATAAAAATATAGTTAAAAAAAGTATACGTTGGAATTTGCTCTTTTTCAATACACCTACAATCTAAATTCATAAAAATTGTGACATCGGCAAGATAAAGACGGGGGGGGGGGGGGGGGTTGAGAATGTAAAGCCTAGGGCAGAAATAACCTGAAGTCCGGCCCTGCTGATTTATTTTTATCTAAACTAATATTTAAAAGTGTTCATGTTTGTTTGAGACGATTTATCTCACGAACTAGTGAACTGGTTTAAAAATTATTAAATTGCTTAAAAGCCTCCTACTGTCTGAGAAACATGTTATATATACGAACGGAATGAGTTGTGAGCGAAAATGTGAAGCAAGTCGGCGAGCCCGCATTCAATTTCTGATGTACGCTGGTTAAACTAAAACAGATACAGTTAGGTAATAATTATGATAGACTTGTTGCTCTGGATTATTTCGCTGCTAAAGCAAAATTTCCCATGCGAAATCAACTGGAAAAGCTAGTATCTAATTGATAGTAGATATAAAACGAACAAAATTCTGCCGTTCAGTAATCAACAAAATGCTGTAAAAGAATTTCCGTTAAACGATACAGCTACCAGAGAAAAATATTTCCGTTAAAAATAGTTTCAGTTTACTATATCAAATAGTCTTGTAGCTCTTAACAATTTATCATGATATATAAGATTACATTATATATTATATAGATACTCGATAACTATCACGTGCCAGCGCATTCAGCCGGTAATGCGATTTATAAATGACAATGTATCCAGATCATTTTTTAACCTATTTTTTATGATTTAAAGTGCACAATTGTTTTCAATTATATAGCCTTTTTCTGGTCTCACTGAGGTGCCCACCATCGAATATAAAGCTCTTTTTTTTAGAAATTGAACAATACGGCTACGTTTGAACTTTTTTTTGTACGGATTTAAAAGTGTTCAAACAGACGCGTGATGTTTTATTCTATCTGCCTGTCTAATACAGCTTTCTAATTCTAAAGTGCTGCAATAATGAAATCGGTATATTTTATTTCAAAACTCTTTTATTCTTAGTTCAGTATACTAAAAAATAATTTTTAAAATAATAGGACAACTTATCGCAAACAGTGCCTCTTATTTGTTCTTAAACTTCTGTAGACATTTCAAATTTCCACTTATATTTATCTTTCATTATTGCAGTGCTATATAAACATGTCATTACGCAAATTAATTTTTTGCACGATAATTTTCTTAATTTTTCCTTTTAAATGTTTTCTCCCTTTCCTGTTCGTTGATATAAAAGCGAGTTTGTTTTAGCGAACGATTTTCCGTCCAAGTAGGACAGGAAGCGGGAGACATTGTATTATTACTGTAGAGTCGTACGTTGGCACGTTTAATAATAATTTTCATTTGAAACGTCCGGATGTTCAGAACGTGTAAAGAATGTAACAGTACAAAGACAGGCAATGGGCCGAAGTGGCGTGACGAGATACACATTGTGTTATCCGTCCGATCTGAAACTATACTGATACAAATATACTCTCAAAAACTGCAGCTATTTTTATTTAATAGATTAACACTTACGTCGACTTTCTGGTACGAATAAAAGCCTAAGTTTTCGCAACTTAATGTAGGTCTTAAAATTAAATAACACCTTAAATCTAAATTTAAAACTAAAAGTCGTAATGGACCCAATCGGACCAATTTAAGGGGTGTATTTAGGCGTGGAAAATTATTTTGGAGCCCAAAAACACCGAAAAAATATTCGAAATTGATTCAAAATTCAAATTTAACCCTTTGATATCATTATAAGGTGCAAATGTCGGCAGAGTTTGGCACTTCATTCTAATTTGTATTCAGCAGACGTCAATAGAGTACCATATTTCATTTAAACTAATATCATTAGACATTTATATTTTGTTGTTTAAAATGTTAATTACATTGTTATATTAATATAGATTAACATAAATATGGATTAGTGTAAGAGATATTAATTTAAATTTATTGTTTCTCGCAGGGACAGTGTTCAAGATTTGATGACACCCGTTTCATGAAGTATTTGATTCAGGTAGAAACTTTATACAATAGTATATATAGGTAAGATGCATAGGTAAATTAATGTTTGCATGTCCTACATGAGTACGCCAGGTACTGCGCATACAAGAAAGGTTTAAAAAAATTTGTGCCAAAAAAAGTGTTTGATTCAAAAATGAAAAAATAAGTGATTGATTCACGCTGAACTTTTTGTAGCAACTTCATTAAAATATTTCAAAAAGCCAGACACTTTTTCCGGGGTTTAAGACTATTTTTGGGAAAGTGTTTTAAATCATGCTAAAGTACCAATAAATAAGGTCCCAAAAATAGTCTTAAGCCCCGGAAAAAGTGTCTAGCTTTTTGCAAATATTTTTAAATATATCTAATGAAGTTGCTATAAAAATTTCAGCGTGAATCAATCACTTATTTTTTCATTTTTGAAGATTCAACTCTGAGGTATTTTGGTTTAATGTTAACCCCTCCAAAAGTGTCTGCCTCATTTATTGAAAATCAACTTAACTTTCGAATAGTACTTGTTGGCTTTTGAATCAAATACTTTTTTTGGCACATATTTTTTTAAACCTTTCCTGTATGCACAGTACCTGGCGTACCCATGTAGGACAGGCAAACAATCATTTACCTATACATCTTACGTATATATACTATTGTATAAAATTTCTCCCTAAATCAAACACTTCATGAAACGGGTGTCATGAGCTTTCCGACTATATATTATATTTGCGCGCGGGCAAAATCGGACGGGGCCGTTAATAATAAATATGCGATGACAAATTGCAAACAAGCGCACTATTGCTAATCAGTTTACGTTTTGTTTAGACAGGGTGTTGTTTTTGACCGAACCGTTTAATAGTACGGTAGTACATAATATAGGAAGTGAAGGGAACAACGGCACATTTGAAGTTAATCTCAGTGATGCGTTGCGCAATAAAGTTGTCTGTCTGACTGCCTGATAAAGCATAATGTCTACTAATGCGTTACCTCTGATGTCACATTATTTCTTTTTTTGCCCGCACGTAAAAAATTCAGTGTTGAAAGGATGTGTGTCATTTTTTTATTTTTGAAAATTACGAAAGAATGTATAAAATGTAATATTAATACCGGTAATTATTTTATAATTCATGTCATCATTAGTGCTATTTTTTTTTGCTTAAACATTAAATCGATTTTAATGTTTTGTGAAAACGTTAGGTAATCATGAGCAATAAAAAAAATTAGTTACATCTTATTTTGTAGTCAATACTCGGAACCGTTTTCGATACATTATTCATTTTTCCCACGACTTCTGTTCCGTGAACTTAAAATTGGCTGGAATGAATATTTATTTAACGGGAAACCTACTTTAAATAGCACCTACTGTACACTTGAAATTTTGATATCATTAAACAGGTAATAATTAAAGACAGTAGTTTAGATATAGTTTGCTACAACTGTTAAGAAACACCCATTGCTACATTGCTATATTAGAAAAAAATATTTTCAAACAATTGTCATCGTCGGAACTTAAACCAAAATATTTCCACTATCGCGGCGAAATAAGTTAGTAGTTACTCAGCAGTGATATATCTTAACAGTCAGTCTTGCTTATATTAAAGCATATTTGAAACTGTTATTTCAGATCATGCAAGAGCTAATTTTTATCTTAACGCTGATAACTTATTCAGTCACAATAGTCGAAAGATTCGGGTGTAAGTCTCGACGATGACAGTTGTTTGAAAATATTTTTTTTTATTTTAGCGTTGTGACAACGAGTATTTCATAACAATTACTGTAGCAAACTATAGCTATTCTACTGTTTATTAATTAAATCTTACGAATTACACGGTTATGAACAATTTGCGAATGTCATAACTAAACTACTTTCTATTCATTTTTATTCATGTTTAATTCATGTTTAATTCATGTTCCATTGAATTTCGCTAAGAATATTTATGAATTATATCAAATAGTTCAAGCAGCAGGCGTCCATTTGTTAAGTCTATTCCTGGCAGGCTCAAATTTTCAGGGAAAGTAGTATTTAATATGACAAAGAAGATGCGCTAGGGTTGCTTTGTGAAATCAGGGTCCGACAGCCAGAAGGACATCACTTTCGGAACAAAATGTCACTTTATATATGTGTATAAATATATGTGCGAGTATGTGTTATATTGTCACAGTTCCACATTACAAATTAAGAAAGGCGTTTAAGGGAAAACACTGTACCATCAACAACCAAAAAAACCCGGGTCGCAGTGACAAAACCCTGCCGACAATATAGTGTATTTGCTTGTATAGGGCCGTGTGGTTTTATACTTTTATTATGTGAAATTAAATTTGTTTTTGGGCAAAATAAAAAATTTAACCCCTTATTACACCCCTTAAAATAACATTTTTTTTCTTAATTGTAATATTATTATCAATCTAACGTCTACACCGAATTAAAGACACCCTTCAATAAATAAATCACTATCTGCAAATTAGTGTTTTCAAAAAATTTGTAAGTCCGGTCCTATCGGGCCGATTTTATTAAAATATTAGGGACACTTTTTAATTACTACTAAAGGGTTAAATGTCAATTTTGAAACGATTCTGAGAATTTTTTCCGTATTTTGGGGCCCAAAAACATTTTTCAACCCCTAAAAACTACCCTTAAAATGCCCCGATTACGCCCATTTTAAATAGGCTTCTTGCGGTGATGGATATAAACACGTGGGCCAAATTTCGTTAAAATCAATTAACTCTTTCGAAAGTTATTGCCCGCACACACACACACATATATATATATATATAACTATATATATATATATATATATATATATATATATATATATATATATATATATATTTATATATATTATATATATATATATATATATATATATATATATATATATATATATATACGTATATAAATATATATATACATATATATATAAACATTTTCAAAAATGGTGCCAAAGTGTTTAGGAGGTTATGAAACGTCGAGAAATTTTGGTCCGACCCCTAGGTCCCGCCATCCGACCAACGCCAATAGTGTATGTTGCCATACGGCAAATACACTAAAAACCATTGAACAATCTGTGTAACCGCTGCATATGTGTAGCCTTACTTAAATTTGGTTCGAATATAAATATACTCTTTGCTTTACAACGTCTGAAACGTAATTTGTAAATGAGTGATGACCTCTTTGTCTCTCACAGTTAGAAAGATATTTTTGAAGTCTCAAAGTGTTGTTCATGTAGAGATTGACCTGAATTGCCAAACCCTGATGAGTTGTAATATTTTTTCAGTTAAGATTTGCTTAGTTTGAGCTCCGTAAGTCCTATCAGCTATACTGTTTCACACCAAGTTATCTTGCGCTACACGCTTACCGCGATGACATAGACGAATAGGATTGTACTTTTTATACGTCAAAAAGATTCTCTGTCACTTTTCTTATGTCTCTGCACTTGCTTTTTTATTTTGTCATATGTTTGGTTCCATTTTATTTCGTCTAGTTATTTACGTTAATCATTGTATAGAAATATCCATAACATAGTTTTGACTAGTATCTTACCATGATCATTATTTTGAAACTTTGAATTTATTTTCATCATCTTTAAAACCATATGGAGTATAAAGGTTAAGGAGACAAATCTTCCGGACGTGTAAAGAAAAGCGTACGGCACAAAAATCTGTGTTTTTTGAAGTCTGAAAAAGTTTCACACGTAGCGTTGTTCTTAAAATCAAACTTACAATAGGACACAATTAAAACAGTTACTACAGTTGACTTCTTTATTCTAGATTCATGTATTAGTCGGTTCAAGTTGGCAACATCTAATAAATTTCAAAATTAGAAACTGGTATTTTTATATTTTTGAGTTTACAATATTTATTAAATAAAAAATTAAAAATCACCATAGAACAAAGAAGAAATTGAATTGTAATAATTGTGTAAAAAAATTATTTTAAATTTCAAATGTGTCATATAAAACCATTAGAGATTACTTAACAAGCGCGAAAATATCGCTATAGTTGACACTTGTAAAGAAATGAAGACACTTGAAATTAATAACACTTTAATTAATATTTAATTTTAATGTGTTTTAATGTGACGTTTAAAATTGTATTTACTTGTAAAAATGATCATAGAACATAGAACAATTTACCACCATTTAACCAGCTTAAGGTAAAGATTTTTACTATTTTACAACAATTTACCAAAACATATTAATATGCTAGAAAATGTTCTAATTTTCTTTTCTTATATACATGTTCATAGGCCCTGAAGATGAAAATAAATTTTTCGAAACGTTGGCCATAGCGAAACTTTGGTAAAGTTTTTTATTTATTGATCCTCAACCAAGTCTTCCTTTACGTGACACCACCATATACGAAGACACTTGAAAAAGTTTAATAATAGGTTTAAATAGCCAATTTCTTTATAACTGCAGATAGTTGTCTTTCAGATAGAGATATCTAGCATCAGATAAAATATTTAAAAAATAGAAAGTTATGCCACTTTTAATACTAGGTACTTCTTCACAGTTTTAAATTTTGGCATTTTAAATTTCAGACGACGGTTGCTTTTAGTGATTTAAAGTAGAACTTACGCGATACTCTATCTCACAAAGCTTTTTTCACACTATGGAAAAGTCAAACGTTATTTATTTGTTAAGAATATAGAATAAAGAAATAGACTTTAGTTAAGTCGTCTTTGGCCAGTAGCATATTTCACTTTGTCTATAGTGCGGCTAAATTCACACTGAACAGATTGTTACACTAGCGCCACTCTTTTGCTGCTTTTAGGAGACCATTTTTACGGTATAACACCCATAAGAGATTGTTATACTTTCATATACCATCCATAGTACTAATCAATATAAATATGATAAAACTGTCCACTCATAAACGAGTGATGCGTTTTTAATGAAATAATGACCTGTACTTTCTTTCATTTTGATCTGTTACACTTTCGTTTCAAATATAATATTTTATATAATATATTACAGACACCACTTCGCAGCAGTGTACGATAATTAGGTGTCTCAGATAGACTTGATCCAGAATTTTTGTCTACCTATATGCTTGTAAACAGCAAGACCAATTTTGATGAAACGTACCTACGGTACACTATAAAGCGAATCTTGTTTAAGTTTCTGTCAAAACCTGCTTGCGAAGCCACGTGTAATTGTTAGTAATATTCACAAGACGTATATAATTTATATTGGAAGAAAGGTATTTATAACAAAAGTGCGTTTATTCAAACTAGCTCTTTTCTTATTTAGTTTCGTTTTTGTACGCTATTTTATAGCCTTTTAAAATAACAGCAACTATTTAAACTATAGAAAAGAATCCATTAGAAAAAATATACTATTTGAGTATCTAAGACGACTGAAGTAGATCAAGTGATGTGGAAAGATTTCACGATCCCGCGATCCGAACGACTCCATAGTGTATGTCTATAAGCTATATATTTGGTATGTAAGAACTGTTAACACTTATTACACTATTGAGTTTGTAATACAAAGATTTTTGTTATCTTAGTATTGAACTAAAAAGGAGTAAACACTAGCAGTGCTGACTCTTGAGCAGGGGAACCTAGAGTAGAGTAGATCACATGACAATTGTTTGAATTTGACAATTGTTAAACCAAATATCATTTTTAGTTGTCTACATTTTTAGTGTATTTGCCATATGGCAACATACACTATTGGCATCGGTCGGATGGCGGGACCTAGGGGTCGGACCAAAATTTCTCGCCGTTTCATAACCTCCTAAACACTTTGGCACCATTTTTAAAAATGTTTATATATATATATATATATATATATATATATATATATATATATATATATATGTGTACGGGCAATAACTTTCGAAAGAGTTAATTGATTTTAACGAAATTTGGCCCACGTATTGAAATCCATCCCTCCCAGAAGCCTATTTAAAATGGGCGTAATCGGGCCATTTTAAGGGTAGTTTTTAGGGGTTGAAAAATGTTTTTGGGCCCCGAAATACCGAAAAAATTCTCAGAATCGTTTCAAAATTGACATTTAACCCGTTAGTAGCAATTAAAAAGTGTCCCTAAAATTTTAATAAAATCGGCCCAACAGGACCGGACTTTCACATTTTTTGAAAACACTAATTTGTAGATAGTGACTTATTTATTGAAGTGTGTATTTAATTCGGTGTAGACGTTAGATAGATAATAATATTGCAATTAAGAAAAAAAATGTTATTTTAAGGGGTGTATTAAGGAGTCAAATTTTTAATTTTGCCCAAAAACCAACTTAAGTTCGCATAATAAAGCCATACTGCCTGTATAAGCAAATACACTATATTGTCGGCAGGGTTTTGGCACTGCGACCCGGGTTTTTTTAAATTAATCAATTTTAATACAAAAATATAAAAACATTTTGTCTTTCCTTTTTAACTCTAAGCTAAATATAACCTCGTTGAAATAAGTCACTAGCCAGTTTGTTATAAGTATACACACGTGTTAAGCCTACCGGACACTTTTCAGAGTAAATTCCATATTATAGTCTAATATACCAAATATACCTTATAGTTTATACTATGTACCTATAGGCAAATACACTAAAAACTGACCCATGTGCTGTGTACTTTGACCAGGCCTGTACTGAGATATTCTTGAGTGTACCGTCTGCCGTATCTTCGTGCAAACTGCGAAGTCCATTTTTCATTTCCATTCGACTTGCTCGATAAGATGTGCCATTAACCTTTCCGTCACCTGGTGACGATCTATTGTACTTGTACCATTGCTACAAACCAGTGCTGCCCGACATACATATATCATCGACTCTCGGCAACCTTTCAACAAGCGAAGAGATTTATTAACGAACGATAAACGTATTCGGACGATATTAATGTATTGTCAGGTAGCTGGGTTATCGGTTATTCCCTATAAAACATGCCGTAACAATAAATTCCACTGTGCATCAAACAGCGGCTAACTAGTAATCAATTGATATAACTTCTAATAAATAAATGAAGAATTTTCCAATCCAGTTTCTTCCGAATGAAAACATCCATTTCTCTTACTGTTCATCCCTCGCTTGTGCGTTCCGTACATCCAATGAAAAAACGGAACACTTTTAGGATCACTGTCTGTCTGTCTATCCGTCTGTACCAGTTCATTTTCTCCGAATCTACTAAACGAAAAAAGTTGAAATTTGATACGTACATAGAGTTAGATGACCCAATCACGGACGTACCTATAGCGTAAATAAATGAATTCCGATTTTAGGAGTTAATTTTGGGGACCAAATTTAAAAATTACATCATGTAACGTATCGAATTAAAGAGCTCATTATGAGAAATACAGTTGTATTTTTCTATAATTTTAAAGTGCACAGCTTAAAAGATATTAAAAAAATATATACGAAAATCGAGCATTCCGCCTCCCCCCTTATCACCAAAACTATGAAGTCTAAAATTTTGAAAAAGATAAGAAATATACGACCTCACATATAGTTTACAAGAAAACCTAAATGGAGGTTCTAAGTCTTAAATGGGGTTTAATTGTAGAAGGAAATTATAAAATTAAAGAAATATATTTTCAAGTGCAACATATGTGACACATGAAATGAAAGACCGGAATGAGAAATGCAAATATATATTTTTTTTTAATTTTAAAATGCATATTTTAAAAGATATTAAAGAAAATATACGAAATTTGAGCATCCCCGTTATCTCCGAAACTACTGAGCCTAAAATTTTGGAAACATATAGGCAGTTTAGGGCCTCGCCCATAGTTTGCAGGAAAACCTAAACGCAAATTCTAAGTCTTAAAGTTCTCACGGAAAACGAAATAGTACGAAACCCTCTCCTCGCGAGTTCGACTCGTACTTGACCGGTTTTTTTGTATATTTTTTCGGAAGTTCAGTCGGACTTTGCCTAGGTTCAAAATCACTATTTTCTATCACTGCTCATCCTCCTTTGTTTCATTGTAATAATATATTATAGCCTGTATGACCCAGAAAGACGTAGCCTTTTCAACAGTAAACGAATTTTTCAAATCGATTCAGTGGTATCTGTGGTATTTGTGTAAAAACGTAACAAGTGAGAAAATGAACCTTTTCCTTTAACATAAACAAAATATTAGGATATAAACCACTTATTATGAACCACTGCTTTTAATATCTGTCTCTCTTCGGTCTTTCCGTTTGAGTCAATGTGGGATAGTGACATCCCTCGGATAAAATATTATATCCACAAATGATAAAACTAAAAGTCTAGGTACTACTTAAAACTTCTGTCGAGCTCACAAGTACACTATCTATTTTATTTATATTTGAAGAGTGAGTCCACAAGTTGAGAACTTCAAATTATTTTTCGTTTCTAGTTTTCTTTTTCTTATTAAACAAAAATACTGAACTATAAAACTCTATATAAGTCAAAATCTTTCAGTAATCTTTATTTAAAAACATAAATGTTATTGTTACAGCTTCGGTTTAGTTACATCTCCTAATAATTTCTTTTAAAACAAAGATTATATTATATCTCAAAAATGTAATAGATGAAATCTGGTCAAAATCTGTAAAAAATTATTTTAACAAAACTACAACTAACTTCTTCAAGTATAAAGCATTCTAATAGTCTAATCGTCTACCGTACAAAAGGCTATTGGACAAAACTACTAAAATGTTATTATTGAATTCCATAGTTATGATAGAGCTCATCAAATCAGGGTCAGACTAATTCGTTTTTTTAGGGTTCCGTGCCCAAAGGGTAAAACGGGACCCTATTACTAAGACTGTCTGTCACCAGGCCATAGATTAGATCACCAGGCTGTATCTCATGAACCGTGATAGTTAGACTGTTAAAATTTTCACCGATGATGTATTTCTGTTGCCGCTATAACAATAAATACTAAAACAGAATAAAATAAATATTTAAGTGGGGCTCCCATACAACAGACATGGTACGGAACTTTTCGTGCGTGAGTCCGACTCGCACTTGGCCGGTATTTTTTTTTTTTATTATAGACAAATATAATTTATTTACAATTATCATTGTCTATTTGGCCATTTTTGTACATACCCAGTAGACCTCATACTGAACTTTTATCCATTTGGGAAGAGATTGACCCTATATGCAAAAAAAAGTGCAAAGTAGGCAATGTTGTAAATACTTGATATTTCTCTATAATCTGTATACATTTCAGGTAGATTTGAGCGATACTACATTTCGTCGCATACACCAACTTTTTGTTCTTGTACCATTACATATATATATATATATATATATATTATCATCAAATATAGGTATAAACATTAAACACTTCTTTTCAACTCAGTCTAATATTTCACAGCACGTATTCGAACCAACAGTGATTCGTTCACAAAAATTGAAAACTTCAACATTAAAAACAGAAACTTTTCCAGCATTTAATAGTTATGAACACATCAATTTTGAACCTCAAACTTAGTAGCACCTACCTGACCTAGTTTCACAAAAAAAAAACTGGCTACTAAACTTCAGTAAAAGCTCGCTGAAGAGCTCGCACGATGAAGAATATTTTAGTGAAATTATATGTATCTGTGGTCGTTTTGAGTTCACAGAGCGTTTTTGATGCCCGATAAACCATTACTTTAAACCATTTTTTTATAAACAGTACAGTTAATCTCCATAAAATAAACTAATACATGCACCTATATAAAATCATAACTCCAAATTTCGTGCTGCATTGCAAACATTTTTTACTATCTGTCTGCTTCTCAATTTTTTTTCGCATTAACTCAAAAATACTGAGTCGATTTTATTCAATTTGACTGTAGAGTTTGTTATATATTAGAGAATAAAATAGGCTATAATATACTCAAGCTTTTACTAACTAATTTTGCATGACGACTCATATAGATAAACCCTATTTGTGCATCAATATTAACCCTTGTTAAATTTTGACCTCAGAAAAGAATAAATTTCAAAACCATATTTTTCGAAGAATAAAGTACAGTGAAACCTCGTTTATCCGAGATATTGTGGGGAGAAGGTACCTCGGTCAGATAAGCGAAAAGTCGGATAACACGGAAGAAATAAAAAATTCAAAAATTTTAATTGATTTTTATGTATTTGAAATGATAGAATGAAATTTAATCACAAAAATATATAAAAACGTATTGTAGCAAGTTAAAATATTACCAAAATGCCATTTTTAAAGAGAGATGTGTTATATTGACAGCAAGGATGACAAGATATGACTTAACATACTTATTTCCGGAAAGCCTATTTTTTCCGATTTTCTGAAGTCAAAGCCAACTATGGTTTCTATATCTTAAATAACAAAGCTGACCTTGATATCAAACAATTGGTAAGCGATATTTTTTTTTGGACAAATGTATCTTATTCTACGTCGAAAAGTGCCTGTAGAAAGTTTTTACCGTTTGAAAAAATATCCACAAATAAAAAAGTTATGACATTTTTTCGAAATTGGTCAAATGTCAATTTTTAAGAAACGGTTAGAGATATCGAAATGCGGTTTTCGCCAATCGACGTTTTACAAAAATCGAGCCCTAGACTTGTAGAGCAGTTTTTCTCTATCTGATCTGGAAATCGGGAAAACTGTCGAAATCAAGCAATTTAAGACATCTGTACATATGATATAAGAAACAAAGTAGCAATCGTAAATTACTACGGGCGTACAGCATAAGCGTAGCGACTTCATTCGTTTTATCCGAGTTTTTCCGTATTATTTGAACGTACACCTCAATTAAGGCGGAGTGCTTGGATGAGTTCGTTGTCTCAGATAACGCTGAGGCTCGGTTGATCGAGGACCGGACAAACGAGGTTTTACTGTATTATAAGAAAATTGTTTGAGAAAATGTATGGTTCAGTTATTATGTGGTCGGTATATGATTTTAACTGTCTAATATTCTCCCAGAAGAGAATAAATTTTCAAGAAATATTTTGCCAGAGAAGTATTTATTTCATTTTCAAAGAAAAATCACATTAAGTGCTTCAAATTTAATTTTAATCGAAAGTAAATTCTAAATTTTTGATATAGTCACGATTTCTTATCTCATAACTGTGAATTATATTTACTACTGGCCAATACGCGCGGGTCGGCACACAATTGAGATGAAACAATGTTATATTAATTAAATTGAGTTTGAATAGTCCGCTCGGCAGCAGTACAGTGCTTCGCAGCAATGACAACACTAGTGGAGCAAACAAAGATTAATTCACTAAGAATAAGAACTTCTTTTGTGTCAGAAACATTCGCAAGCACATGGACAACAACTTACCAAAATTTCATCGTAATCGGATGAATGGTAATAGAACGCATAGGAGACGAACAAACAAATATGCATATTATGTATATTAATTATAAGGTTTTAATATGAATAATTTCATATTTCAATTAATAGAACTTCTAATTTACTCTAGCAGCTCAATGCCTATAATATAGATATTTCATTCAATTTTTTTGAAAACAATTCACACTAGTCGTGGCAACTGTATTAGCCTAAAAAAACTTTCATTTCGCATTAATCCAAGAGTGAATTTAGAATACTAAACTCATTGAACACATAATAATACACGTGGTTTACAATTTATAAAAGCTAAAAGGGTGTTTTTGTTAGAATTTCGGACATCGACCGCTGTTGCTAAGTGCACATCCAGACAACGTGACTCCATTTATCTCTAGTCATGGAAAACTTCAAATTTATGAGAAAATAAACCGACACAACTCAGACTACTGACTAGGCCTATTATACAGTATATATGTATATCGTCGCTACCACAACCTCCTATCAAAATTTTTTAAAAAGTTTTTTTTTTTCAAATAAATATTATATTACTATGGTATCCAACATGTCTATAAATAAATTGTAAGACGCATGTCCGTCGAGTTCAAACGCTCTAAGGTAAACGCCGCTATGTCATCATTCTAATGGCAACCAAGCCATATTTGATTATTACAAGAAAAATCACTGAACCGATTTAAGTAACACTTATATGGGACTACCCTGGCTCTTTCTGAACATAAATAAATAACATTAATATAGCGCACTACGTCAGTGAATTCAAGCGAAAACAACTGTCGTTGTCTATCGATTGCGTAGCTGTGTTTAGCTTACTTTGAGTGATGTTTTGTTCAAAGTTATGGTTTTATATAGGGCTATTTGTACTAAGAAAATAAAGACATGAGTTTCACAAGTGTAAATTCTGAAATGGTTACTTCAGTGTATAATACAAAGTTTTTGGGAATTGTGTTGGATTGTAACTTGGACTGGAAAGCACACATTGAGTATCTTTCGAACAAATTATTAAGCTTTATATACGCTCTGAGAACAATTAACAATGATATCAACCAGGAGGCGTGCCTAAGTGCATATGATGCCTTTATTTTTGCTAGATTAAGATATGGAATTGTTTTTTGGGGCAATAGTAACGAAGTCTCTAAACTATTTGTAATACAAAAACTGTGTCTTAGAACTATGTTTGGTCTTAAACTTCGCGATTCTTGTAGAAACTATTTCATTAATAATAGCATTCTCACTTTGCCCAGTATATATATTTTGGAGTCTGTTATGTTTGTAAAAGAAAATTATAATTTCTTCCATAAATACGAAATGGATCACAATTTTAATACCAGAGGTCAGTCTGTAGATCGTTTGCGTCCACCAAGAACAAAATTAACATTAATTATGAAAAATTGTGCTATACAAAGTATTTATTTCTATAATCATTTGTCTTACAGACTAAAAAATATGCAAGTAAGTAAATTGAGAAGTGAACTTAAAAAGATTTTGTTACTTAAATGTCCTTACTCAATTAAAGATTACTTTGATATTAGCATTATTTAATATGTATTGTTATGTAGTTTTTTGTACTTTGTATGACTTATTCTACGCCAATTCTTGACATTTAATAAATAAATATTTATCTTATCTTATCTTATCTAGGATTTAAAGACTTTTTGAATAATATAATATTAATCGCAGGCGGTATAAAAAATTAAAAAAGTTAATTTTATAAATAGTTTTTTTATTATTATTATTTTCAATATATATCATGTGCACATACATATATGAGGTCAGAAAACAATTTAGTGTAAAGAATAATTACGTTTCAACTATCTACTTGTTATCTGTATATAGAAAATATTTATCAATCAAATTGAGACACCATTCCTCTACACATATCACAAAATGTTTTACTGAACGAAATTCAATCACAATTGTAGATAAATTAATCTTAGGGTTTGCGTTTCAGAATGTTAATAATAGTTAAAAAAAATGTATAACGTTCAATAAATTATGCACTACATAAAACAGACCTGAAAAAACTCTTTGAATTCACATTAAAAAAAAAACAAAATCTTGCTACTTGGTTTCGCGACCATAATTATAAAATTAGGTTTTCTAAATGTCTGTAATAAAGCTAAAAATTTCCTCAATGGTATACTCCGTATTGTTATTAATTTCAAAGAAATTTTCAATCTCTTGCAATAAATCACTATTCATTTTACTAATTTTAAGTAATACTTTAACACTATCGTATTTATTATGGAACAGTAAACTAAAAACTATTCTTTTCCATCCACCATTTTGTAGAAATTCCAATAATTCATTTGTGCGCACGCTCCATAAATCATATAAAAAGGCTGAATTAGTATCATTTAGTCGTGTCGTACAATTCATACCAATTTCTTTCATCAGTCGTAGATGTTCTGTGCTTTGAACACAACCTTCTTGAATCATAGTTTGAAGTACATTCGAAAATAAGTGGTGTAAATTATATCTCTCGGTAATATAAATTAATAATTTTAAACCGAACTGATACGTTTTTATATATCGCAGTAAATCTGGATAATTCAATTGTTGCAAAACATAAAATCCAGGATCAGTTAGGAAATCACCAGTACATACATATTCAATAATTTCGGTTTGTTCTTCGGGCGTCAGTAGTTTCCAAAAACATTCATACGTGTAAAATGTTTTTGGCTGTTTCAGAATTTTCTTATACATCATTTTAAAATATCTAATTCCGTTATTACTTAGAAAATAAACGGATGGCCAAAACATGCATAGACTGTAACAGTGACGGTTTATAGAAAGCCTTGAAATTTCATAAGATAATGTTAACAAGAGAGCTTCTTTATTTACTGCATTATTTAGAAAATCACACATTTCATCTTTGCAGCAAAAAATGCAAGCAATGAAGTATCGTTGTATTGCAGCTATGGCTTCGTTATACAAAATATATTTTTCAACTGTTAATCGCCCATTTATGGATCCTGTCTTCGTCCAACAGACTGGATCATTCAATGATATTATTTTATTGTCACTAAAACAGTTTACTAATTTTGTAAATTCAACGATTTCACCAACAAATTGCGGCAAAATGTCTTTCATTTCGCTTATCAATTGTTGTGGTATTGATAAGGTTGAAAGTGCATCTTCGAAATATCGAAGGAAGTCGCTTTTTCTTGTGTTCTCACTGGAATTTGACAAACATTCCTTTGCCATTTTGGACACTGGAAGCATGGTCAATATTTGAAATGTTGCCCTTTGTTTGAGTGATGGTTGTTTATTTAAAATGTTCGTATTGACACAATGTTTGTTTAAAGTAGCCATATTTATAAAAAAAAGAACACCAATGATCAGCACGAATCTAAAACCTCACTGCGAACGATAATATTACACTCATGCACAGTAGACACGGAAGGTTGTCGAACCGTCCTTTAAGCGTACCAACCGAATTTGTGACCTTTGGGTGCCGGTTTAGAAACTGTCATTTCAGTAGATGATCTAAACATGAAACTAAAATGAAACTGTGAAAACTGACATGCGCATTAAACATTTTGTTACGTTTGTCTTTTCACGTTTGTTTTGGCTGAATAATTCTACAAAAAGTAAATAAAAATATAAGTAACACATCAAATTAATATTTTTAAAGTGTAACTTCCTATGCGAGCTCCAACGTTTTAACGGAATATTTAGCACTCAAACCTTAGTGAAAAGATTTGGAACTGTTACCTGCATGTAAACTAATTGAAGTGTTTTTGAGAATGATACAGATGAATCATTAATTTTATGTGTTACTTTTGGAACACCTTGTATAATTTTTACAACTCTACAAGACAAAATTATAGGTGTTTAACATTAAACTACAGTAATAAAACGAAAATATTTACCACTTTCTAACAGAAAACAATATAGCCCGACGGTTAAATGTATTCTGGGTAACGTCACGAAAGTGTTGTAATATAGCTTAACATTTTCTATCCGAAAATTATGTACAAAAATAGTTTTTGCTGAAGACGGGAGCATAGCTTTCGAAATGTACATCCAACAATAAATTGCTCACTCTTAATTTTCAAAATTTTTATTTGTATTAAATATTATTATTAGACATAAGTATTATTAATGAAAACAAAAATAGTCCTATTTAGGAATTATTTTCAGTAAGTACCTAGTTAAAAAAATTACTCGTAAATAAAATGATCAAATATTAAATATAATTCTTATCTTATTAGTGTATTTGCCATAAGGCAACATACACTATTGGCGTTGGTCGGATGGCGGGACCTAGGTGTCGGACCAAAATTTCTCGCCGTTTCATAACCTCCTAAACACTTTGGCACCATTTTTAAAAATGTTTATATATATATGTATATATATATATATATATTTATATATATATATATATATATATACGTATATATATATATATATATATATATGTGTGCGGGCAATAACTTTCGAAAGAGTTAATTGATTTTAACGAAATTTTGCCCACGTGTTGAAATCCATCACCGCAAGAAGCCTATTTAAAATGGGCGTAATCGGGCCATTTTAAGGGTAGTTTTTAGGGGTTGAAAAATGTTTTTGGGCCCCAAAATACCGAAAAAATTCTCAGAATCGTTTCAAAATTGACATTTATCCAGTTAGTAGCAATTAAAAAGTGCCCCCAAAATTTTAATAAAATCGGCTCAACAGGACCGGACTTACAAATTTTTTGAAAATACTAATTTTCAGATAGTGACTTATTTATTAAAGGCTGTATTTATTTCGGTGTAGACGTTAGATTGATAATAATATTACAATTAAGAAAAAAAAATGTTATTTTAAGGGGTGTATTAAGGGGTTAAATTTTTTATTTTGCCCAAAAACAAACTTAATTTCACATAATAAAAGTATAAAACCACACGGCCTATACAAGCAAATACACTATATTGTCGGCAGGGTTTTGGCACTGCGACCCGGGTTTTTTATATTTTTGCTATTAGCTAAATTCGTTATCCGATATTTATTACATCTTTTGTGGAAAAAGTATAATGTTTCAAGAAAACTAAAACCCGTGTAAAGATCAATCTTGCCACAAGCAATAAGCATGATTCTGCGTTTGGTTACCTGAAAGGGAAAATAAAAGAACAAAGAAAAAGAAGAAGCACTTCAGAGACTAAACGATATGGTCATCCATCTTGTTGTTTTACCTTTCATCAGGCGCACTTAAAGCTGTCCAACTGAATTCCGATAATAACCTCATTTCATTAGCGGCGTTTGTTTGAACTATCTAGGATACTTGTTGTATTCATTACCCGCTTTGAGGACTGAATTCAAGCGACTTGAAAGATGGCTTTCTTAATATTAATTACAAAATGCACAATCACCATTTATTTACAAAACAAGGAAGCCCTCAAAAGGAACTACAGTGTAACCTTGATAAGTTGAACATCAAAAAAACCCGGGTCGCAGTGCCAAAACCCTGCCGACAATATAGTGTATTTGCTAATAAAGGCAGTGTGGCTTTATTATGCGAACTTAACTTGGTTTTTGGGCAAAATAAAAAATTTGACTCCTTAATACACCCCTTAAAATAACATTTTTTTCTTAATTGCAATATTATTATCAATCGAGCTTCTGTACCAAGTTATATACACCTTTCAGTAAATAATTCACTATCTGCAAACTAGTGTTTTCATAAAATTTTTAAATCCGGTCCTGTAAGGTCGATTTTATTAAAATTTTAAGGACACATTTTAATTACTGCCAGAGGGTTAAATTTCAATTTTGAAACGATTCGGAGAATTTTTTCGGTATTTTAGGGCCAAAAAACATTTTTCAACCCCTAAAAACTACCCTTAAAATGGCCCGATTAGGCCCATTTTAAATAGGCTTCTTGCGGCGATGGATTTCAACACGTGGGCCAAATTTAGTTGAAATCAATTAACTCTTTCGAAAGTTATTGCCCGCACACATATATATATACGTATATATATATATACGTATATATATATATACGTATATATATATATACATATATATATATATAAATATATATATACATATATATATAAACATTTTTAAAAATGGTGCCAAAGTGTTTAGGAGGTTATGAAACGTCGAGAAATTTTGGTCCGACCCCTAGGTCCCGCCATCCGACCGACGCCAATAGTGTATGTTGCCATATGGCAAATACACTAATAAACTCTATAAAATTCGAGGTCAAGAGATTTCAAGTGACACGAGTATTACTAACAAACATTTAAGTTATAGTGATTTTGCTGATAAATCAAACTCTCTTAACAGTAGAGGATCAACATTTAGTAGTCACAGATAATATTATTGAAATTATAGCTTAGTTCATATCCAGAGACAGTAAAGTTTCTTGTTTTCATTTCTTTACCAAACAATTCTAAGAGTATCCAAGAAAACTTTTTATCACTTCGAGTTATAAGAGTTGGGATGTTATAATTTCGACTTAAACATCATTACGTAGTTCGCGATGCCATACATAACTAATAACTTCGAAACATAGACATCTAATACTAACAATATTACCACCTTGTGAAATCGTAGCTAGTGCAGGTCAAAATAGAGGTTTGGGGCTTGAAGTGAAAGAAAATCAAATAGAAGAAAATGTCCGTTATTACTTATTGAAGTTTGACTTATCAAGATTGTACGGTAACTAAAAATTTTAAATCAATTCCGAGAATATTTTCGGTGTTTTTGGAGGCCAAAACAATTTTCAACTGACAGTCCTGCACTGCGCGACATAGGATGCCCTCGACTATCGCCTCCGACATCATGTGGCGCAGTGCAGGAAATTCAACTTTCGGTCCTTATGGTGTAATATACTATTTTAATAATTTAGGTTTCTTAATTATGAAAGCATAAACTCTATGACCATATATTAGACATAACTCACGCTTTTATAATTATGACCCTAAATTATAAAAATTATTTTTTCATTTTTAGTATATTTCAATAAAATTTCGTGTTTAAATTTTTTTTCTAATATTTGGTTTTGTTTTAATTAGTTTCCCAAAAATTTTACTATTAGAACATTAATTTCTCAAAATAAATTAATTATATATTTTAAAACGATGAAATTATGCATTGTTATTGGGAATACATATCTGTGCAAAATTTCAAATTGTACGGATGTCTGACGTTCATTATATTGAATTTACATAGCTTATCATTCCACATATACTTTTTTTTTATAGGCATTACAAAAGGTAATCCGCCTTCTTGGAGCGTCCATTATATTTGATTTGTGTTTTGTTACCGGACTTATACACGTGTGCAAAATTTGTGTTGTCTAAATTTTGATTGCAAGATTTAACCCAAACTGAAACACTAACTGACTGAGAAAATATGAAGTTTAAAACTTGTAAAATTACTAGCTTTGAGGATACGGCGGGTATATTTGTTTGATGAATTTTTTGAACTTTAAAATTAGACATTGAGTAAAACCCTCACCCGTATGTACATATTTTCAAATATGTATTTTTAGTGTATTTGCCATATGGCAACATACACTATTGGCATCGGTCGGATGGCGGGACCTAGGGGTCGGACCAAAATTTCTCGACGTTTCATAACCTCCTAAACACTTTGGCACCATTTTTAAAAATGTTTATATATATATGTATATATATATATATATATATATATATTTATATATATATATATATATATAGGTATATATGTGTACGGGCAATAACTTTCGAAGGAGTTAATTTATTTTAACGAAATTTGGCACACATGTTGGAATCCATCACCGCACGAAGCCTATTTAAAATAGGCTCAATAGGATCATTTTAAGGGTGGTTTTTAGGGGTTGAAAAATGTTTTTGGGCCCCAAAATACCGAAAAAATTCTCAGAATCGTTTCAAAATTGAAATTTAACCCTCTGGTAGTGATTAAAAAGTGTCCCCACAATTTTAATAAAATCGGCCCGACAGGACCGGATTTACAAATTTTATGAAAACACTAGTTTGCAGATAGTGACTTATTTATTGAAGGGTGTATTTAATTCGGTGTAGACGTTAGATTGATAATAATATTACAATTAAGAAAAAAAATGTTATTTTAAGGGGTGTATTAAGGGGTTAAATTTTTTATTTTGTTCAAAAACAAACTTAATTTCACATAATAAAAGTATAAAACCACACGGCCCTATACAAACAAATACACTATATTGTCGGCAGGGTTTTGGCACTGCGACCCGGGTTTTTTATTATTCACATATGTATTTCAAATATATAAGCTTCGTTCTTAAACTTTTAATATAAAAATTCGTGATTCGTTATACTGACTATATTATGTATGTGGTAATTTACAAGTAACATGAAAAACAAAACTTTTTAATTTAATATCTGCGGAGTCATTTTGTTGGGGTCATAGAAAATATCAAACGACACAGCGTACTAGTAATTTCGCGATGTAAAGCTTTGGAGCACTTCATTTCGGTTGGCATAGGATTAAATGGACTTAGACGTCAGTATTCTCTGAGCCGAGAACTGGATTTGCATATTTTAATATCGTATTTAATATTATCAGTACCTATATTCGGCTTGTTTTAAAACGGTCTATTCTATACAATCAACCCTTTACTATTGGCTTTTCAACTTAAAACGCAGATAATCTACAAACATTTTAAACCGCAACGTGTTTCTGTCTGTCTGTCCGTTAATACACTTATAACTCGAGAACCGCCGACTCGATTTATATGCATTTTTAAAATATATACTTTGTCTGGTCAAGTCTTGACCAGCGCCGACCCGAGCAAACGTGGTGCCTTAGGCCAATGATTTTAAGCGCGTCTCTTTAAAACAAAATTTGTGTAGTAAAAATAATTGAAATTTTATTATTATTTTTTAAACACTTGGCAGTTTTCTGTAATTTTATATATTTTTTAAATAATAGTTAAAAAGTATTTTAACGAAGAGACATTTTTTTACAGATAAAATCTGTTTTTTTACACATTGTTTTAATGAAATAATAAATTAAAAATATCAAATTAGTCGTTTCACATAGTTACTGAGATTATCATCCACACACATTGTATCACACTATCTTTTAGAGTCGAACAACAAATATATAAAAAATAATTGTACAAACGTTTCGCTATTTACTTATTCTTAATAATCACCTTCAAAATTTTTGCAACAAACTGCCCAAACAGTTTTAATAAAATGTAAATTTCGCACCAGTTTCTAGTTTTACTATCTTCATTTAAAATAAAGTGTTAGATGTTTATCGAAAAGAATAAAATACTTCTTGATATAAAATCTTCAATCTTTAAAAGAAATCCCACCGGGTGATCAGAAAAAACTATTCATTATTATAATGTTGAGTCCAATCTTCTGTGCGGTATTATCATTTATATTACGTTCTGATTCCGTAATAAAACTATTAATTTATGATATTTAGATAATTAAATAACTATAATTAACCGTATTTTCGATTTTAACAGAGTAACAAATATAGAAAAACTATGACTTCCGCAAATATTAATAATGGGAAAATTTCACCTTTGATCCACTTTTACACTTGACTCTCGGTTGACTGATTTTATTTGTGTGACCAAATAAATTGGATACAAAAAGTCAGATGATACATATGAAGTAATTTAAAGCGTTAAAATCATTAAAACTGTAAGACATTGATTGTGTGAGATGCATGACAATGTCATCTGGTAAATTTAAAAAAATGTTATAACCTAAGTATATAGGACTTCTTTCAAAAAACGTGGTATTGTACTCAATGCAAATGTGTTTATTAGGTCGTGTGTTGTAAATATTTGATTTTTCGTTTATTGCACTAAAATAATTTAGGTTACGCATCTGTGTAAGCAATTCAAGAGTATAAACCCCGTAATATGTTAATATTTTGTTTTCTTTAAATATCATACGACATGATTCTGTACTTTCCTTAAATCTCGCTCTACGGAAGTATCCCATACAACTATGGCCTAACTCATACTGGAAGCGACAAAGGCATGATAAAAATTTAACATGTGTATTCTATTGATGTCTTTTAAAAAATTAGCTCCCGGAGGATGTGGAATACTGTTGCAAATATGCTTTAATATGAGAAAGTCTCTGTAGATTGTAGGGTAAATGATAATTCAACCGCAGCTACATGGAAGATTCGAGTTTGAGTCCCGAAACTGACATTGCTTGAATAATAATTTTTTTTCTTATATTGCATTATAACGCCAACAATGGGTGTTTCATAATATAATTGCATACTATAGTCACCATTTTTCTATTATTTATAATTTTCGATATCATATAATTTTATTATTCTGTATATATGTCGTAGGATAATTAAAAAATCGGATTTTCCCTAAAATCCTAGGACGTTTGCAAAAAAACAGATTCCAATTACCCGGTTTTTTGTAATCTTCCTAGGATTTACGTGAAAATTTTTTAATTATCCTGCGACATAATATATACTCTATATTATTGTATGATGCTTTCCATACATTTTCGATGCTATCGAAAATTAAGTTCTATTACTATTACTGTTAATGGTATTATTTGAACGTCTCGAGTTTAGACAATGAAAAATCATTTGTAATTTTAGGGAATAACTGTTACGTGAAATTCATATACAATAAAAAGAGAACGTTCTATATGTGAATGCGATATTGTTTTTTCTTCTACGAATATACATTTATAGTGTATCTCTTGCAGTTGCAGATCTTAGTTGTCAGTGCATACGCATCATTATACAATAAATTTTCATAGTGATTGTGCATTATTAAGAAACTAAGAAGGTTCTCTCACTGATAACACATAACACATACAATATCGACTATAAAATTACTCTAAAAATTGCGTCTCTTGTAACGCAAAAAAGTGAAAAACAGACGTTAACTATTTACATTTTCCTGTCCTTATGTTTGACCTTGGAAATTGTGTTTCGATTTTGAATTAAGAATAAAAAATTCGTCTAGTTGCGCTACAGGCATTTATAAAAAATATTGGAAATTATTTTCCGTAGAAAATATTATCTAATATTTAGACAAGCTCAAAATTTTTAAAATTTGGTCTGTAGTACCTCAAAATCTATTCTTGTATCCAAAAGTACGATCAGGATCGTGCAAAAAAACTGGGCGGAAGAGAGGAGGCTCGACCGCCTTAATTTTTAGACATAGACAAAACGATATTTTTCGGCCAGCTATATGTACATTGTTCATGTTTTGCTTTATATAAAACAGTGTCTAAGTCTATGTAAGTTATCGTAAAATTCAGTAGTGACTACTGACTACACAAAGAGACTTTTAGCGAAAACAAATTTACCCCCAACGGGGACAAGATGTCATGACGACAACGTCCCATTCTATTTCTTCATGTTTTCATTTTCTGTTCTTTTGCGCGATACACTAAACGTGCACATACATTTAAAGTAGATTCAGAAAAAAAAATGTTTTTTTGTTTCTGATGAGATCAACTTATTTGGCAGTACCTATACAATATATGAACCGGGATTACGTAATATGCACAGATTACTTAATAAATAATTATTATATTGTCTTTGAATCAGTTTTTCACAAAATGTCAAAAAATATTTAGAATTTGCAATTTATTATATCTACTATTTTAATTAAAATCTAGCTTAAATGGAACGTTGTTTTGTATTTTATTATTATACAAAGATGCATTTTTATTCTAAAAATAAATGTCTCTGTAGTATTCATAATTATTATATATTATATAGAGCAGGCACTGTCTCGTTTTATTTTATTTTATTCAATTTTTCACAAAATAACATTTTATCCAATTGCCAGTTTACTTATTCGTCTTCTCTCATAAAACCCCTAAATTTTCCACGGACTCCACTTTGGAAACCACTGATCTGTACAAATTAAATACTGTCAAAAATATAGTTGTTCAAACTTCTCTAAAAATGCGTATTGTTATTATAAACATTAAATCGAAATATTTTTACTTTTTCTTATTGTGGTGGCAGAAAAGGTATTATATGGTGTGAGGGCCGGGTTTTTGTCTTCGATATTATTTTTACGACCTTCGTCGGGTGAAACTCCACTTGTAAAATAAAAGAAATGGAGGAAGACTTTAATCAACGTCGCCGTGTAAACATTTTTCAGCATTTGAGTTTATTTGTATATAAACATTCAACCAGTCTTTGGTCTGCCGTACGTCGTGAGTCTGTTCCTTACTCGGCGGTCCCTATACAGAGTTTTCTATTGCGTTACATTTTCTTTAGTCCTGGTTCACAATAACCATGTTTATACAGAATAAACAAGTGAGTACCAGATACTCTAAAAAAATGTGCAAACATTCAGATTCGAATACGATAGCAGCTCCAAATGATCTCAAAAAAATGGACAGCTGCCTAAAAGCCTATTCAGACTAGCCGTTCTCGGTTACGATTCACCGGTCCGGTTCGGTTGTCGATTAATCTAGGCTGCTCACACTATCCCGATTCGGTTCTACGATTATTCTCGGTGCGCATGCGCAATTTCGAAATATGATTTGACGTTTGATGTGTAGTTAAACGTCAACAAAAACAAGTGGCTAGTCACGTGACTCCAGCAAGCGTTCTCATTGGCTACGGTTCCGAACGGTCCGGTTGAAATTAGAACTGAACCTAAACGCTCGAACCGAACCGTAATCGGAAACGACTACGCCCTGATTGGTCGAGCTCCCAACCGGACCGGTGAATCGTAACCGAGAACGGCTAGTCTGAATAGGCTTTAAGGAGCCTACGATGTAATTTTGCGACATACTACTTCTGTGACATTTCACTATGTCTCTTTAACTAAACATTTTGGGGGGAATAGTCAAGAAGCCTACACATAAAAATTTGAGATTATAAATATGCAGCAACAACGACTGAGGGTCTACAACCCATTATATATAACGGCTTATTTATAGTAAAAAATTTAAGCTCGAGTATTCCAGTTTTACGACGAATGTGCTAACGGGAAAAAATTGAACATCGTGTCGCTGTTGCGCAAATTGTGATGCATTCTAAAACGACCGATTAACGAGTTTTAACAGTCACAAGAGTCATAAAAGCATTACAATCAAGATACATAGAATATTTATTGCACGTACCTCCAATTTTAACAAATTAACACATTACGTATAATAAGTATAGAATAGAATAGAACTTTATTCAATAACATGTCACAATGACAAAGAATGCGTCAGTTAAAATATTTTTGACAGATTTTCAGTTCTCTACAACAGCGACACACCGTTCAATTTTATCCATATAATCTGACGCGAAAACGAAATGCTCAGATTTAAATCTTGACAACGGCAAATATTTAGTTATTTATGATTGTGAAATTTTAGAAATGCATATTATTAATCTTTAAGGTCCCGTTGCATTTTGTAAACCTGGGCTTACAATAGTCCCATTCCTTAGCGTAAGCAGTTGACAGGGAGAAGGGGGCCCTATACAACAGTCTGACAGTGCTATTTACGACTACGTTGCACCAAGTCGTTCCTCTCTAAACGAAAAATTGAAATAATATGTAATATTTCGATATTACACTTGAAAAGGTGAAAATAAGTAATAGGAAAAATGTTACTAGTAGTTCGAATATACAGGGTGAGTCAGACCACCCGTATCAGTTGTTTTTTCCGAAAACGGTTAGTCGTAGAGAGTTGTGTCAAAAATCTGTATCATAAAAGCCCTAATGAAGAATCGAATGGTAATTTTTTTCCCCCGAAAAGGTCGGCTTCCCTATTAGTTTGCTCCAGAATGTTCAGAACTCCGGAATTTTAAATAGCACGATAGGTCGGAAGTGATATTATTGAAAAGATCTTTAAAAAATAAGCAAGTTTTGTAGGACATTTTTTTTGTTGCTGTCACCCCTGTTAAGTAATATTCGTATGATTTATTATTACATTGAGATGTGATAATAACGAACTTAATTTTAAAAGTCGGCATTGAAAATCTAGTTACCTAATTAGACAATGTCGATCATTAAACACTGAAGAAATACTTAGAGCTACTCATAGCATACCTAGAAGAGCTCAGCAGTGTTTAGAAGTAAATGGAAGACAGTTTAAACATTTGTAACATTGTTTAATTAGGTAACTAGATTTGCAATGCCGACTTTTAAAATTAAGTTCGTTATTATCACATTTCAATTTAATAATTTCAAACGAATATTACTTAACAGGGGTGACAGCAACAAAAAAAAAATGTCCTACAAAACATGCTTATTTTTTATAGATCTTTTCAATAATACCACTTTCGACCTATCGTGCTATTTAAAATTCCGGAGTTCTGGACATTCTGGAGCAAACTAATAGGGAAGCCGACCTTTCCGGGGGAAAAAAATATTACCATTCGATTCTTCATTAGGGCTTTTAAGATACAGATTTTTGACACAACTCTCTACGACTAACAGTTTTCGGAAAAAACGACTGATACGGGTGGTCTGACTCACCCTGTATACCCAAAAAACTACATTAGATATAATTTAACATTTTTTTGGAGTATTCAAATTTTAGGGGTCTGATAATAACTTTTTATATATACTATTAAATTCTGTACATGCAGTTTTAAAATATTATTACTGTATTGCCACTTGACACGATATGACACATACACTATTGGCGTCGATCGGATGGCGGGGCCTAGAGGTCGGACCAAAATTTATCGACGGTTCATAGCCTTCTGAACATTTGGTAACATTTTTGAAAATGTTATGTGTATGTGTGTGTGTATACAGCGCAATAACTTTCGAAAGAGTTAATTGATTTTAACGAAATTTGGACCACATGTTGAAATCTACCATCGCACGAAGTCTTTTAAAATCGGGCCATTTTAAGGACAGTTTTTAGAAGTCGAAAAAAGTTTTTGGACCGAAAAACACCAAAAAACATTTCAGAATCATTTCAAAATTGAAATTTAACCCTTTAGTATACATTTAAATATGCTGTTAAAATTTTAATAAAATCGGTCCGAGAGAGCCGGACATACAAGTTTGCGGATAAGTATTTACTTACTGAGAGGAGAGTAATTTGGTGCAAATGTTGGATTGATAAAAATATTGAAATTAAGAAAAACACATTATTTTAAGGGCTGTATTAAGGGGTTTAATTTTTTATTTTGCCCAAAAAGAAGCTTAAATTTATACAGCTTGTATTAGCAAATACACTATAAGTTTTGACACTGCGACTCAATTTTTTTTTTCTTTAAAAATGATTAGAACTAAACTTATTTTCATTTATATATCTAAAAATTTGAGTCCAAACTAAAATATTGGAGTGCAGTACAGTTTGCCGGTAGACAAAGAACGAGTTTTTATTTTTTTGATATAGATGAACATGTTTTCTTTAAGAAATCTTTGTGTCTTGTTTCAGGTAACGCTGTCTATATCAATTCTCATTAGTCTCCATGTGTTCTTTTTACTGGTCGTTGAGATCATCCCGCCGACCTCTCTTGTGGTACCACTTCTTGGAAAATATCTCATCTTTGCGATGATTTTAGTCTCCATCAGGTAAGTGAAATAGTTATTCAGAATTTTAAACTTTAAACAAAGCCAAAACGTTTATAAATAGACTGTATTGTCTTTTCATAAGTACACAACTCTCGACAGAAACGTAAAAAATGCTCGTTGCGAAATAATATTGAAATATTGGTTCTTGAGAAAAAAGCACAAGAGATAAAATATGTCACAATATCACTATAAATTATAACGCGTTTAATATATTGAAAAACGAAAAGATGCGATTTTGAAAATAAATAAAACTCAACAATATTTCATTCTTGGATGAAAAGATTGAAAGCAAATCGAAAAGAATATATTGCAAAATAATATCGTTGTAAAGAAATACTTCAGGGACGTCAGGTAGCTAAAGACAAGAAACTAGAAAGTGAAATCTGAATTGTAAATAATATGATAGCCCACTAACCTATCTTTCAGTTATAAATCTGAAATTCAAATTTTACGTTGAAAACAATGTGTTACAGTTTTAGACTATGTGTCAGTTATAATTTTTATTTTAGACGAATAAACTTTGTTATATACGTCATGCAAATGTTATTTCAAAAATAAATTCAACGTTACAATTTTCTTGTATTTAAATAATATTATTCGCTTATTATATTAAAATATACAGTTTTACATCTTCTGTTAGCCAACGTAAATTTTTTTCTTCCATTATACAACAAAGATTTTAGAATTTAATTTCCAAACTTAAACGGTATAATTATACAAGGTTTATTAAAATATTGTGCACTAGAGAAGACGAACATATTCTTGTGGACTTAAATATTGTTGAATATGTTTTAACAAGAAATCTCAGTTTTATTTAACCTTGAATATTTCGATGTATTAACTTTAATGTGATAATAATCAAAACGCCTCGATAGCAAAGAAAAAATTACATGCTACAGTTAGTCATCGAGGTGTAATTAATTAATTAAGCTTTACAAAGATTTATTTGAAAAATTGTATAGACACAGAGATTATAGATTATAGACGCTCGACAACTGTGGTCATTAGCGTCTAATTTAGGATTCTAATATTTTTGAAAATTTAAATAATAAAATTTTTCATATCTGCGTGCTAGACTTTAAATTAAGAAATCTATTATGCTAGCAAAATTTTGCGTTGTTACTATAAAATTTTATTTAGTATAATAGCTTAAGTCTGCTATAATTGTTAAGAAACATTCATTGTTGTAACACTATATTAGAAAAATTTATTATTCCAACACGTCACCGTCTGGATTTAAACCAGAATCTTTCCACTTTCGCGGCGGAATGAGTTAATCAGTTACTCTACGGTGCACACAAATCAACATTTTAATCCTTCATAATATAGCGATAACAACATTCAAATTCACTACATGCGAGAGCCAATTATTTTTAGCTGTAGCTAGACATTAACTCTCACAGTAGCGAGGGGTCTTGAATGAATCAAAGATGAACTTTCCATTTCTATACGGTCACAGAATATTTCTGTTTCGTTAGCACTGATTAGAGCGGAAAACGACAATTTAATATCGGTAAATTATCAACACCATTAATATTAGTTATTAGTAGATGGTGACGTGTTGGAATAATAAATTTTTCTAATATAGTGTTACAACAATGAATGTTTCTTAACAATTATAGCAGACTTAAGCTATTATACTAAATGAATTGAGCTGGTACGTAGCTACAAGCGTATGTTAAAAATCTACTAATAAAATTTTACTTGAAGAAACATTTGAGAGTTCATGCGCGGTTGCCAAATGTAACATTCCGTATAATAAACGTCTTGCTCATTTTATTTCCACTACCCGTTTCGATATTATCAACATATAATCATGCAATTATTCATCTAAGAAACTTCAGTATCGGAATATTCATCAGCAATATAGGTCACATAAATACATAAATCAAGAGAGAAATTGTAGATATTTCTTTATCAGGCATCTGTCTTTCGAGAAAGATAATTTATATTTAAATGAAATTATAATGAAGATTTGATTTTCACATCTAAAATACGGCCACTGTAATTATCTTGTATTATATTTCGACTCTTTGTTTCGTAACATAATTCCGCTAAATAATATTAAATTATACTTTAATGGCATAATAAACTTATTAAAATGACAATTCCTTAATATTGTAGTCTATTGTATTAGTAGATTATCCATTAGAATTAAATTGTACGCAATAATTTAAAATTACTTGTGAAATAACTTTATTTTATCGTTTTCAATACCAATAATAATTGTATTGTTTCAAAGACATAGAAGGCACGACGAGTAATTTACAAGGTTAAAAACAATGCTCTTTTATATCACACGTATAGCCCAAACGCCTGAACTGAACAAGAAGAATTTTTTTATCGATTTCTTCCAAGGTCTAGACAAAACGAGTATATATAGCCAGTTCAGATATCTCTATCGCGCCTAAAAAACTACCAAAATTGCGACATATGTCACTTAGCCTTGTTACCATAAAATCGTCATTAAAAGGATCAGTGTATCCATTTAATAAAATATCTAAATGCGTTTAAATAACTGGAGCTACAACTGGATATATTTCAATATATTATAATTAAAACCAGAATAGCTTTCATGGAAAACTTTTGTATATATTGTATCAAAGTTGTATGTTAAACATTTGTACTTAATTAAATTTGTCGTCGGTTGAAAAGAGCTGCTGAATGGTGTTGTACAATAATCGCATATCGCAATTTCCTGTTCCGCCTGAGGGCACACCTGCTCTATTAGAGATAGTGATCAAAAATTGCAAGTTTTCGGAAAAACTAATACATATTTTGAGATTAGTTATTTAAGGTGTAAATAAATATATATGGCAGCAATCAGGATCTCCGACGTCGAGACGCTTTAAAAGGCATAAAAACAGTGCTTCAAATTTGGACAGGGTTAATTTATTGAATTTAATTTTTGAAAAAAAAGCGGACATATAGTGATGGAACCGATCTAGTTAGCAGCCGGTAGACCGCTGGGTCGATTCTATTAAAATGAGGGCTGGCTGTTTTTTTCCATAAATTATATTCACTGAATTAACCCGTTGTCAAATTTCAGCTTCTTTAAAACACTAGTATTTTAAAGTGTACCGACCACAGAGGTCCCGACCATTGACTTGGTGATTGTAGTATATTATTTATTTATTTTATAATCTAAATTCTAGATAATCTCAAAATATTAGCCTCTACAAAATTCTTGCAATTTTTGACCCCGAACTCTTCTTCTGGATAGTAGACATACCTGTACTACAGAAGAGGTAATCACAAGTGTTATTGCAGCCGGAATGTCGACCACACCGTGGCTTTAGAGTATGTTCAACATCGATACAACACTTGTGTTGCTATAGAATCTGTGTTTAGATTGAAATACTTACTCTACCGACTATACAGTTCAAAGTACACTCAACCTAATTCTGTGGTATGGAAAAATGTCGTCTACCATGTTCCATACGACTGTATTTAACAAGAACTCAAGAGTTCTTATCCTCAAAGTTTCTCGTCTTTTGGCATTTAACCCTTTAATGTACGATTTCATAAAAAGTAGATGCCTGGTTCTCATGTACGTGCCTTCGAAAATTATGTACTTCTTTGTCATGATAGTTAACTTTAATTATATTGGAAGACTAAAAGTTTACAAACACAATTTTTATCACTAATATTCACAACTAACAAATGTTTTCAACAATATTCACCAATACTCACAATCGCATACATAATATATGATTTTTATTCGTATTGAAATAAAACACACGTTGGGTATGTGAAAACGTCGGAATAAATAGCATACAAACATAGTCACTTCCTCTATTCTGTTGGTAGATTTTTTTCTGCGAACAACATCGACTTGTACATTTTGATAGAATTTTTATAGACGCGGATCGTAAAAATTTACTCTCCTTATTTTTTGATAAGTATTACTTAAAAAAATAACGATTGCTTACTGAACATCGGATTTGAATAATGTGAACTCCAAATGCGAAACTTTATCAGATTAAGACGTAAATGAACAATACATACTTTCAAATTATTTCGTTCTTTCTTCAATTCTTTAATATTTATTCACTTATTACATTTGTATTTTTTAATTATTAATTTATTAATATATTTATTTTATTTACAGTGAGTTTCATTATGTGAGTCCCCAGTTTTTTCATTCTGAAATTGTGGAAAAAAAATTGGCAATTCCTGCTATTAGAAAAAAAAACGTTAATGAAATTGTACTTCTTTTGATACGTTAAGAAAAAATGGCGTAAGTGAATTTCTATGATACGCGCGCACACTTAATATTAATAGGATGCGAGTGCATACTGTGACACTAAAATTAACTGAAAAGTTGTTCGCAGAAAAAGTCTACCAACAGAACAGAGGTAGTGATCATTTTTGCATGCGAGTAGCGTCTAACAGTTCTATTTATCCCCATCTCCCGACAGGCGAGTCATTTTATTATTTTATTTCAAGAAATATTTTTCTTGCAAATTAAAAATGAGTTTACGCCAAAGAAGTGTAGCTTCCAAAGTGCATGCATAAAAACACATTTTAAGTTGTAACTAAAACAAGCCATGTTCATTCAAATATACATTTCATATTTGTAACCAATAATAAAGAATCAAACCACTTCGTTATTATCATGTTAGCTGACATTAAGGTATCAAAATGTTTTTGGGTGATGATAATAAAAGCTTTAAATGAATACACTTTAATTTAAATAAAATATGGTCGTGTGGAAAGGTTTAAATAACACTAGATAACATCTTAATTAGCAGGATTCATAATACATGGTTATCTAAGATTAATTAAAATTTAGTCTGAACAGCAAATCTTAATTAAATTGTACAACTTGTTATCTATTGAAGCTAATTTCTGGTGACGTCATGAATATAATTATTTATGTCTATTTTTGTCGCAATTGAATTCTATACAAAATAAAATTGTGTAAAATCGGTATTATAACTGATAGGTATTTTGTAGAAAAACAAATCTATGTTAGTTAAATTCAATAATAAAATTTTAACGGTGTTATCCAGTAGGCTTTTGTACGGCCAAAGCTTGAACTAAAATGAGAAGATGGGAAATCTTACTTTTCGAACTTTGATCATAATATTATATAGATATAGATGTTTTATTAATGAAATGCTAACATGTTCGTTTGTATGCATAATGTTTTCAGTATATGCGTAACGGTGGTCGTGTTGAACGTTCACTTCAGATCACCACAGACACACAGAATGGCCCCGTGGGTCAAGAGGGTCTTCATTCACATCCTGCCGAGATTGCTCGTCATGAGGAGGCCTCAGTACTCGTTCGAAACCACCAGGTTTGAAATTTAATTAATAAATTAACATTATCTTAAAATGTACAGTGGAGTCCCGGTGATCGGTCCCTCGTTTAGCTGAACGCCTCTTACAATCGGACAACGCCGAACGCTGGCGTAATTGCCGGTCCGACAAGGTAGGGGGAGAAACAAATTGGTTTCTGTTTTTGTTTTGAAGGTAGTCAACAGATGTTAAATCTAATAAATATTTATGATTTTGTTCATTATTATTATTTTGATCAAATCCATGAATAAAATTTAACATTTAAAAAATAAATGCAAGAAAAAACTCTTTCTTTTATTTCTGTTCAGTGCTGTATCTATAAGTCCAATTAGTGAATACTCTACTATAAACATTGTCCAACTTCAAGAAGGCTAACTACAGTATTCTATAATCAGGCAACTTCACATATTGGACGGCAGTATGCTAAACAAATGCCTGATTACCGCGACCTCACTGTATTAATTTGTTGAATATTATCATAGGAACTCAACACATTTTTAACACTTTTATAAAGACTAGCTGCGACACTCTCCCCCCTCTCCACCATTGATAATGAGACACAATCCTACAGATGAAGTCGATATTAAAAATTGCAAAACAGAGTGGACTAGCAACTTTATACAGCGATACGATTAAGTAAAAAACAATATCAAAGTTGATCAAGTAGGAACTGCTGAAAGTTCTTGAACAAAAAAAATACTTTGTATTTTAAACAGCCAGCACAACTCGAACTAACTTTTCCACAAAGGAGTACTTCAAAAGCTCGTGTCCAAATTGTTGACTAAGTCGCTTCTATCAAAATAAGATCTAATTGCTTTCCTCAGAAATTTTATACAATAATTTAATACTGTACCAAATTTCAACTTTTACAAAACACCATATTTTTTCTTTTTTTTGTCATCCCGACGACAGTTGTCCTGACCGCTAACTTTCTGAATAGTATATATTATATTATAGGTCAAGAACCTGTGAGTGCCAGACCTTCGTTATTTTATAAAAACTGAAAGTTTGTCAGCACATGTTTCCAACACAGGTAGGAACGATGGGCTACTATGAACTTTGGATTATCGTACCTTTCCAGGTAACATGATATAAAATACCGACATAAATTCGCTAAATTATAAAGCATAATTTTTTTTATATTTTTGTTCGGAATAATATTAGAAATCACGTCCTCCATTGTCAGACACTTAATACCGTGGCAACCCCCTGCCATACACCCTTAAACTTCAATAAACTGTAACTGTTATAGAGATAGTATAAATACTTAATTTTTTACATGTTACTGAGGCAACTAGTAGAAGATGTTTCCTCAGTAGCCAGACAGTTTCAACAGTTCTAACCCCTAGCCAGACAAACATATAGGGTAGCTATAGGTGCGAGCGCGAGGCAATATACATATATTGCCTCGTGATTTCTAATGTTATTCCGAACAAAAATATAAGAAAATTTCGCTTTATAATTTGACGAATTTAAGTCGGTATTTTATACATCTTTGCTACCTGTTACCTGCTAAAGTTACGGTGACCCAAAGTTCATCGTTCTTATCTGTGTTGGAAGCATGCGCTGAGAAACTTTCAGCTTTTATAAAATAACGAAGGTCTGGCACTCTTGATTTATTATAATATATATTCATTTTTTTATTAACTGCTACAAATAAATCTTTTTTGAAACATTTTGGAATAATTTAAAATATACTTAGAGATGAGATCGAAACAATTGTGTATTCCATGTTACATACATAATATAATACATAGCGTATTACAGCTGGTGTTTCAGGTGCATTTTTATAGTTACAAACATTTATACCACTGCAATGTCACTGCATTTAAACAGTGGGGTACATTTTTTACACATTGCAAATATATTCTATATTACAACACCTAATTGTCAAAATAATTTCTTGACAAATTAAATTCACATTCGTAACATACCCCTGTCATTATTACTTGCATAAAACACAGTTTATCGAGGATTTGGCAGAAAAAATTGCAATTTTAGGTGAGGTGTTTCAAACAGTAAATTTTGACATACCGTGTATCTCACATTGTAAACTATGGCTTATATTTTTTTTCTCTTAAAATCATACCATGGCTCCCAGAGGAAAGTTCATCAGATCTTACTATTTGTAAAATTATTGGACCCAATCGGTCGTGCTTAGCGATGGCTTATTAGTGTATTTGCCATATGGCAACATACACTATTGGCGTCGGTCGGATGGCGGGACCTAGGGGTCGGACCAAAATATCTCGACGTTTCATAACCTCCTAAACACTTTGGCACCATTTTTAAAAATGTTTATATATATATGTATATATATATATTTATATATATATATATTTATATATATATATATATATATATATAAGCGTATATATATATGTGTGCGGGCAATAACTTTCGAAAGAGTTAATTGATTTTAACGAAATTTGGCCCACGTGTTGAAATCCATCACCGCAAGAAGCCTATTTAAAATGGGCGTAATCGGGCCATTTTAAGGGTAGTTTTTAGGACCCCAAAATACCTAAAAAATTCTCAGAATCGTTTCAAAATTGAAATTTAACCCTTTAATAGCAATTAAAAAGTGTTCCTAAAATTTCAATAAAATCGGCCCAACAGGACTGGACTTACAAATTTTATGAAAACACTACTTTGCAGATAGTGAAGTTGTATATAATTTGGTATAGAAGTACGATTGATAATAATATTGCAATTAAGAAAATAAATGTTATTTTAAGGGGTGTATTAAGGAGTCAAATTTTTTATTTTGCCCAAAAACCAAGTTAAATTCGCATAATAGAGCCACACTGCCTGTATAAGCAAATACACTATATTGTCGGCAGGGTTTTGGCACTGCGACCCGGGTTTTTTTCGAGGTATGGCTTATATTTTAAGAAACTTCAAAAACCGTGTATGGCTTATTTTCTAGGGATGGCTTAAAATGTGAGATACACGGTAACATGCAGTAACAATCTGATTAGAGCAGTTCAGCTTTTAGCAGTATTACAACGAGATTATGGTAAAACATATTTACCACTGAACGAGTGCAAACTAGGCATTCGTTTGCCCGTCAGACGGTCAGATTACATCAAGTGTAAGGTTGCACCTACATTGAATCCGTATTTCTCCCGATCCGATGTCGACCGACATTAGGCTACATCGGAAGAAAAGCAAACACCAAGATTATAATGTAAGCACCTACATTGATTGGAAAGGAAATTGGGCATCCATTTTTAAAGTAGGCACCTGCATTATAATTTTGTTAATTACTTTTCTTCCGATGTCGCCCGACATCATATCGGGAGAAATACAAATCCAATGTAGGAGCAGCCTAACAAGCTTTTCAAATGCACCATTATTACAGACGATTATTTACTTTTGCTCATAAATAAATAGATCGGTGAGTAATACGTTGATTACAATTTTGTATTTAAAATTTAGTATTTTCAGCATCGTTTTTTAAATTCAAAATTTCGCAAAACATAAATTTTAATATCCAGTACACGTGCTTTGAATAATAGTAATAATAATAATAATGCGTTTAACGTCCGTTTCTCGACATTATGTCATAACAGACGCCATTCGCACCATTACTATTTTCTATTTACCACTTCCCGAAATGTTCTACATTCTTTAAAACTTCAACTTATGTAATAGTAATGGGCGAATGAAGGAATTATAGGAAGTTAGGATAAGGTAGGTAATCTTCGAACTAGGAGTTTGATAGGCAATCGCCCATGGCCTCAAATAAGGAACCATCTCGATATTTATCTGGAATTAATTGAGGGAAATCATGGAAAACCTCAATCAAGATGGCCGATACAGGAATTACCGTTTCTCGGCGAGAGGCAGTAGAAAAAAGTCCCAGCCACATCTATCTCCGCCGGGATTCGAACCCGTACCTCCCGAATGCGAGTCTAGTGCTGTCACCACTACTCTACCCAGCTATGTGTTGTAAATTTAACGGAAGAACTGATCGATCTGCACGTGCGAAATTGAATTCGTGTGTTTTGAAGTTCATAAACTTTACCTGCTGAGCCAAGACAGAACTTCACTGTTTACGGGCCATGAAATGCAGTTGAACAATGAAAGTCAACCCGCAAACTTTATATTTGGAACGTTGCAGTGGCCGTATGAATTTAATAGCTGTGTTATTATTGTATGCACCGTATACTATAATATGCTTTTGAAGCTGGCCACACAACTCATTGACAATCTAGACCCTCTGCACACAAGTCGACTATTTCGCGACCTAAGTTTCAAACCAGTTCAGGATGCGCCTATTGTGCAATCAGTTTGCAACCGATAGGGGTTCTTTCTCCGTACACGAGCGTGACTGAATCTGAATTGGTAAAGATGGTTGCTCCTACCTTATTGAAGAAAAATTTCGTAGCATCATGCAACTGAAATTGCCCTCGGCCTGCAAACACGGTTGCACACAACCAGCTTGAATCTAGTGTCATATCGATCAAGACATATGCAGCTCCCCATTCACAGAACGGTTAGATCATAAACCGATTTGAAACTCCCTATGTGCAGACGGCTTTACAGTTATGTTTTTAAATATTAAAACTTTAACAAAACGTCGTTGTAGAGAAATGTTCTCAAAGATTTCTTTTACTTTTGATTACGACAAAAGTTTTACAACTTTTTAAAACATGTATACGAACAACATATTAATTCATGAAAAGTTCTCTATTTTCCGGGATTAAACAGTAGAGTTTTTCCGTGAATCATACTTACTACACTGGATTCTCAATTATTTAAAAGTTTTTAAAATTGTATTATCACTTTTTTCATTTTCTTCTTATTTCACTGGATACCTTCAAATTGTTTGAATCACTATATCAATAAAAATAAATAAAATTTTGCCTATATTAGTATATTATGCAACTAGTGCGGCAAGTTGTCGCTTGAGGGGACAATCGCCGCACGATGTGTACATACTATTTTTATTGCGAATATGGAATAAAAAATGTTTATTATCAGTACACTTTTAACCTTGTTTTATAAATTAAACTATCTGTCACGTCAACCTCAATTCAGTTTTAATGTTTCGATTGTGTGTGTTTTTTTTTTTTTTGTTTAATTTTAACAATGTTTTTTTGTTGCGTGCGTAAGTAAACTTGTCGCACGCAAATTATAAAATGGGCAAACAGTTACTTTTCAACCGTAACCAAGGCTGCAAAGATACTATTTTTCTGCATGAGTAATAAAAAAATGTGTTAACATAGAACGCTGAAACCCTGCACACTTTTAGTATCTCAATTACATTTTCAGTTTTCTCTCCAAGGATCAGACAGTTTTAACTTAATCTAAATCTTGGGTCTCATCCATGTTATAAAAGATAGTAAATAAATTTTCTTGGGAACTTGGACAGAATTAATAAGATTTAACTTATCAAAATTTGCAACGTTTCGTTGGCATTTTATTTACCAACTTCATCAAGCAAGTTTTGAGGTTAAGTCCTCGTTAGAATTCTTTGGTTCATAATACCAAGTCAAAAATAACTTTGTTAAATAAGACTACACAAATATATTCATTCATATTATCGAACTATTATGTCAAAAAATCAGTTTAAATAAAATAATATAAAATGAACAATGATAAACATTTGTAGACAAATACACATGTCAAACGTAGCGATTAACAAAACACAGACTTAACTTTAAGACCTATACTTAAGATCTATAAAAGTAAAAGTGTATTCAGAAATAATAAACATTAATAAGGCTGTTTGAAATAGCTTTAACTACCTTGCGAAGACATAAATCTGAATACCATTTAAGTATGAATTAAATTTTTGAAAATATTTTTTATTAATATTTTAGTAGAAATGTTCATGGTCGAATAATGATGCCAGCGCGAGGTAAGGAGGTTCAGTCGTGTTACTATCCTTATCAGCCGACTGCACAGAGTGACGACGAATACTCCTGCAGCCCTAAAAGATACTCCAGCAGAACACCGTCCAAAGAGGACTTATCACCATCAAGGTTTGTGTCAACAATAAAACTATATTTGTTATATCTTTTAATGTGTCAGCGCCTTTACTGCATCACATCTGCTCTATATTTCTCGTAGAGCAACTGGACGATATTTCACTGCGATGTTTAAAGAATTTAAATAACACTGCCTAGACTCAAATCCTAAACTCTCAATAAATTTCCAAGAGTGTCTTGTTAGATTTCAGACTGGAACATTTAATTTTTTTCTCATATAAAGCGAATGACAACTTACACACTTGCACACTTGTCAAGAAACTATAATACACCAATAAAAGCGATTTCTTTCTGTGGAATTAACTAATACAGAGTTAATATTGTTAAAACTAACATTTATTTAATTTCACAAATTACTTCAAGTTCCTGTTTAATATTGAAAATAATTGTTTTTACAAAAGATAGCGCTGATTTATATTGATAGCTATCACAAATTTAACAGATTTTTCTTCGTTTTTTAAAATGTGCTTATGTCACAATCCCTAAAACATAATCTATTTCTGGATTACAGAAAGAATTGTCAAATAATTTGATTTGACAATGACCTTAGATTGTGGCCACACACATTTCTCTATCATATTTTTTTCTTCAAAACGACATTTTTCTACGCATTTTCGTCAAAATTTGATTTGAAAAACGATTTTTTTCTGTGTAGATCAAGCATTTGTTTTTGTGTGAATACAATCTAATGTTGTACATGACAGGGAGTTTGAATACGACATTAGACTGCTCTTGCATGTATGAAAACTGTAATTATATTATCCCAATCTAAGTTTATTGCCAAATTTAATTTTTTGACAAGATTTTGTGCATTTATATAATTATATAAATACTAAATACATAACGTAAGAAACTTCATCTGCGAGTAATGCGTTGATTGCGAATGTTAAACTTAAAAATGAGTCTCTTTCATTTGTTAAATATCTGACGGATGGTTTCCGTTTCCAGTCTGATGAGTTAATTCGCGGTTTATGAATAATTCATTTCATTACGTAATCGTCACGTCATTAGGGACATTTCATTAACTTTCGTCACAAACTGCATAACTAATCTACAACTATGCAGATAATATCATGTTATATTTCAGGAAGAACAGATTTTTAAAATATATTTATAAAATTTTAAAGACATATCACAGTAGGTTGTGTTTTTAGTGCGTAATATTATAGTCCAGGAGCTGATTGCACCCGTTTCATGAAGTGTTTGATTCAGGTAGAAATTTTATACAATAGTATATACAGGTAACATGTATAGATAAATGAGCGTTTGCTTGTCTTACATGGGTACGTCAGGTACTGCGCCTGCAGGGAAGGTTTTAAAAAAACATGTGCCAAAAAAAGTGTTTGATTCAGAAGACTATTCGAAAGTTAAGTTGATTTTAAATAAATAAATAAGCCACACACTTTTTGAGGTGTTAACATTAAACAAAAATACCCCAAAGTTGAATTTTCAGAAATGAAAAAATAAGTGATATATTCACGCTGAAATTTTTATAGCAGCTTCATTAGATATATATTTAAATATATATATATTTAAAAATATTTTTAAAAAACCAGACACTTCTTCCGGGGTTTAGACTATTTTTGTGAAAGTGTTTTAAATCGTGCATAAGTACCCATAAATAAGTTCCCAAACATAGTCTTAAACCCCAGAAAAAGTATCTTACACAGTACCTGGCGTACCCAGGTAGAACAAACAAAAACCCATTTACCTATACATCTTACCTATATATACCATTGTATAAAATTTCTACCTAAATCAAACACTTCATGAAATGGGTGTTATGAGCTCTCCGTCTATTACAGCTAATGTGACATGTTAAAAACCTAAAAATACATATTTAATTTTTTTACGTATTTATTCAATTTCCACTACAATTTTTCGAAACTGTTACTTTCTCTTCTTAATTCCATTAATTTTGCTATTATTATAGTTTAGCAGACGGCGGCCCATTCGGTGGAAGCTGTCAAATCCATGGTCCGATTGGTGTTCAGCATTCAGAATCTGAAGATTTGAGTATGTCAGGAGGTTTGGATGAGGAAGTCAAGAGTCCGGTGATCCGGAATCCTGCCTTTTCACACTCTCGATGTCCTCCAGAAATACACAAATCGTGTTTCTGCGTTCGATTTATAGCTGAGCATACAAAAATGCTCGAAGATTCAACAAAGGTATTTGTGGTCGAGTAGTTTTTTTTTTATAAATAATAATAATAGTTGTAACCGACCAGTTAACCGTCATAAAACTTTGAAATAAGACATCTTTTAATTTTTACACTACGTTCCAGAAACAATTTTCGCTTTATGTTCTTAAAGACTAAAATTTTATCTATTTTCTAAACAATATATGAACTATTTTTTATACTTATGAAACAATAATATATATATTTCACTTTGAAGTGACTCCTCAGTTACACCGTCATATTATTAAAAAATATTTTAAGTACCGCACCTCCACCATATTTGACCCGTACTTCCACCATCTGTAACACGCTTTCACTATATAGTTGAGTTTGATATATTAGTGCAGTGAAATTTACATTAAAAAGTGTACGTTAGGTTTACCAAAATTGTAATTTGTTCTAATAATTGTCAAATTCCGATATCTATCACGTGATGCACACTACACTAAACTTCCCTGTTCACAAGCTGGAACTACTAATGTTTACCTTTTTAGTCCAACACTGAAATGACAAACCGAATAGTGTATCTTACAATTTTGTATAAAAAAGCAATAGTGTCAAAAATATTAGCACTTTTTACACTAGCACGATACCAAACACACCTTTTCTGACACGCACCTCCACCATATGTGACACGCACTTCCACCATAAACGTGAGTTTTTTTTTCTTTGGAGACATTTTGACATTTTTCATAAACATAAAGTTATTCACCTTATTCGAGTTACTTTTTGACAATATATTTGAATACCATATTTTATTCGTTTTAAAAAATGATTTCAATATATCTACCAACGCTCATTTTTTAATATTTTTATGATGTTTTGCCGGCATCATTTGCCAATACTAATGCTATGCATTTTGTTTATAGTTTCTACAGCAATTTTAATTTTTATTTAAATTTTATATGGATATGCATTTATCTTTTATCGTATTTCATTTATTTGTTATGACCTGTTCAGTATGTTCATAGTACCTAATCAAAATTTCTGTGGGTTATAAAATAGATAAATCTATTGCGGTTTTAGTTCATGAGACACTGACTAAATTAAGTATTGGTTTTTTTTCTTTTTAAAGTGAAACTTTTTAACGTAATGAAAATGGCAAGTGGCGTTACACTTTAAAAAACATAATTTTAACTGTACTTTGTACAGTAGTCATTTTTTTTTTTTTTGCAATATATGCGTATGAAATATTGAATTGTATGCACAGTTTAGGCTGTTTTTGATCGAAAACAAAAAAAAGCTGTATAGTACGAGAAATGAAGATGTGTCAATAAAACAAAAGCCCAGTTTATATAGGATATACAGGGTGTCTCAACCGACGTTGGCTAACATGGGTAACTTTGTTATTAGTGGAGATAGAAAGTCGGTTAAATGGGCAAAGTAGTGCAGAAAATTGGGCTCATTAACGTCCCGTCGAAAAAACAATTGAATTTTGACACCCTATGAATTTATTCAGAAAATAATGAAAATTGTCATTTATGAAAACTGGCCATAACTTTTTTATTTATGAAAATATTTGAAACATTTTTTGATAACTTTTTAAGGTCTTTTCAGTGGCGTAGGTTTAATTTTTTTATTTCCACTACATAATGAGATATTGACATGAACTTTGGTTTTTCTTATGGACGGCATTTTTGATTTTCAGATATTCAAATTCTGCTTATTTTTCTGAATAATTTGACATAGCATATCCTATATCTAAACTAATCAGAAGCTACAAAACTGACTAAAATAGCTTTTTGACGTTATCCATACCGATCAGAGTGTGCCGTGTAAAACAAAATTTGTTGAAACAAATACATGAGCGATCGCTACAGTTTTGCTAATTCATTTTGTTTGATTTACTCTCTAAGATGGCGCAAGCATTCTCAAATTTGGAGAAACAGGCTATTTTTGCGCATACATTCAGCGTAATAAAAATACCACGTGGGCTCAAGCAGAATACTTGAACCTTTATCCAGAAAGGCGACAGCCTTTTTAATAATAACTTTTAGGAACTTAAATAGAAATTTAAAGGTATACGGTTAATTTTCAAAGAAAAAAGGCAACATTCAATACTGTGAAGAACAATTAGCTTTAGCAAAGTGTAACGAATCTCTGCAACGCTCGTAGCTCCCTCTTATCACGCGGTTGAGCTAGTGAGGGAGACACTGAGCAGTGAGCGAGCTCGGATGCAGCGATTGTAACAGGCAGTTTAAGCGTATTATTGTGTGTGTGTGTGTGGTTCTATATAATAGATGCAATTAGAAGTTTCAATTCAATAAGTATGCAGTGGAAAATACACAATCTCTTTGTTTTACTTGCCAGGTGAAAGAAGACTGGAAATACGTGGCGATGGTGTTGGATCGTTTGTTCCTGTGGATCTTTACATTAGCCGTCCTGGCCGGTACTGCCGGCATTATCCTGCAAGCGCCTACCCTCTACGACGATCGCATTCCCATCGATAAGAAGTTCTCTGAGTTTACTACAACGGTCGTTCCCTGTCCGCCTCAATGAAACCAATAACTAGCCAACCTTGTCTGACAGACAACACACGTTCATTTTAATATAATGCCTTCGTACTGCAACATTACTATAGTAATTACCGTACTAAGCACAACACTCATTAAAATATATATAATATATATTATTATAAAGCAAAGTACCTACACTCAGGGTCGTTTGCATAAAATGATGGACTGAATTATATATTTATAAAGTCAACGACCTGGACAAACATTTTTGCACTCTACTTATTTTAATTCAAAGTCCAAACAACTGTAGTCGAAAACTAGTGTACCGATATTTATTTTTAATGAAAGTTTATAGAAACAGTGATTTATCTTTTTGTTTTAAATTGTTAAAAATAGATCGGAATTATTCTATTTCTATTGCCGGATCTAATAATGAAAAAACGTCATGTTTTCAAAAAACGACTACTTCTTTTTTAATGAAACATTACGTATTTTGGAAAATGAATGAAGAAAATTTAAAGGCAAGTAGAAGTGAAATTTGCACAGTTGTTAACATAAAATATCGTTTTAAAGAGTTAAAATTTTAATTTTTCATTCTACTTTTTAACTTACTTTAAAAGTCACGAAATAATTCAACAAACACATTATTTTACATACTGAAATGCTAAATAATTCAATAATAAATAACATATAAGTTAAAAAAATAATAAATAAAACTGTAACTAACCTACTTGAAGCTGTAAATTAAATTCGCCGGCGCCGAAAATAAAAAGCAATATAAAATAGTAGTTAATTTAACAATCTTTTAAATTAAAAATTGGGTCTTTCATTGATTTTAAACATAAAGAGATATAATCTCACATATGGTAATTTATGGATTATCTTTAACATTAAATAAATAATTACATTTCTAACGACCCTGATATAAACATTTTACGAAAAAGTGCAATAAATAAACGTAAAATTATAATAACGACATTTTAAAAATGAAAAAGTGACAGTTATCAATATTTTTACTTTAGGATATATAAAATACACGTATTAGCAAAAATTTATAATATGTTAATTTCAAGATAGTATTTAACAAAACTTGACTAAAATGCTGTTAAACTAGATAAATGGATCAACGTAAAACTTTTTTTAGGTAAGTTTTCTTTTTTCGTTTTACTTTTATTTATTTATAATTTAGTTTCATATCTTCTATTATTCTCAGTTCTCGTATCTTTTTTAGAATTATTAAACAAAAATTTTATATTAAAAGAAAAATAAACGTTAGCCATGCAAAACTAAAATACAAACATTGTTTTAAATACTATATGAACACTTAACACTTTTTTTGTCAATTTCGTTCACTCGAGTTTTCAGTTCTAAAGTTCAAAGTGGTTGTCGACTTTTTTAAGTTTTGTTTTAACGATAAAGCATTTAAATACGAACATTCAGATAATGGAAAGTTTAGATAATAAATTTTGATGGCGTAGCTTGATATAAAAAAACGGTAATCGAAGAGATTTTAAAAGTGAACTAAATAATAAGCTTAGACTGTGTAATGGTGTTGATAAAATATCACACTTTTTAGAGAACTTTTCAAATGTTTAGGTCTTTTAGTAACATTAAGAAATAAAAAGTATTTTACTATACCGGTAACAGAACTATCTTTATAAGACTACAAAGGTTATGTTTAGAAATTTCAACATTTTAAAGGTACTTTAAGAAAAAAATTCACCATTCTTAAAACCAATACTCAGATGGCGTCACGATGCGACGCAGTGTAACAATTTTATATACTCGATTCTCACACGACGCTTGAGAATAAAATAAATGTCAAGGCAAAAAGGTTCATCTAGTGAGAGTGACGACGAAGTATGTGCCTAAAGCATCACACACACTGAATCCACTAGGATCGGCTCGGCATGTTTTTGGTATACATGAAGCTCGAATCCATTTGCCAACGGCAGACATGCTAGATGGTCGAATGTTCCGACACAATTCAGATACGTGTTACAGGATACAGTTATTCCAATCAATCTTTCCAAGTAGTAAGTTGCAGAACATTCGCTACACCTGACGAAATTTTAATGGAAAGTGTAAAATTATTAATCTCCAAGTATTTTTTTCGTCTTGTTATTAACTAGCGATTTTATCCGCGCAGTATAGTAGGTATATTATACCCGGTTAAATTCTTTTATATAAAATTCATCCCCACCCCGTCCGGGTAGTGTGTTCAAAAGACCGTCGAACGTGTACTTCTTTTTTAACTTAAGTAATTTAAGAGATACAGCGTATCCTTTGAGAAGATTTCCATCACCCTGTTCACCCCCATAAGGGTTCTTTTTGAGATAAAATGTAGCCTAGATCACTTCTGGCATAATCCTTTACCTGTCTGTGAAGTGCCATCACAATCGGCTCAGACGTTTCAAATATTAACCCGGACAGACAGAACAAACTGACTGAAAACTGAAAATTCGCTCTAGGAATATTTACAACTGTACAATTGCAGACTACGTTACAATTTTATTTATCTTGAACTAACTTCTGTAAAATTCATTAAAAAAGCAACTCTCGCAGTATATAGACTTTGTAATCAATTGGCTATATACACAAACACATCAATCTTTACTTCTGCAAAAAGTGCTGTATTGTACAAAGTTTACAATTGTCGATTTTATTTATATGTATGTGGTATGTATAAAGTAATAGACAGGGTGTATACTTCCATATTTTGTCTCATGGGTTTTCATTTTTTGCGCGGAGCCCTAAGTCTTTCTCTAAAACAAAAGTAGCCTAACTTACTCCTTATAATATCAGCTACCTGCCAGTGAAAGTCCCATCAATATCGGTCCAGCCGTTTCTCAGATTAGCCGAAACAAACGGACAGACAAAAATTTTAAAATTGTTTTTTTATATGAGTACCGTATATACTTTCATATGCATTTAGTAAAAAGCTGTTATTTTGATATTACAAACAGACATTTCAATTTTATTTATATGTATAGAGTATAGATGTATAGATTATTTAACATTTGTACAACGAATGAAACTAAAATGATATTTAAAATATCTAAAATGTTTAGACATCCACAAATTATGTAACTACTAAATGCATGTAACAATAAACAATACACAGCTGCTGATAACGGAATGTTGCCTGTCAATGTGCATAATAATGCATATGCACTGCCATGCCGAGCTGAACCGAGTCGATTTAGTGCATGTGAATCTCTAATGGTATGTTTCTACAGGAAAGAGAAAAACTAATCGGTGAAAAGCAACGTACACCGTACTTTAAAACGGTGAATTTTACCGCGTTGTGATGCTTTGGGAAACATGAATTTTTGGAATCAGCTATTTGCCACATCAATCCACGTCGTGTTGCGTCGTGACGCCATTTGAAAATTAACGACGCAAAAATAGATCGTTTATCGTTTAGTCTTCTTAGATTTTACCACAAAAACAGTATTTATAAAACTCGAAATCAAATTTGAAAATTTGTGTGAATATTTAGTAGTTCTATATTAAAATAATCAAGAACTTTTACCTAACTGAGTAAGAGTTAAGTGTTAAAAAATACTTTGATGAAAAATGACTTCTCAGAGTAGTAAAGTTTAAGAACCACTGAAATATAGAATTATATTTTTTACAAGAATTCTTAATTTTTTCATCAGAATATATAAAATTGACAAATAGCTTTTTTATGGCCTGAGTTTTTGATATACGATTTTTTTTTGCGGAATATAAATAGTAGCTATAATCATTTAATTTAAAAAAGACACATTTCTTGAGAACTTTTCCACTCACAAATGCCACCATTTAAAATATTATGTCAAGATACCGTGATTTTTGTTAAAGTCCTTAATTAATGTCGAAATTTTTGAACTGCACAAAAGGATGTTCATCATCTGTTTTTCTGTAATTGTTTTTATTAAATTACATAGCTACACGATTTTTGAACATCCTATACACGTAACTACAGTGAACCCTTTCTTATGATCTGATATTTCAGTGTTGCCTTTGATTATTATAACGCCAAATGGTAAGTTGTATATTATCCGATATGGCTAGGGTTAAAAAAACTGTCCATATCTACGACGGAAAAATATTTTAAAAAATAAACAAAATAAACAAAGGTCAGATAAAATACTGATATTTAAATATTTCGTATAATCTACATAAATAATTAAACAAATTAAAAAAATAGAAGTATTATAATATTATTATGTGTGCCAATATTGATTATTTGTATAAAATGTGTATGTAATAAAATTGAATATTGCTCAGTTTTTTCTAATTACTTCAAGAAAGTAAGTCAGATTGACCAAGTTTTTTTTATTTGTGAACAGTTTTAATGACGACCCCTTCCTAAAATTTCTGCTAGAGAGACACCATGAAATGTCACGAAAGTGGTGTATGACAGTAACTCTACTGTCAGCAATATTCTACCGTGCTTGGTCCACTCTCAAAAATTTTTCGAATCTGAATGATTACAAATCCTTTGAGCGTACTATTATTTTTTTTTTTAATAAAACTTCTTCTGCAGCACACCGACGATTTGGAGAGGGAATTTTATAAAACGAAAATTAAAAGAGTAACACAAATGCGTTCACAAATGAATGAGCTACTTTTCTTGAGACGTATTTGCGGAGTACCGCTTGACTTTAGTTGATTAGAGCATCATGGTAATAACGCGAAGGATCACGGATTCAATCTCTCCATAAACCTATAAAATTTTGTGTTTTTACGTTCTATTTCTGTTTTTAATCATTTGAGTATAGTCTTTTTTATTTTTTATAATAGGAGCAAACTTGTTATCTTTTTATTTAAATAGTAAAAAAAATAATAAGACTTAATTGATTTTTACATTATTAAAACATAAAAATTTTCACACTGATCGTGTGTGCCGCGACACGTCTTTCGTTTTATTTTAATTTCCTATTGGAACAAAAATATTCTTCCAATTATTGACTTGTTGATAAGAAAAATAATAGTTTATTGATGAATTTTGAAACCACATATAAGAATAAAAAATAACGCCAAAAAGAAACTAAACATTCATTAATTGAGACTTGCATACGAACTTTATAAAATTAATAACTTAAAGCTTGTAGTTCATTTAGATTTGGCGAACCTCCGTATGACACATTAAATGCTATAAATATTTTTGCAGTATAAAAACAAATATTATTTGTGATGAAATTTGGTACCAAATCACAACAAGACAGTTTTCTATATTTTATAATGAAATGTAAATTCATTCACACCATCGAAAAACGCACAAATTTTACAATAACTGAATTTCAAATATGCGAACTTGGTCATTCTACGACAAAAAACTGATTTTATATATTAAAAATTATTTATATAAAAATGATTAATAAAATTGATCACATAAAACAAGCATACTTAAAAACGACTTCATGTCTTTAAAATAAATTTAAAAAACGCAATAAGTTAATGAAATTAGGTGACGTTTGTTTCCGATCTAAAAATAATTGCAACGTATTTTTGAAATGGAGCTTTTATAGGAAGCTTTTGAAATTAATTAAATTTAAGTGAATTACATAAAAACTAAAAATATTTAAATCATGATTAGAATAGAAAACACGTCTTAATAATGTGACTAAAGAGAATCGGGACAATTTTCATAAGTAATATAAATACGATTTTTGTAGAACTTTAGAAATTAAATGAAAATACACATTTGTACGTTTAATTATGAATTAATAATACACCATTATTTACTGAATTGGGAAATCCAACGACTTAAAAAAATGTGTATAATTATAGCATTTCAATATAAAATTCCATAAACACATATTTTTTTGTTTTTAGTACTTTTTTCGTATTCTGTACGTTTCAATAAAAGTTCACGATTAAACAGGGTTTTATATACTATTCAAATCGATAGATTCAGAAAAAATGCATTCTATCAAAAAGCAAAAAACTACCTGTAACTCTTATTTTTCGTAACTATGATTTAGTAGTAATAAATCATTTATTAATGTCACATCATTAAAAAATGAAAACACAAAAAATGTTTTTTGTAGTTTCAAAATAAATATGTGTATTTTCCGAACTAGTCGATTCCTTTATTACTGATAAAGTGTGATTTTGAAAAAAAGTTATCAATCAAAAAAAATAAGCAAACTAATGTTATTAATTATTTTTTAACTGATAGATTTTGTGAACTTTACAATTTTCATATTCTCATTTTATCAATAATATTAACGTCTTTACCGCACAACATTTGTATTTCTAATTCAAACTAATAAAAATCGAATCTCAAATGAAATAAAATTAAAAAAATATCCAAAAAATAACCATGAGAACGAACTGTTGAATTTTATATTAAAGTGCTCTTTGTTTTATATGTCGTAAAAAGAATAAAGAGAAATATTTGAAACTGTATTTCAAAATTTAATATTTCATCAATAAAATTTCAAATCGTACTTAAATATTTTTTGTATATCATAAATATTTTGAAATTCGTTAAATTTGAGGATTGGTGTTTTTACAAAGCGTGTATGAAAACATATCAACATTTCGAAATTACATACCTATATGAAACGTTTTAGAATTTATTCTGTCTCCATAAAAAACAATTATTTTTTTCCAAATTAAACTATGCGATGTGAAAATGAAAATTTACAGTTTAAATTAAATTTTCTCCAAGTTATGATCACTTGCACTTACAATAAACATATGAATCTAGAAATTTTTCTTAGGTGAAATACATTAATATATGCTACGCATTTACAACTCTATAGACTCTTTTTTTTTTTTTTATTAAACAATAGGGCTTCGGCAGCAAGGCCATTAGCTCCAAATCTATAAATTATCACTGTATATTATATATAACTGTTTATCACTGGTTAAATTTTGTTAAGACTCTATATAGTTAAAAAACGCAATATTTGAAAAGATTCATTTTCAGTTATAATATCCAATGTTCACAAAATTATAAAGAATTTTGTTTCTTGGTTTATTTACGAGTATTACGAAATTTTTATACTTTTTTACTATTTTCACCTTATCATAAATACTTACTGTTTTTGTTTTAAGTCAAGAGAAATATTGAAACTGAAAAGTTCGCATCTAAACATTTAATTTTATAAAAGAAATATTTCTTTTTATTCAAAAGCTCATGTAAACAATATAGTTCAGGGATGTTCAGAATATGAAAGCAATAAAACTCACAAAAGTTCGTTTATCCAAAATCTTTAATATAGATAATCAACTTTTGAATGCAAGTGTTCTCTAAGCCTCTAAAGTCTAAGGTATGCCAATTTCATGTAATTAATTCTTGCATATTTTGATCAATGAAAACAATGATTTGTCAAACCAATCACTCTTAAGCGGCGTTCACATTCACTAGTACCAACGAATTAACGCCATCTTACTAGCATGTTTTCAACATAATGTAAATGGAGCACATTCACAATAGTCGCTAGCGCTAGAATCGTGCGTGTTATACGAGCAATAGTAAATTTGAAAGCATTTCAGCTGTCAGCATAATGTTGTGTATCAGTCCTTAGAAGATTAATTCGTTCCTGCGACTGTTGCCAGGGCAAACTTTTTTGTACCATCCCCCCATAAAATAGCTGGTTTTCATGCCTGTGTATAGCAGGAGTAAAATAGAAAAATTAACCCTACTGCTGTAAACTAAAACAAATTAATACGATCTTGTCAATTTAACAAAAACCGATCTGTTGATTCGCATTTAATACTATAAGGGGAACAGACGTAACAGAGCTGGCGTAATTTTCGTAAATAATCCATTTAGATTACAAATGGTTACACATACCTACAATGGTAAAAAATATTAACAGTATTATTAATAATAATAATTGCCTTTATTAGGGGCGAAGTTCAGCTAAGCTGCTCTCTCACTCAACCCATGGAAACAAATTTATACATGTTTATTTATTTTAATGTGAAAATTATAGGAGGTACGTGAAAAAAATATAGTATGTATCTCGAACGTATTACTATTATACTCTTGTGACTTCAAAATCGCTTACCCTCGTTTTTCCATAAAGTCACGCTTGTACATAATAAATGCATTTACGTTCTAGAAACATAAGCTACTATTTATTTTTAAGCAGAACAGAAATAGATTTAGAAGGTATAAACAGAGTGATCCACGATATAAGATTCAAAACGAATTGAAATCTACGTCGTTCATAACTTTGAAATAGCCTGAATATCCCTGACATTAGTATACTATAAATTATAACCGCGTAAGTAAAAATAGATTCAAGGTCATAGTAATTAAAAAATTATTGTTCACGAAAGATCGAATATTTTTAAACACCGCATCTGTTCTAGAATTTGTTTATACAGGGTATATGCATTCATCAGAAAACTCTTGTCAATTATAATTCGTATGTTTCTGTTTTACTATTCCAGCTTTACAAGTGGGAAATGGTAATAATTATTTAGGTCAAAATTAACTTTTCGTAATTTTACTTTTTTTTTCGTTTTGAGGTCTCCCGAGTCTAAAAAACGTAATTTTGAAAAAAAGTCTGTCTGCAAGCGTTAATAGAAATTTTATTTTTATTAATTGTAGATAATGTCAAATCAAATGTCAATATTTATAGGTTGAAATGTGATCGTTCCGTTGTCCAATTGGCTAGAATTTTTTTATTTATCAAGCATTTCAATCTGAATTGGAGTCTCAAAAAACGGTTATAATTGTCAAGAATTCAAAATATCTGTCTGGCCAATTGAAACAAAATTGTTGAGATGACATATCTTTTAGATCCATTGTCGTGAATTGTTTTTTTTTTAAATTTTGTTTGAAGAGAAGAAACGCTGACAGAGCAAACGCCGATTTGGATTTTTTTATTATCAATACCAAATATATATTTTTAATATCGTAAGTACATAAGTAAACACGATAAATATATAAAAAATAGCGACATATTATTTTTTTAATTTTCAAATCAGACATCGAAAATCAAAATCAACTGTACAATTCGTTCGACTTCTTTTTATCGTGCTGAAATACGCATTTTTTAGGCATTATTTTAAAGTGTAAAGAAATTTATAACAGAAAATATGTATTTTTAAAATCGATGCCGAACCGCTTTCCAAGAAACACAATTTTATCACTTTTTAATGAAAAAAATACATATTTGCGAAAATGTATATACCCTAATATTTTATGCAAATAATTAATATGGTAGTATAAAATAAACCTAAGGAAATGTTTCAAAATTTTAATATTTTGAGACACTTTATGAAAATATATTTGTACATACATAAATACTTATTATTAATTATATATTAAAAATATATTAAAAATGCTGAAAGGAAAAGAAATATTTTTATAAGTATTTCTACGTATTTCAAAAACGTCAAAATGCTAAAATTGTCTGTACAAAACTAAATTAATAGTTCAGTTTTCTATGCAATTTTGTACGATTTTTGTTTTGTTAAAACTTATTTGAAAATCTCGTAAAAATAATACAAATTTTGTATTATTATAGTCGTTTGTCAGCTTAAATGAATCATCCTGAGAGCTCTTAGATAAGTCAGATTCCCGCGTAGAACTGGAAGAGGGACGTCGCATCCTTTATATGATGACGCCAACTTGCAAGTAACGTGCTTCCGCAAATATTCTAGAAGTCGATTCACGTTATTCGGGAACTGCCTGTATCTGCCAAATAATTTTGATAAAAGAATCAAAAAAAATTTTTTTTCAAAAAGACAAACTTAACATCAATTTTAGCATTCGAAAATATTATACAAAAAATACCACACATTATGTTAAAACGATATCCCTGCAATTTATTTAAATTCTCATATCAGAACTTAATATTCAATTTCACTTAAATTATTTATTTGATTTGAAAATATTTATTTTAAATTCTAGTTTTTACTTGTTTATTTTCAATAGAATAAAGTTAAAAAGTTTCCAGAACAGTCCGGTAGAATAATTCAGAGAGCGAACAAGGAAAGTAAATTTTAATACAAAACTTATCTTGTTTCATTTAATTCCATAGACGCTAATGACGGAGCGTCTATACAATACACAATTCCTCTCTTATAGCTTATAGGACGGTATAGACGCCAAAATAAATCAAGTCTCAGACCGAAAACTCATTTAGTTACTGTTTTTGTTGCGTAATCGAAAGTTTGCCTAGGGCAAGCACTATTATTTTTGCTACCCTGTGCAATGTGAGCGTTTGTGACCCCCTATTCGTTGCGACAAAAATTTATAGCCTTAGACTACTGGGATAGCCGTGAAAAGCTTACAAAAAAAAGCTTTGTTTATCTTCGAATACACCATGTCCTAAAAATTATGGCTTGGATTGTATTCGAATAATTGAATATTTTCTAATACTTTCAAAACACAGTTATTCGAATACTCAAATATTCCAGCGTTTGAATATTCGAACATTTGAATAATCCAATATTTTTATTGTCCTATATATGTCCTATATATGTCTGATTTTTTTCAAAATAGAGATAAAATTATCGGAGGTAAAGAGAGGAGAGACATGCTTTCTTGAATCGTGGTGTCTATCAAATAAAAAATGTCTTTCCCCAAAACATATAGTACGTTACGTTAAAAAAAAAAAAATAAGGCATAAAAACGAGTTGGTAAAGATTATAAATAAATTGTGTTTGATCTCAAAACTCATCAAAAATGTTTTTTATGAGTTTTGGCGCCAAATGTATCATTTGCTGTAGTCTTCCTGGAATCTATACCAGCTTAATTATATATCTTATTTTTTTTAAACTTTCGATTTAATACTTTCGGAAATAAAGAAGTTCCGTCATGTCAACCTGGTTTTACCGAAATGACGTCACAATGTCTTTTCTTTATCTCCGAAACTAGAACATCAAAAATTTTGAAAAAGAAACAGGCTTATAAAAAATTAGCCGGTAAATATTACAAAAAAACTGTGATCAACACCAAAACTCATCAAAAAATAATTTTAAAATTATCACGTTCAATATTTTGAAAAATCAAGCATACGTAAAGAAGGGGATATTGATCACATATATTTTCTTTAAGTTTGAAAAAAAAAAATCAAAGTAATCGTTTCAACTCATTTCAGATAAGTTTTGTTTTAGTTTATTTATTTCAAATCAAATAATATAATTTCAAATAATAGGACATTTATATATATATTATATAAACGAAAATAGTTTCGAAAATAGAAAACATAATTCATATATAAACAAAATAAATATAAAATAAAAATATAGGCGAATTCATTAATGCCTGTATATAATTAGGGACCTCTTGTCAAGTGATACAATATGTTTTTTCGAAATTTTCAGAAAATATAACCAGTCCAAAATTAAACAAATATAATATGTATTAATATTTCAATCTAAGGTTCGATCATAATAATTGCTGATTGATTTTGATTATTAGGCTGCCACCAACAAGACAATATATTATTCTGTTCACATTAAATAAAGTATTTTTAAACCCATTGTCCTCTCTTGTTTAGAGATTTGTTTATTTTGTAATTAATTCAAACTTCAGCAAACAGTTATATTGTCTTTATAGGCGCTAAAGCTACTATCAAACCGCCATCGAATTATAATAAACATAGAATGATAAAAAGTAGATGTTGAAACTTCAAGACCTTATGCTGAAAATAGTAAAAAGTTTACTCAAGCATAACCAGTTCAAAAAGGAATTTTTGTCATTAATCGCTTATTTAAATTATTATCAAATTTCTGCATAACATAATTGAATAAAAGTTGTTTATTAGGTAATTTCTAGCTGCAGAATGACTTTTTGGAGTTTCGACCTCTATTTTTACGTGGTTTAAGATAATAGTTCAAAATAAATAATAGATACATGTTTTATTTGTATATTAACCCTGATGAGCAAATAATTTATTCTCAATTTGATGGGAGTGTATTATTTCGACTGGTTCCTCATTTAACTAGAAGTCCCTGATAATAATACCTTATTTTATGGGATCACAAAAATATTTGTATATAAATATAGAATAAATAAAATATTATTATATATACATATAAATAATTGTTAGACGCGTCATGCGTGATTAAAAATAATAAAGATATTGTTGTTATATAATAATAATAATATTAACATTAATAAATAATACATTGTTGCTTGGTTTTATAATCATGCTTCATATGAATAAAAAAATTGGAAGGAATTGACATTTTAAAAATTATTTCTTTTAAATTATTTTGCCACCTACATTTTTAGCAACACAACATAAGAATAGATATTATTTAGATGTTTGTCTTAAAAATATTATATCAACAACAGAGTTTATTATTTAGCGTGTCACTTAGTCACTAATTTTATTATGTATGTAGAGATAATGCTTTCAAAATAATACAACCATTATTAGTTTATCTATTCTTGTTATACACCTTGTTATTATAAATATCAGATATTTTTATTATTGAAATATACAGGGTGTTCAAAGTTCAGTTGAATTGATAACTTTTTTAATATTGGAGTTACAGCTTCGGTCAAATCTCTAATAGTTTAGCATAGGTAGTAGGTACATTTTTCCAGACTCAAAAAAGACAGTATGACAAAAGATTTTTTAGAATTGCTTACAGTGACCTGGGTGTCAATTCCCGGCTATGAACTTCAGCGTTCTATGTAAGTATATGAAAAGAAAGAATTTTATTTATTTTATTCTACAAACTTTTCTGTTTGACGTCCCACATGAATAGATTTGATTAAAAAACATGTCGTCCCTAGCATCTTTACCTTCATTTTTGAAAGTCACGATTTTTGTTGAAGCCTTAATAACAAAGGTGTTTTTGGTAAATTTTCTGAGCATTCAGAATTAAAAATAAATTCATATTTTACATATATTTTATTATAAAATTTTAATTTTGCGTTATAATTTCTTATCACAAATTAGTAAAACAATGCTTACTTAAAAAAATTAAAAAAATCGTCATTTTAAAATAAATTAGAACAAAACTCAAAGATTCTTTAAAAAGATTGAACATAAATCAGTTCACACCAAATTAATTTTTTTTATTTATTTGATTTCAGTTGAAAACAGATTTTTGAAAAGCAAATTATTATCAAAATTGTTTTTTCTAAAACATTTATTCACTAAACTAAATTCAAAAATGTTTAATGTCTTTAACCCTTATACATGTACCCGGCGTTACCGACGTTGTTTTGCACCCGTAATAACTGGATACCCACCTCCGATATTTACAATTTTAAAAATATTTTTGCTATTGAAATAATTTTTTTGGCATTTGAACATCGCAGGTAAATGCCGCATACATTTTCAAATCAATTAACCTGCTATACCTTGTACAAGAAACATTGGAAAAGGAAAGTTGTAAGGCTCCTTCTGTAATATATCTAAGGAAGGGAGTAATACTTCACAGATATCGCACTTGAAAGTATGATCAGGTAGCTAATAAACCGTGTAGAGATTGCTTCAGGTGCTTCGACGGACACTTCAGGATGAAAGAACATGACAGGTTCTCCCACATCCATGCTAATATTATAAATGCAAAAGTCTAACTGTCTGTTGTCTTTTGACACCTAAACCACTCAACAGATTTTGAAAAGTTTGGCAAGAAGATAGATTTGTATTCTGAGGAAGGCATAGGCTACCTTTTGTTTATAAAAAAAAATTGAAGGGGGTGAAATAGGGAATGAAAGTCCAATCTATATATCACGATATCTCCGGAACTACAAGACCTACAGACTTGAAATTTGGTAAGCATGTTTCTTTTGTTGATCCGCTAAGAACTGATGTTGCAAAAATTGACTCCCATGGAAAATTGCGGGGGCGTTATAGATATAAAATGTTTCTGTTTTTGAACTATAACTTATAAGACCTGAAATTGGATAGGGATGTCTCTTATGTTAATTACAGTAACACTAAAAAAGGGCTTTTCTAAAATCGTCTTCTAAAGAGCGCAAATGGGGAAGGTAGAGAGACGTCAATAATTAATAGATTCTAATTTGTAAACTATAGTTTCTATGGACTTGAAACTTAGCTGTTATATTTTTAATGCTTTTTGGGTTCTGCTGAGAGGGACGCAACCCGTACTTGTTGCTGACTGGCGGACCTGCGCCCCGCTCGGCTAAATCGTTATATGGTGAAGTCGAAATCTCCACTACTGTTGTAGTTGCCGTGTTTTACCTCAATTGCGTGCGAAGTCGCGGGTAGCGGCTAGTTTGTTATGAACAAACAATAAAAAAAAAGAAAACACGAACGTTGTGTGCTCAGTGTATTAAACCTATGTGCGATGAACATTCTAAAACTACTGCAAAATATGCTGCAGTATGTATAAATAACGATTTTTTATATTAATTTTCATGTGTTGTGAGTTTATAAAACTCATTTCATCTACAAGATTAAAAAAAAAGTAATAATAACTAATAAAAAATTAATTTTAGTATAATTGGTACCCGAGTACCCTGGGTGCGAAAGCGATGGTGTATATATTTTCAGAGTCGATATTTTTACGCAGAATTTTTTTTTTACTTCGAATAAATAACGACGCTTTTACCATAGTTACATATGAAAATGTACCATAGTGGGTATTTATAAAGCTGGCACCAAAAGTGTCAATATTAAAAATATTACCTAACACTATTATGAAACATACTATACATGCGTCTTTATCAAATACATTACATTAAAATATGTTTTTATATCCTTAACATTTTGTTGAAAAAATAAATTTAAAGCTAGCAAGCGTTTTTATTAAATATTTTTATTTATGTAAATGCGCGTTTGCACTAACCGTTTTCAAAAAGCATTTAATCACCGAACTGTATAAAAAACAACTAAAGTATATTGTATGAACAGTTATATTTTAAGTTGGTTTGTTCACATTGCTGAATACGTTTAAAGTAATTATTTTTTTAGCATCGATTATTAAAAAACCTTCATGATTATAATACCGCGACCAGTCAAAAAATTGAATTTTATTTTGACAAACACTTTAATCGAGATAATTTTACACATTAAAAAGTCATACAATTGGAGAAAAAAACTGGCCAATTTTAAATTTGGAAAGTTTAATTGTTTAGGTTCAATTACCTCATTCAAGTTTGCATTTTAAAGCTTCATTTTACAAAAAAAAAAAAAATTGAAACTGTTAGTAACCGAAAGTAAATAGAATTTTAAACGTAAATAAAATTATTACGGTAATTTTTATCAGATATACGATCACGATAATAAAACAAACTTTCAAAATTTTAAAACTATTTAGTTTTAACTACATCTTATAAACATTTCTAATAACCATAAAATGGTCTCTATTAACTATCTGCCACTTACTAGGTCTTTTTGTGCGAACTCACGGTTTTAAACCAAATACAATAACATTTCCTATGGATCTATATAGTCTTCTCAATTTTTAGTTAAATAAACACATATTTAAAGTTTTGATTAACAAAATACCTGCACATAAAATGCATTTGAAATGTTAATAATATGAAAAAAGCTATTCCTATAAACACTTCAGCCTTTGGATATAAGCTCATAGTTTTTGAGCTAACAATTTTAAGCAAAGTTATTTTCAACGTCGACAAGAACGAAAAAGCAATTGCTATCAATTAACTAATGAACGTGCTAACGTTTCCGTATAAACAACACATAGCTTGAAAACCTATTTACAAATACAAGGAAATTGATGTAATACAAAATAGATTATCTAAGAACTAGCTGCAGGATAAGCAGTATACTTTGGAATACCATCTATGTTAACACTGGAACCACATTCTTTGGTATAATTTTTAGGAACGACATTTTCAGTTAATTGAATAAATTTTTTGAACGGGCAGAAGTGCTCACAACCTGGTACTTTCAGCAAACGCACTTCCGGGTTTATATTGTCGTCATACAAAATCTAAAAATGAAAATATTTTGATTGCAATCATATGTTCTATGTATTATAATACGTTTCTGCAATAGGCATTTCACAAATCTTTGTCAGAATCTATATTCACAAATATATTTTATAATTTATAATAATAAAATTACAATATTTGTATATACGTATAACAAAATGTTAGAAGCATAAAAACATGTTATTAAAATCCAGAATGAGTTCAAGGCGTCGACTATTAGAGTAATATGTCCGAGGGGGAGGGCGCTTTGCTCTGTCTGACATCTCTCAAAATCAGCGAATGAGATGGTTAATGGATAATAATAAGAAAAGTAAAACGCAATAAGTAAATAAACCAATTATAAAAGAAAAAACAATGAAAACTTCTAAAAGAGAAAATAATAATAAAATTGACAAAGCCCGGAACCTTCCGTGCCTAGGGGCCACATAAAAGGTAAATCCGCCGCTGTTCAAAATACAAATAAAAATGCGAAAACAAATTCAGCAAAAAGCCAAGAATGAACATAGCTTGGGGCACCAACATAACAGTCTTAGGACTGGTTTTGAATATATTCACAAAAATCAAAACCTGTATTTGAACTATTCAAAGAAAACATGAACGACTCTTACTTTGAATCCATATTCTTGAGTAGAATTCCGGTAATGCAGTTCAAACATAACAGCACTTGAATAAGCTGGAATATGAGGCTGAAAAATATCCAGTGCTGCAAGTACGTTGAGAACGTTTGTTTCATGACCTGAATACAAAAACATTTTACGCCCTTTAGGAACCAATCTTCCGTTTATTTTATCCGAGGCGTCTATCAAATATTTTCGTAGAATATTACCTACAATGTCAAATAATAAATTAACCGTTCTTATTTCATTTTTACAGTATATTTTATAGCGCCTAAGCAGTGCTTTTCAAATCTATTTGCCTGACCTACAGTCATTTTTGCTTTCTAATCTTCGAACACACGAAAAAGTGGAAATGAGATTCCTCAAAAAATATCTATAAACATTTTTCAAAGATTCTGTATAAATGTATTTATATTGTAAGAGGATATATATTTGTCGCTCTGAATGTATTTTCTATCCAAATGTGTCTCCTAACAATTTACTGAAAAATAAGGTAAGTCAAGAATAACACACGATAAGAGTAAATTTGCTACAAGACGTTCAGGAGACGGGGGGTTTGTATGTAATCTTGTAAATTATTTTGTAACAAGGTGTAAGAGGACGGAATGTATAACTCAAATTCAAGAGACTGGAGATATTTTCAAGATAATATTTATTCTTACCTCCGTTCAATCGCCTCAACAACAAATTTCCATTTTCCAATACGCATTGTTGTGACGCAATATCGGCAATCGGAAAAGGGTAGACACTCTGAGTCCACTCCGGGAGAGCTAAACCCATGCTATTCTGAAAACATTGTTTAACTGAGATAATTACAAGCTTTAAATAGAATAAAATATCCTACTTATATATCTATTTATCAATCTTTTGAGTAGTATAAATAATTGAATGAAAATTTACCTCAGCGAGAAACGTTTGATAAAGATGAAACATTTCATGTAACGTTTTAATGTTTTTGCCAGTTTTGTTTCTGATATATTCAAAAGTTTCACTATTATTTTTGACGATTTCTGTACCTCTTGTGTCTAAAAGTCGGTTTAATTCTTTCATATAAACTGGACAGTATTCATTGGGTCTCCTTAACCACTAAAATAAAAATTGAAAACTATACATTATGCGCTATTAATTAATTAATTTTGTCTGAGAAAATGTATCTGAAATCAATACGAAACATAATATTATTTCATGGGTCATTGCTCGAACCGAAATTTATTTTCTTTTCCACAAATGCTGAGTTGAAATTCATTCTCAATCGACCAGTGGCTGAAAAATGCACATACCGTATCAAATGCATTTTCCCGATACCCATATGGAATCGGCATCCACGGAAGATTTTCATTCCATATTTGCCCCTTTACTGGCGGCCACAATCCAGCCAAAACTAATTGCAAACTCATCTTAGTTCTATCGAAATCTGTACTTGACGCTTCTAAAATTTGTGAATCGTAAATATCACCCAGAAATTCGCTGTATCGTTTTCTGAGTTTTACTCCCAGTGCATACGAATTACTTTTTCCTTTCTGAAAATTGGAAGTAACAAAATCTTATAAGACGCTTGATTTTGAATAAAGAACACAGATAACAAATTTGTTTCCTGATTTTCTACTCGATTTTTAGAAAACAGCATGACAATAAATCTACGTTACAAATACTTATTACAACAATAAAAATTTTAAAAGAGCCTCAACATAAATTCAGTTAAAAAAAATATCTGTCTTGTACCAGTGGGTTCGTAAGTTCGACTCATACTCCTCGTTCAAACTAAATTGCGAAACAATAAGCCATCGGAAAATTCGGGCCAATTTCCCAGTCCGAGGGAAATCTACCCATACCTCCCCTAACCCTAACACATCTAGCATCCTTATAAAATCCAATACTACATTTTGATTAAAAAATAATTAGGTAATCGCGATTAAATAGCACACGTGGTCACCAAATATTATCTAAACAAAATATGTTTAATTATTAAAATTAATATACGCATAATCACAACCTAATATAAATTCATGCTATTTTTGGAATTTAAGTTATCTTTAATAAATGACGACAAGGTTTTTTACTTATTGGAAAATTTATATACAATGTTTGTCATAAACTGCTAATAGCACGCTTGATTTCCAAAAAATAATTCCAACTAGATAAAAATATTACATTCAAAAGTGTTTGGTAAACATTTCATTAATCACCAGTTCAATTTGGTTTAAACTAAGAAAATCTCTAATTTATCTGTTACAGCCGGAAATCGTAATAATAATTATTTTTTTTTATCAAGACTGGCTACATCAATGGAGACGATTATGAAGTCACTTACTTATGAAAATTTAACAATTGGGTGTGTTTTTTTTTTTAAATCTCCAATATCTAAAGAAAATAAATAAAAATTGGTATGGAGTACCTCCAACCACAGACATGAAAAAATGATGACAATATCATTTCAAACATTAATCTTCTGTTTTCAATAAAGATAAGTACCGTCGTCGATGTGCAAATGCACACTGAAACTCGCATTTCGCCAATTTTTGCAAACAAGTCATCCAAATGAACTCCCACGGTATTTGCTACAATCCAACGTACCTGTTATATGTTATCTCTTTTTAGTGTATTTGCCATATGGCAACATACACTATTGGCGTCGGTCGGATGGCGGGACCTAGGGGTCGGACCAAAATTTCTCGACGTTTCATAACCTCCTAAACACTTTGGCACCATTTTTAAAAATGTTTATATATATATGTATATATATATATATATATATATATATATATATATATATATATATATATATATATATTTATATACGTATATATATATATATATATATATATATATATATATATATATATATATATATATGTGTACGCGCAATAACTTTCGAAAGAGTTAATTGATTTCAACGAAATTTGGCCCACGTGTTGAAATCCATCACCGCAAGAAGCCTATTTAAAATGGGCGTAATCGGCCCATTTTAAGGGTAGTTTTTAGGGGTTGAAAAAAGTTTTTGAGCCCAAAAATACCTAAAAAATTATCAGAATCGTTTCAAAATTGAAATTTAACCCTTTAATAGCAATTAAAAAGTGCTTCTAAAATTTTAATAAAGTCGGCCCAACAGGACCGGATTTACAAATTTTTTGAAAACACTAGTTTGCAGATAGTGACTTATGTACTGAATGGTGTTTTTAATTTTGGTGTAGACGTTCGATCGACAATAATAATGCAATTAAGACAAAAATGTAATTTTAAGGGGTGTATTAAGGAGTTAATTTTTTTATTTTGCCCAACAATCACCTTAAGTTCACATAATAAAGCCACAAGGCCTGCATTAGCAAATACACTATATTGTCGGCAGGGTTTTGGCACTGCGACCCGGGTTTTTTTTACTTTTAACCAAATACAAAGGCCGGCAATTAACTCTCCTTTCTGTCGATTTAGAAGGGATATGTCTGGCACGAACACAAAAACATGTGTTCTAATTGTGTTAAAAAAACAGACAGAAACAATTGAAAAACATTTCTTCTTATTGCATATTCGGATGAAAAGAAATAGGACTTAACACAATTGCTTGTTCCCCGTGCCATTTTATTATTTGATTATGCGGTCCACTAACAAAATGGATGGTCAATCGCTGATCTAAGAACTAAGTAACTAATGGTTCCGAATGCCATCAGAAATTCACTAGCATAGATTAAGTCACGCGTTTTTAATTATACCTGGTGACTCTATAAATTATTACATTATTTATTTCTGTTTCCGTCACTAAGTACATCCATAAAAATACTCACATTTGTAAGTTCACCAATTCCTACAGGATAAAAACTCATATTTCTATAAGGGTCATTAGGGTAAAAGTCGCTAGCGTCGGGTGTGCGATCCCCGTGACGAAATGCCTATAACAAAAAGAAATCGTTACCCTTCCATACATTGGCAATTTTGCTTTGTACCCGATCGTGATTTTCACAAATCAAATAGTCCTTTGAATTGCAAACAATAAAATGTTCTTTACAGAGTTTTGGATTTTAAGACATTGTTTTAAAATAACTATTTTGAGAGGATATTGAAAGACATTAAATTTATAATGAGATATGAATCGTAAAGTTTTTTTTTAAAGTCGCCAAAATCTAGAGATATTTTGGGTCTAATACAAATCCATATTTTTAATTTATTATTTTTTAAGAGTTCTCAAATTAAAACTGGGGGCTTTCTTCACGGGAATTATTGTTACTACAAATAAGCATCTAGAAATGAGTTTAAGTGTTAAATTAATTTACATGACTTAAGGCTCAAAAGAAAGCTACGAGAAACAACTCGGTTTATTTCATTTGATATTTTGCTTACCTCGAAGGGACATACAAATGTTGCTAAGAAGGTTGACTTTTGTAATCTTTTAATAAAATGTAAAGTAGTGTTACATGGTGTTCATCGTTTACGTTAAAGCGAATCAGTTACACGTCGATATTATGATTAATGTACGTTAACTACGCCCTGTGTTACAGAGTTTCAATAGTGTTTGAAATAAATTATATTGGTAAATTGAAAAGAAATGCCCCACTGAGATTTTTGCGGAGAAGGGGCTCTGAGTTCTCAACTACGCCACTGCAGATATTACCACCGAAAAGATGAATATTAATCCTAGAAATATAAAATTATAATATAAAATCAAATCTTATAATGTGTATCATATTTACAACAATTTACAACAGAGCAACGAAGAAGCAATGCCGTAGAAGAGCGATTCTGTCTCCGGACACAATCCCGAAAGGGACTAAAATGCTAACTAATTCATAAAGTTTTTTTTTTAAATTTACACCCGACTAAAAGTATGGTGCTGAGAAATTTGTTTTTTAAAATTTTAAGTTCTTGAACGTTTAAACTCGTTACGTTCAATCAATTAAGTTGTGTTGTTCAGTGTTTGCTCTCACCAAATAAAAAAAACAACAACAAAATCTAATAAATAAATTTGATTTTACATGCAAACCCTGGTATCTTTATTTTAAAAACATTGATTGACGCATTTTAAAATATATGTCATCGATACTATTTACGCAAAGACGAATGACATAGCGCGTAATGTAATTTTTTAAAAAGATAATTTGCTTCTATTTGAACTTTAAACATTGATAACTAGGGAACTCCGACTATTGTTTGTGATAGTAACAATAAAATGTAGAGCTGGTGATTTATCTAATAATTAATCAATGTCCTTGTATCTCTAATAAGGTTTTGAAATCAATGAATATTACATTTTAAGCAGAATTTTTTGTAACAATCAATAACTTAAGTCTAAATATTTATTTTTAATGTCTGTAGGCAATTTTAAAAAAATTCTTAACTATTATAGCATGTAAAAATGTGATAAAAATAGGTCAGATATTACAAATTCTTTGCATCTCAATACTTCGTATTTTTGAAGATTAGTTAAATTTGAAATATTTTAATATTATGTAATATATAATATTATAATATATTGTTAGCTTCTGCATATGGTCCAAAAATAGGTACATTGTTTTTATTAATATCTTTTGTAACTTCTTTTCTTGGTTACATCATTTTATTACAAGTTATTTTTAATATCTGATCATCCGTTGAACCTTTTAACATTTTCGTACGATTATATTTGTAATGCGATTTCCCTCAATGGTATTTTTATTACACAAAATTATGCTATAAAACTGGTGACAACGAGATCATTTTACTAACTAATAAATAATTGCAAAAAGAAAGTTTTAAAACTTTTTGTGTTTGTCTCAAAATTATTAATTTTAGAACTTCCATCAAAAACAAGAAAAAAATATTTTTAATTTATACTAATCTAGTTTTCTTACATTCAGATATGTTTTGAATTTCCCTAATAAATAATAAAAAAGGATTTCTAATTTCAGATTCACATTTCTCATTTTTTTTTTTGCAAATCGATAACAATAAAATATGATACGAAAACCTTAAGAAAGGTACTAAAATTCGAAATTTAGAAGTAATAAACAAACGTCTTGCCGTTCCATTTTTTTACTGGAGTTACAAGTTTTATCTAAAATATTTACATTTCCGACAGCTACTCACATTTGAAATATTTAGTTTTATCTATACTACTAAGGCACTAAGAGCTCTAATACTACTATATAAATCTATAGGTTCTGTCTGTACATTTAATGTTATTGTCAAATTTTGTGATAAATATTCGTTTTATGACTCACTGACGCCAATTCTACAATTTTTAACATTTTTGTCTGTCTGTATGTTCTTTTATAACTCAAGAACGGTTTGACCAATCTTGATAAAAATTAGTATATAGTAATACGATGGAGCCGAAGGCAGCACTATTTTTATCGCCGCCGAGCTTAACACGGTAGAACCGAAAGCCCACTACTATTGTTGATACCGAGTAAGGCGCAGCTCCACGAGGTAAGATAGGATTACGGTGGAGCCGGAGGCTTCACTCTGTTTTTGCTACCGAGTTCAACACGGTGAAGCTAAATATTTCATAACTGTTGCTGATACCGAGTTAGGCGCAGCGCCACGAGTTATACTAATTATACGGTGGAGCCGAAGGCTCCACTACTTTTGTCGCTGCCGAGTTGCATCTAAACTGCGTGCAGATCCGCGGGTAGCGGCTAGTATCATATAAAATTGATTTAAATTGATACACTCGTCTACTATGTATATTAATTAGCTTAATATAAATAAATTATAATGATATACCTACTAAATTTTTTTTAAGTTAAAATTTAATATTTTGTATAGCCTAACCTGAAAGAAGAAGAATTTCCTAAATGTTGCAGAATAATTGCACTGTTTTTAAATAGACTTTATTATTCAATTTATTGCAGTGCTCAATGACCCACAATGTACCTACATATTTCTTTTTCCTTGCGTTTTATACTTCAACATAATTATGATCAAATGTTTTTTCAACAAAGTATTAAATTGAGATAATAAAAAAATAGTATAAATGAAAATGCCCAAGTCAAAACAAAGAAACTTTATTTCTTCTTAAAACTTTCTGGAAGCATATATTATAATTAATATGAGGTGCGTTTCATATATTGAAAACATGTGTTTTTATTGGCGAAGCAGATGCGTTCTCGCTATCGCTTAAGTTGTTTTTTTGTGGCTCTTGCACAGCCCCTTTTAACAGATATTGATGAAAATAACCTATTCTATTCCCGAGGCGAAACAAGTCTGACCAAAACCAATTCAGTAGTTTTTGAGTTAACCGGGAACAGACGAAATACATATGTATACATGACTAATTAAAATTAAGCTAACGAAACTGAACGATAGTAGAACGAACATGCCAAATCAACAAGAAAGTGTTTAAAAAAGTACAACAAAAAATTAAACTAACTATTTATGTAGTTTCTCATTTTAAAATTAAATTTAAAAAAATATATAGAAGCAATTCAAAAATAATATAACAAAACAAATAACTTGTTTTTCTAATATGTACTTGTACTTTTTATAATAATGATAATATATTACTCACCACTTGTACTTGTAGTAGACTAGTTTCTTCGCCTAATTCGTTTTCCTCTTCCGAAGCGGCATCAGTTTCTTCCATCAAATAGGTAAAAATAAATGCAAGGGCCGCGAGAACAATGCTTAGGTTGACCATTTTGATTTAAATAAAATAAGAACGAATGACTAAACTAACTCAAAAACTCCAAAAACGAATTAATAACAAAACAGTATTACACTAATGTTCAGCCAACTGACTAAGCAACAATAGCTAAAGATCCATCCTTAAATTCAAACAGCGCAATTCTTGTTTTATATTTAGTGTGTTAGTTATTATACATGCGAAGTAAGTATCTATGTGTTAATGGTAAACATTTGCATATCATTGACGTACGTATCTGAAAGGCACTTGGTAGCAAACTTTGTTACGTATACAGTTATGACTTCCGCTAAGTATAGCTATATGAAGTTACTATAAAGGAATCTAGAAAGCTTTTATTTGTCTAAAAGCTAGTCAAACAATCACACAATTTTTTTGGCAAAGGAAAATTTTTTGAATTACTCTTAACGTCTGTGCGCTTATAGACCAGAATTTAATGACCATAACGCCGCCTCTGTACCTTATTTCTGAGAGTAAGCTGAGTGATTTTACGGAATTCCTGTTATCTTATAGTAAAAAACAATCTTGGTAAAAAATATAAATAGACGCACCACTGCATAGTGTACCCACATACATGTAATATACGAATGCATGGCAATTTTATTAAATTGATTGTAATTAGAAAATAAGTTGCATCAATTTGTGTGTTATCGTTTTATTAGCCTCCAGAGTCCACAATAAATTATGGAAAAACATGGCCAAGCCTAGATGTTTTGGAGGAAAAATAAAACTAATTGATTTGATGGATACCAAGGAAAACATAATTTTGTTATTAAATTTTACAGACGAAAACTGGATAAGATTATTTAAAACATTTTTTTTTCAAATTATGGTATTAATTTATTAAACTTTATATAAGACCCTCTTTTTATAGATAATCATATTAAAATGGTATATTTTTATCTAATGAGCAAATAATTTATAAAAATTCGAGTAAATTGGTCGCAATGCAAAACCCTGCCAACAAAACAATGTATTTCCTCAGGCACGCAAGTAGTGGTCTACGCTCCCGGGCCCGCGTGCAATTTTCAATTAGACCCACATGCAGTATGACACCTCTTTCTCCCATTCAATTTTTTATTTCACATTTTTGCAATGCACACAGACATGTACGAAGAAATTTTAGTTTTTTACCTAGATGCGTTTTCAATAAAATTAATGAATGATTTTCCTGTATTGTCCAAAAAAAAAACACTAAGGCTCTAGAATTTATACTATATGGGGAAAATATTAATTTTCGTCAAAATCCAAAGACTCGTTTTTTGTTTCCAGGTTTAGACTAACAGAAAATAACATATTAAAACAAAAAGTAAGCTCAAGTTAACGATATGTGACCTAATAAAGCTGTTTCAAAAAACTCGTTGATCGACTCTGTCTCCAAAACAGTAATAGATACAGACCTCCGGATGTGCTCATTGAATTTAGAATGTTATCTGTCAATATACCAAATTTGAAAAGTATCCAATATAACGTATTACAGAGTTTCCAAAAAACAAAAATGTTTGAAGAGGTTTAACTTCGAAACGGCACGTAAGCGATACAATGTAACGAATGGGCTTGTTGAATTCAGCATTTTGTTTTCTATGAGTGTACCGAATTTTAAATGAAACAGAGCAGTATTCCGGAAATTCCAGTAAAAAAAAACAGATCGGCGCAATCTTCAACACGGTAATAGCTACAAAGTAACGAGTGAGCTTTTTGCATTGAGAGTGTCGTTTTCTATAAGCCTAGCGAATTTGAAAAATAGAACCCTTCTAGAACTTTTTAGTTAGTTTGAACTGAGCTATTAAAATAAATTAGAATAGGCTATTTGATTCTAATTTGTTTTGTCTTAAAATAGTCATATTAGAAAATTTTATTTCGCTTAAATTTAATTGTTTTATAATAAAAAATAGCATTCAAATTTCAAATGTATAAATTGGCGCGAAAACACAAGCCGCCATGTTTAGCTACGTACTGTGACGTCACGATTGAAGTGTACAATTTACAAACAAGTTACTATTGTCTATTTGTAATAACGGAAGTATTCGAATTTTGTGAACATATGTTGTCAATTGTACATCAATATTTTATTATGAACAATTCACACTGTTTATTAATTATTGATATTTTCAGGGGCGGATTTACCCTAGGCGCCGACCTGGGAGACTGTGAAAAATGCCGCACATTACCTACAGCGGTATACAATTTTCAAATAAATAAAATGATTCATTTATAGTCGAAAATCTTTTTATTATAAACGGAATAATTGCACAAAAAGCATTCGTTTTCGTATTAAAAATCATAAATTGACAAACAAACCAATCGCTCATAAGTTGCGTCAAAGGAAACGCGTCTGACTTTTGGATTTGCAAACTGCACAATTTGTGCATTTTGCAACGCGCAATTTAAACTAAAATAATAATCATGGAAAACAAGTTGTGAGAGTCAAAAACTTTCAAAAATTGTGAATAACAAAATACTAATTATTATCTTTACTAAAAATGTGTGAAAAATTCTAGACACTAAAATTTGTTTCACAATTTTGTAAATAAAACTGCATGTGTTTATTATTTTACACACATTCTTAATAAAGAGAAAAAGTATTTTGTTTATGAATATTTTCAACACCATCACACTTTTTGAAAATTTTTATAAAACGTGAATTTTTTTCTTTCTCTTGTTCCAAATTTTGCCGCTCCTGGAAATTCAGCGCCCTGGGCACTAGCCCCTAGTGTAAATCCAGCACTGCATAGTTTCGTTGAGTTTACAATTTTTTATTTGAACCAAAATTATATTTGCTTTTCATTTGCATGGTTACCTATTATTTCATATGTAAAAATTAACCAAAGCGTGCTTGTCAGTTCCCAACTAATTTCTTTTTAACATATCTTCAGAACTAAACAACAACTGATTTTAATATTTTCAAAATATTTAAAAAAAAACTACAAAGTTTAGAAAAAAAATTCTTACAGAGCTTTCTTGAAAAAATGAATAAACTAGTTTCGACTTTCTAAGTCAACAGAGAGCTTTTTTTTTGAACCCCTTTATGCCCTCTATTTCTGTTCCCAGGTCGAAAATCGAAAATCCGACTCCACTACGTTCCGTCTCGTGTTCTATACTATAAATCTGCAAAATTTCAGCCTTAAATCAACGGAAGCGTTTTAGAATGTCTGGAAAGCCAAAAATACAATAGGAAATTACATGTGTTCGCTACAAGCGTGACATCACACTTCGAGCCAGCATGGCGAACAGCGATTTTTAACAGGTCAAAAAATTACAAATTTTAAAATTGAAATAATAAATCAACCTCGTGTTTTTGTGACTACAGACCGATAATTTCTGATTCCCTATTTAAAAAACTGTCGTATTCACATAATTTAATCATTTATTTTTTAGTGTCAAATACCCTATTGTTAATTGTTGCCAGAATTCCGTTTTCCAAAATCAAAAATGTATTACCAAAATTAATTCCGAGAGTGCGCCCTGTGCTGTTGTCAAAACATTACATTTGGAATTTACATTTACTTGTAGGATGGAAGTAATCACAAATCAGTCCAGAGTAGTAACTCAAAACCTAGAACAGAATCTCCAAATTTAACCAACAAACACATAGGTCTAACAGTCGAAAAATATATACACCTAAAGTCAATAAGCGTTTTAAAACTGTTAGAACCTAGTTTAGAACTGCATCCAAAAACACACCATATATATTTTCAACTTCTTTTTTATAAAAATCAATATTTATTAAAACAAACTTATTCATATAAATTACTTACATTTCACAATAAAAAAAAATCTATAACAATATAATATTATGACGACATATCCATAGTTTTATATTTTAATTTAAAAACTAATGTATTCGGAGTAGTAAGATCTGCAACCATAATTTCTGCACCATCAGTAAGACCCAGTTCAAGTAACGACTTCTTTAAATTCTCTCTTGTTTTTTCCTCAATACTGGCAATAGTAGACATGTATAGTGTTTTGTTCTTACCATTCAAATTGGTAGTTAAGCCAGGGTTTTTCATTTGATAGGTTGTACTTTCACATAATATGTTGATAATGTCTTGTAGTTTAGTAGTCGCTGGTTCATCAATATTCATGTTATGTACGATGTTCCGACTACAAGCTAAACAGTCGTCTTTCTTTTCAGCTTCGTATGTATATGTGTATATGCCATCCACATCGTTGAATACCATGTAGTTGTTGAAAGTTATACAGCAGCTCGTTGCTATCTTAAATACCTTAAAAGTAATAAAATCAAATCACTAATTAATATGGAAAACAATGTAAGCATCAGTTGACTTAAATTTTTCAATAGCTAATTTTAACAAGAAGTGCAATTATATATAAACTGTCCGTATAATCGCAATTTTATTTTTATTATTAATTTTCAAATTAGTAAATATCTTTTAAAGCATCGCAGTGGTAGAAACATTAGATTTATAATTGTTGACACAATAGAATTTAGAAAAGGTTACGAGTTAGAACATAACTCATAATATATTCAGGGTGCAAAATTAGTAAACAGCTATAACCAAAAATACTAAACGTAATAATTCTGTGATAGAACATTGGGAACAAAAAAAAGCTAGTTGAACATTAATTTCAAAGAGAAACTTACTTCCGTTGCACAAGCAGCAGCTATTACAGCATTTGTAGACGCAACTGCAGGTATAATATTTTTAACGACGCCTTGTACTAATCTGTAGGACATTCCCGTAATATTAAACTGCAATGCCCGTTCATTCGCTTTCTCATAAATCCAATTTATATGTTGTGGATCGTCTCCATCGATGGCACACTTCCAAGGAGTCTCTTTTGGCCACTGTATTACTTTAACATATTCTATGCAATGCTCTGGTAGCCTCGGAGTATTAGCTATGGTGCATAACGGGTACGTGATTTGAGGTGGATATAGATCCAAAGTACATTCGATACATGCCGTCATTCCTGGTAAGATCACCCTTGCATTACCTTTAAATCCTTCGGTTCCTCCATCCACAATAGGTATTACCGATGTTTGATCGAGCGTTCCATCGTCATCGTAAACTAACATCGATACAAGCATGCCATTAATCCACCTTCTTGCTACTATAGAGTCGAGTCCACAAACAACAATATCAAAATCTCGATAAAAACTATCATCAAAGTCTTGGATTTTACAGAAATGTGGCGTAACTTTACAGCCTGGAATACGTTTATTAATAAAGGCAGCAGCACATTCCGCTTTCGAGGCACCTATGTCTTTGTGACGAAATAAAAACTGTCGATTTAAATTTGAAAGTTCAATTGTATCCATATCAATAACATCAATATTTTGAAAACCCATCAAAGCCAAATCTTTTAATAATTCACAACCCAATCCCCCAGCACCTATTACTAACACTTTGCATTGTGTAGTTATGTAATTTATAATTTCAGGCGACGGTTCAAATTCTGGATGACAGAATGGACCAGATCTTTCAAGAACTTTTTTAAGGTTAGACCACCTTCTTGGTAATTCTTTACTATCACTCATGATTAATATTATTTGGAAAACTGGTAATACTCGTAAACTTAATAATACGACTTAGAAAATAATTAAAGTAGAAAAATTTTTGAGCACATAAAAATATGATTAAACTTCTGTCAAACTGTTGATGTTCACTAATCGTTTTTATTCCAAACGTGATAAGTCAAAAAGCACGAAGGAATTAGACCGATATGTTTGACAGCCGCCATTGGCGTAGATGAAAATCTAATTGACGCAATTGACGTCATAAAAAATCACAACTAAGCAAAGTGAGGGTTTGGGACGGTCATGAATGTGATGAGGGAAAATATTGTAATTGATAATAAAACATTTGATAAATCAAATGTAATTAATGGAACAGATAGAAGTGCATTAGTAACTAACTCGATAGACGTGAGAGCGTGCAACAAACCGAAAACTAAAGTAAGGTTTTTGTGTTAAAATATGCTTTTTTTCATTCATGTACAAATTTGCACGTACTATTACTGTACATTGCATGTGAATGCATTGATCCGCTTTTTTTAAGATAAAATGCTATGCTATTTTAGAATAATTGCTTTTTTTATAAATATAATTACCTACCCAAAATAAATTAATACACGTTAATCTTAATTAAATTATTATTTACTGAAAAAGGAAAAAAATACTTAAAAAAGATTTTCTGAACTTAACGGTTATTTTTATTTTAATTAACATGTTAATTTATAAGTTTAGAACTGTTGTTTCGTTAGGATATGCATATTTAACACATTCTGTTATTAAAATTAATTGTTTTATTGCGCTACAGAGGATGAACTCATAGTTATAAAAATAATAGATGGCTATCAACATTATTGAAGTACCTAAGCAATGATACTTATAATGTACTATTACAGTTGATGTGACAATACTTATACCAAAGTGTCGTAATGGGTTACATTATAACGAGCAGTGACATTATGTTTAAAACAAGTGCTAGCGAGTCTTAACAATCACACGAGTTGAAATACCATTACACACGAGGTATATATGGTATTTTTGCACGCACCTCCTATAAAATAGCTGCTTTTCACTAAATTTTCAAAAATTTTGACAGTTCACTTTTGAGCAAACGTCACTTCTAGTTTTAAACAAATAACACAGTTATTGTCTACCTTAAAAAAATATATTTTGAATGCATGTACAATGCAAAATAAAATTAAATGAATCGCAACAGCAAGGTTACATTTTTCATAGGTGCATAAGTTTCACTTCGGTCGTGTGTGCCGCAACACATGCCTATTTAATTATATCTATTTTTAGCCACCTATAGTTTTTTTTTTCTTTCTAAAAACCGACGTGTGAACAAAATAATTATATTTCATTATGGCCTACTAACTCTGATCGTGGGATTATTAAATCTAATTATAATTATTATTAGTTCGCAAATACCTACTTATTTAAATACATACTGAAATACAGTGACATTTCAGTTCAGAGACGGTTTTGAGGCTCATAAAATTTGTTCATATAACCGCTTTCTATTTTATATTGGAAGTCATGTTTAAAAAAATCATTTAACATTTTATGCTTACTTAGAAGTTAGTTAAGTGTTAATGATGATTAGTAATTAATCTCGGTAATTTGTTTTGATGAATGTCTACAAAACAAAAGTTTACACCGTTGTGATATCGCCCCTTTTTCACTATCACCCATTTACGTATGTGTCGTAACTATGGTAACAAGGCGGCTGTAGTGAGTGACGGTCGTAATTCCAAACGTACAGCTTGTTTGTGGAAAGTAGAAAAAATAATGAATTTGAATTTCCGTGTTTTTTACGCTCATTGCGATGACCAAAATTTTAAAGCAATTAAACGTCGCGTTGCCGAGATAGCGATAGAAACTTTGTAATTTCAAATGGAATATCGCGTAATTTTAAATGCAGCATTAATACACCCGTTTTTTTTTTGTTTTTTTTTTTTAGTTAAGGATTTGAATTTATTTCGTTTTAATAAAATATACAAATGGGATAAGAAACTCATTTTTTTAAATTTTTCAACCAGCGTAGTCGCGTAAAAAGAAAAACATTTATCACTATATAAACGGTTAAATCACTGCGGCTAAAGAATTTTTAGTTCAAAAAAGTTACTGAAGTAGTACGGGTGATTTTATATGTTTTTATAAATTACCTGAATACATCTCTGCTTATTAGTTGATTAGATGTAAATTTGATCTTCAGAAAAAAGAAACAATTGTGAGACTTTAATAAACTGTTGGTTTACATTATAATTAATGCTGTATTTTGAAGACTGTACTAGATTTTATATATTTTTATTTAATCTTCACTTTGCGATATTCTGTCTTAAACTTAAAAAATATATTTTTCTGTTACTTGTTATTATATTTTTTACGTGCAAAATGTGTTAAGTAAAGTGAAAGATTTTTGTCTCAATAATTTAAATTTGTGTAAATTTAATAAAAGGTGCTGTAAGATTTGTGTTCGAGAAATTTATAACAAATTGAAGATATATTCTTTTTATTGTTTCTTTTTTCTATATTTAAAAAAAAGCATTAGAATATACCCATTTTAATTTAAAAGTTACATATTAAACAATATTTTGATGTATTATTAGAATCAAAGGTTTTTATAAGATTTATTTTTGAAATTGATAAAAAGCAAACCGATTATTTTTTTGGCTGTTGCATGAAATCTGCATGTGTGCATTCGTTTTTTTTATGTATGGATACAATTTTTATAAGTTTATTTTCAATATTATATCTAGTATCAGCAATCAAAGTTTTTATTCATATAAAGCAATTTTAAAACAAAAATGGTACATTGTTCAGTTTTTGGCAACAAATCAGACATCAATTATTTCGGGTTTTAATAAATTAAATGAATTTTATAATTTCTAATAACTACGTTTTTAATTTTATGAAATTTCATTTTTATTTTCTTTGTCAGTTACGCAAATTAATAGTTAACAATTTTTTGCTGAGGTCTTGTCTATTGATCAATGTAAAATACTTGTACCTATGTTATGCAGGGCTATAGCTATAGAATCAAATTTTAGATGGGCCATCAAAATTATTTGAAGTAAAGCGTAGAACTACAAAAACAGAATATTAGTAGCCCACCCACCAGCTAGGGTCCTGTAGTTACGTGCTTGACAATATTTACATAAAATTGACTGTACATAATATTAACATTTTTCACAAAGTATATTTCCTGCATTTTTTTCACAAATCATATTTAAAGTTTTTCATAAATTGTTTATGAACAAAACTAGTCTAAACATAGAATTTCCTATAAAAATGTAAGGCTTTGTATGCTTAATATTAAATCCAAGTTTAGTTTTTATTTTCAGAAAGATATCAGTGTTGTATTTATTTACTTTTTTTCCGCAGCTTTGAATGAGTCCTGTGATATAAATGTTGCATGATCCTGAAAATTTATTTGGGCAAACATGACAAATTCACAAGTAAGTTTTTTTTTTTTTTTTTGTTCATTATATACTAAACTAGGCTCGGTGTAAAATACAATTAGGCACCTGTGTGCCAATTTGTCCATTTATTGAAAATGTTTGCGAGCCTATCTTTTCTTACAGTAAATACTATAAAACATAATGCACTAAAATAGTGAAATTAATAAATTTAAGTGTAATACTGTTGATTTACAAGTCGTTAACTGTATAAAATATAACATATATTTATGGTTAGCGGGTACTTGGACATAAATAAATAAAAATCCTAAGTTTTATAAATTTTGCGACGTTTCGTAGGCAGTTTTCCTACTTTTTCAAGCAATTTTCTAGTTTAGAATCTTTGTTATGATTTAGTAATACTAAAACATAACAAAGATTCTAAACTATAAAATTGCTTGAAAAAGTAGGAAAACTGCCTACGAAACGTCGCAAAATTTATAAAACTTAGAATTTTTATTTATTTATGTCCAAGTACCCGCTAACCATAAATATATATTAACATAATGGACGATATCAACTCGAATATAAAATATAACGTTTCCCCGTGGCTTTGCTCGCGTTGTCAACAGTAATCTTAACTTGTGCATTGCCAAATAAAAAGTACTCCAAATTTCGCTGAGCACACCAAGTGTCATAAAAATCGATCTATCCGTTTTTTAGTGACACTGAAATGCAGAATCTGGAAACGTTTTCCTGTCTAAATATAAATTCCAAAAAAAAACGCGCGAAAATGACGTTAGTGAAGCTCCGTTGCTTGATTAGAATTAAGAAATGTGTGGAAATAGTCCATCGACAGCACAGTGCTAACTTTTTTCCAATACACATATATCTATGCAAGTTTAAAATATTAAAGGTCATTTTATTGATCCAATATTTTAACATACCTTTGCTCTATGCAAATAGCAGCATGCAAACTATTTTCATTTCCATTAGTATTACTACATCAATTTAGTATTCTGTTTGCATACTTAAATCATGACTGGCAAAGAGGTAAACGGTCATTTTACGTTTTTTAAATTACATGTCTGTAAAGATTTTCATTTGCATACATTCTGTGTTTAAAGTGAAATTTTGTTTCGTTGTTTTATAGAAATGGGATATTCGTTTTTTTTTATGTAGTTTTTTTTTTGCTGATTTGAAACCGTTGTATAAATTGTAGTACTTAGTTAAAAAAGTGGCATTGGTTTTGTTTTAATGTTTGTGTCGGTTTAGTTGATTGCTTTTTGTGTTTTTTATGTTTGTAAACAGAAAATAAGTGATGATAATTGTACATTTGTTCCGTTGATTTTATTACTCAGCTATTTAGAAAAGTACATAGGCAACTATTGTTTTTTTAACAATTTATCGATATTCTACTATCAAGAACCAATACACACTGAATGTAATCGCATTTTCTTAATCATATCAGACGAAGATAGAAACGTTTGTTTTTGAAATACAACATTCTAAAATATTTGTACAAATGAGAAAAAATATAAACAAAAGAAGAAATTTTATTTCATTACTCTAATAGTATATCGGCTGGTACTAATAAAATAATCCAGACTGGCTGACTGACTATGCTGTACTGTCACGCAAAGGAAATTTTATAACGATGATGCAGTGTTATAAAAAGCCCGACTTCTAAATAGATTGAGCGTTAAAAGTCGGGCGTCACTGATTTTTTTTTTTTTTTTTTGTAAAGTACAGTTTAAAGGGTTTTTTTAAGAAACAGTTCCTAAATACGTTTAAAAACCGAGTTTAATTTTGCATAGAAACATATTTTTAAAATATCACATTTTTTTAAAGGGGCCATTCATAAAATACGTTCGCATACAGGGGGGGAGGGGTCTTGCTGAGTGTGATAGGATGTGACAAGGGGGGACGGGGGGTCTACGGCAACGTGACGTTCGCTGTTCATTAAAATATTTTAAATTAATATTTTTTCAATAAATACTTTTTTCTCAATTTTTATTTAATGATACAAAGTCATTCATTTCGTATTTAGTAAATAGATAGATTTTTAAACGTATATATAAAAAATATATAAATATTTTTAATTTTCAAAATTTGTGTAGGTACTATCCATTGAAATTTATTATATTCGGGGGGGGGGGGGTCTTAGTTTTTATGACGAAATATTTACAGGGGGGTCACAGAAAGTGTGACACAGCGTGACAATAGGGGGGGGGGGTCAAAAAAGTTGATTGTAGCGTGACGAATTTTATGAACGGCCCCAAAGCAATTAAGTATCAAAATCAAACTGATCGTGCAATTACGGAATTATCACTAATATTTATGAAAAACCCAAACAAAAAAGAGAAAAATTGAGCCAAATATTTTTTTGTACCTTGTGTTTAAAAATATATTCACGGAAAATACTAACAACGAAATGACGACATAATATTGGGGCCCTCTGTTATAGTTGAATTGTTTCTTCTTTATGGATGATATTTATGTTATAATTAATCAGCTGAAAGTAATTTATATAATTGTGATTTCGTCATTTTATTTATTTTCCTATGTATAAAACTGATAATTTATTTAAATAATTATGAAATATCGCCATGCAACGTATAAAGTATGCTTTCACACTTAAAAACTGATTATGTATTTCTGCATCATATCATATATGCACTGGAGTTACCCAATAGGCACCGTGTGTTACAGTGAGCGATTTCATGAAATAAAGTACATATATGATTATGCACAATAACATCATTAATTATTAATTATTTGCCAAATTAGAGAAAGTCAGACTTAACACTTTTACTCTCGCATTTCCCTTGGATATCAGTAAAGTTGATCTATTTGAGGGAAGAACTAGTTCAGTCCTCTTCAGTTATTAGCTGAATGAGGGTTGTCATTTATCAATAATATCGATTTGTTTCCATTGTGTATTTTTAAAATTGAATATTAATTACAAGTGATTTATAGTGCCATATTATTTTATGATAAAAGACAGTTTTATCGCGTAATATTTAAATGATAGTAATTAGTAACAATCCTACCGTAAACACCATTCATTTGTTATAACTGTCGTTTGTTTTAACGCTCGCTAAACAAAAAATGACGCAAAATGCTGATTTGCACTCGCTGGATTTACAGTTATGGTTTCGTGGGGTGCGCAGCTCAAAATTTCGACATGTGTACGGTGTGCCGGCTAAACGAGAAAAATGTTACGACAATATAAAAATTACCAAAAATGCTCACGATTCAATGTTCTGTGCGGTCAATCCGAAATTTCTTGCCATCGTTACGGAAGTCGCCGGGGGAGGAGCTTTTCTCGTTATACCCATCGACAACGTATGTATTATAGAAACTAAGATCTGTTGCTCGGTTTCACATCGGGGAAATATTTATGATTGTGTTTTCTGTAGACTGGTCGTTTGGATTTCAATGCGAGCCGAGTGACGGGCCACAGAGGGCCTGTTCTTGACATTAAATGGAATCCTTTTAATGATAACATCATCGCTTCTTGCTCAGATGACTGTACTGTAAGTAAATTTATTTATTTCACTCCTGTATGGAACTCTATTCAATAAGATCTGTATTCATATTGACTTTCTCGCGGCTTTTAACCTAAATGTAGTCAGGTAAAAACTACTTACTTTAAGTTTTGTATAAATTTATAATGTGCCAAATTATATCAACATCGATCCTGGACTAACAAAAAATTAAATATGCGGGATGGAATTTTTTCAGCCAAAACTTAACAGTCCAAAAAAAGAAGTGTGATCCTCCTAAAGTGTCGCAATGATAAGTGGTGGAATGATTTTTTTTCTTCTTAAAAAACAAATACAAAATCTAATGAAAAAATAAGGATAGAATATTGTCGAATATTGATGCCCTTTCATTGATTAAAAAAAAGAAATGTAGTGAAAAGTATATTTTGTTTTGATATCTCACTTTTTGTTAAGATTTGTGTGTAATTATTTTTTTAAATGTCCCAGATTAAACTGTGGCATATTCCTGATGGAGGCTTGTCAATGCATTTACAAGACTGGATTTTGGAATTACAAGGTCATAAGAGACGAGTTGCTTATATTGAATGGCATCCAACAGCTGAAAATATTTTGTTTAGTGCCGGTTTTGATCATCTGGTAAGCTAATACATTAGTGATATGTAAAGTTGTCCAATTAATTTTTTTTAATATAAAAGCCACCGACTACCCAAATTATCTGGGCATAGTAGCAAATTTATATTTTTAGTGTATTATTATTAATAAAAATCGAAAATTCAGTTGACTTTACCTGGGAACTGGAGATTTATAATAGATGAACCTTCGACGACATCTCTACATGTTTGGCTTTTCTCAAAGTCCATGAAGATTAGTGAATTCTATTTATTCAGCCATTTTTCTTACCTAAACAATTAGTATACTCATCCAACAACTTACGCGTTTTAATTGTTAAAAAAATCGAGCTCTAGAAAAATGTTTGTGTAATTTTTAGTTGATTGTATGGGACATTGGTAGTGGTGAAGCCGTCAGCGTAATCGATTGTCATCCCGACGTAATTTATTGTTTGTCGCTTAATCGAGATGGCAGCTTATTGGCAACTACCTGTAAAGACAAAAAATTACGCGTGATCGAGCCTCGTTCTGGTATGATAGTCTCGGTAAGTCTTAAATTTATTTATTTCGATTATAGTTCAATTAACGTTTTATAAATTAGAAACCTGTGACATCCATTTCCAAGACACCCTCGAACAAGATGTACCTAAAGCCTTGATGTCGAGAAGTGATTGTTGAATGTGGTTTTATCTTTTATTTTTATTTTATTAGGAAGCCTTATGTCACGCGGGAACTAAAGCGAGTAAGGTTACATTTTTGGGAGATTCAGGTCGTCTACTTACAACAGGGTTTTCTCGTCATTCAGACAGACAGTATGCCGTTTGGGATCAACATGATTTATCACAACCGTTAATCGTTGAAACAATTGATAGTTCATCGGGAGTAGTATTTCCTTACTTCGATTATGATACAAACGTATTGTATTTAGCGGGTAAAGGAGATGGCAATATTAGATACTACGAAGTTGTTAACGAAGCACCTTGGATACATTTCCTGAATCAATTCTTATCCGGCAATCCTCAGGTAAGAAACAGTAGTACAGTAGGCTTCTACTATCCACGTAATTGATATCGTAAATTGAAAAGACATCAAAATTACTGTATTACGTTTTATAGCGAGGATTAGGATTCATGCCAAAACGTGGTTTAAACACCTCACAGTGCGAAGTGTTCCGATTTTATAAATTGCATGCAACGAGGGGTTTGTGTGAGCCCATTGCGATGGTTGTTCCTCGTAAAAGTGACCAATTTCAAGAAGATTTATATCCGGACACAGCCGCGCCGCGTCCCGCAATAACCGCAAATGATTGGATTAGTGGAAGAAACGCACAGCCTCTATTAATGTCTCTTAAAACAGGTAGATATGACTTTAAATATCGAAATCTGAAAAATTCACTTCACGCTGAAAATATTAATTTTTTTATTTAGGTGTTAACATCAGCACTCATAAACCGCGAGTATTTAAACCAGCGCCACTGCCAGTACAAACAGCTGAAAATAATAATCAAAAGAAATTTGCTTTCTTATCGTGCGAAACAATACCGGATTATAGACCGAAAGATGTAACTTACCGAATGGATAAAAATTTGAATGAAAAAACACAAAAAACAACCACAAATCAAACAACAAAATTCCACCAACTTCAACAGATGTTTGGTAATGCACCGGTGAATAATGAAAATGAAGAAATACCACTTTACAAACAAATTGGATCTATGAGTGATAATTTCAGCAACGAATCGGAGGTATTTTACTTTTCGATAGACTATTTAGAACAGTGGTTCTCAACCTTTTTCAGCTGGCGACCCACCTTTCCTTATAGGAATACCTCCACGGTCCATCGATCTATAGTGGAGGGATGTAGTGGTTCTGTTGTCTACCCCAGATACCAAAAATCCAGAACCAAGAAAACAATCAAAACACAATTCGATATGTTTCGATTTTTTTTATCTTTTCTAATGGTTTCTGTTAGTTTTAGGATCGAGTCACAACCCACATGTAACCCTTCCGCGACCCACCGGTTGAGAACCGCTGATTTAGAATGAATTATAAATTTGTCAGAGTACCTCATAGACTATAGAGGAATTTCACAACGCAAGTCTCTGTAATTTCTCAAGAATGTCTTTCTCATATCGATAACAATAAGGCCTCGACATTTCAGTCTCGATCTCGTGTTGAAGATGAAACAAAATTGTTAAACTCATGTCAGCATTTCTAATCTTTAGCAATAGTAACAACCAAAATGTCATTTAATACTTCATTTCTTTTCATTTAGTCTGTCTTAATTTTCAGTTATTAAAAGCCTTCAATAGACAAGCGGAAGAAATACGTGTTCTTAAAAAGCAGCTTACTAACAGTGAAAGAAAAGTTCGAGAACTTGAAGAACAGGTAAAAATTCTGCAAAGAAACAAATAAAAAGTTTTTAATATTGCAACCACAGTAGTATTATTGACGATTTGGCTCAGTCAATGGAACAGAATATATTTTGCTAATGCTGTCTCACAAAGAGCTTCTTTGCTTTTGTGATTTATATAAAATGCATCCCATATAAGTAGGTATGTTTTTAAAATAAAAAAATAATCTGCTTTCGATACAAATAATTGTTTTTCCAAATTAAGTTCGTTAACTAGTAATTTTAGATAATATCGATGCATTTCAAGACAAGGTGATATATGTGATGCATATTTTAACTTTTCAGTAACTTAAAAAAGTGTACGGTTTGATGCTGAGGAAATGACTTCATGGCATAGTATCAATCAAAAAGGGATACTGATTATTTAAAATTGCATTTTAAACAGTATTGTTTTTCGAACGATCATATGCCATAAAGTATTTTCTTCAACTTTGACATTAATTTTCTCTAAGAGTTAATAGCTGTCATAAAAAAAGTATGTATCATAAAAAAGTCAAAAAATGGGTGCGTGTTTTATACATTTTTATAATTTTTAATTTTTTTATTATTTTATGATTGCAAGTTATGAACTAGTTTTAAGTCTGACGTTGCATTTATGTATTATTTTCTTTTTGTAGTATGTTTTGTATAAAATATTTTATATTATGTTAAGTAATATTAACAAATATTTATGTTACTTAAATTGTTCCATCACAGAACTTTTACATTTTTAATATTTTATCAAAGTTCAATCATTCCTTGATTTTTAATTTACTTTATAGTTAAGTTTTAATTTCATTTTTAACATTATTTAATTCTGTGTTTAAATTTAATCTTTTCATCTTTATAAAGCTTTCAACGCAACAATTTGTTTTAAAGAAAATATATAAGACTAATCATTTTATGTGGTTTCAAAATAATTTAAAGATGAGACGATATAACAGTTCGGTTATCGACAATTTTTCTAAAGTATAGGAATTGCAGTATTATTTTAGAAACTAATTATCAAAAATAAACAACACCAAATAAATTGATTTGGTAGCATTTATAAAATACTTAGATGATATGAATAAGAGACTTTCTTTAAAAATCAATACAAGCAGTTCAAAGATACATTTTTTTCGTAATTTTAATTTAGTGCAAAAACTATATACTACGTATTTAAGTAAATGCTATTGTTCGTGATTTGGTTCGTGATAACACAAGCTTTCCATTTTATATAAGATAAAATTTTATGAAAATGTAAAAAAAATAGTTCAGTATGAATGTTATTTTTATATGAGCTTAGTGAAGTGTTTAATGTAATATTTTGTGAAATGTATAAATGCTTAATGTTTCAAATGCAGTCTCAGTAAATTATATAAAATGATTTAAAATAGGATATAAAAAAACTTGTGATCAAATAATTAAAATTAGCAAAATTAAAGTGTTACCAAAAAGCCAAAAAATTAACATACAATTTGAAAAGCCAAAGATAAACCTTAATTGTTGATTTGTAATTAATCTTCCAATCACGAGTGTTACATGATCTTCAGACAAAGTTACCGGCGTATTAATCACATGTGGCTGTGGCCAAACCATCATCTCTTCCGCAGTAATCATAAATATATTTTTCCAAAATATATATGAAAAAAGAAATGTTTTTGATTATTGTCATTTTTAAAAGACATTAAAACAGAATCTAAAGTACGCAATAGATGGTTTCAAACATACTGCGCAGGCCTTAAAGAAAGGTTTACGCACAATTGGAAGGTTAATGTACTTTTGTCAGGAAAATTGTAAATCTTGAAAACGAACACTTTTATGGAATGTAAAAATTTTATTGTTCACACATAAAATGTATAATTTTTATCAAAATAAAAACACTACAGTTCATAAATATTTTATAAAAATAAACCTGAGGATTAGTTCTCATAAATGTCGACATATTGCCACTTTCAAGAAAAAATTGTTAGAAACGCATAAAATAATATCATGTTTCAATGTCACTTAATAAGTCAAAGTGTTTTCAGCAAAAGTTTGAAAAATTGCAGAATAATGTGACACGTGCCTTTTATTAATTTTGTGTATAGGTACATTTTATAGCGACTGCAAATGGACACGGTAATGGAATCTCAAAATTTTATATGAAAATGTACTAACGATCATTTTGAATCACTATACATTTTTTTTGTCGAGTAAACTTATAAAACAATGAATACACAGAAAACTATAGATATTGAGAAAACCTCTTAAAGTACATGCACTTACCACTTCTAAAAAAACTGTAACACTTTTCAAACATATCTGACTTAAAATTAAGTAAATTAACAATATATTAAGTCCCTTATTATTAGCCATTTGACTGTACGCTTGCATAATATATTTGCCACAATGCTGCCAACCGTACAATCGAACATTTGAAATGACTCTAACAAAAAAATGAAAGATGTATTCTGTTTTTGTTTTATCAGCTCATTCAAAAACCGTGTAATCTTTATTGATTGATAATTATCGAAAATTCAATATTTTGAAGAGCGATTTGATAATTTTGTTAATGGTTGGCAACATCGATCTTATAATTTAAAATTTATTCAATAAAATTCAAGATAATATGATTTACGTTTTTGTTTAAGAATAATTACTGCTAATATCATTGATTGATATAATAACATGGAATGATTAAAGGATTAGCAAAACTGCGTAACGTCACTGTAATTCCGCGTAACTGCTTGAAATATCAAAATCGAAATTTCGTACAGACTTGATCATTGACGCATAATAAATTGGTGTTTGAATTAACCAACAGAAGAGCTTAAAAATCATATGAACAATGGAGTGGGTATAAAATTTACTCAAACATTTGTGATTCTATCAAAAATTTTGTCTGCAAGACATACGAGGTATTGCAGTGATGTTCAGCTGTTTTGCAATACCACCGATGATGTTTTCCATTTTCAAAAATCAAAATATAACTATTTCAATATTTTTTAAGACATCAGAACGCACTTATTAATGTATTAAAGTGACTTGTACCTTTGATTTAAAAAAAATATATTATAGTTAATATTGTAACGGATTTGGAATGTTTCTTAGAAATGGGTTAGATGACCTTGAAAATACATCTATTCATAGCGTATAGAATATATAGAAACGCCAGTACATTCGCTAGACTGTCAGTCAATTTTTAAGACCTTGAACTCAGCTATGTTAGGCGTGCGCTAACCTCGCCCATAATTTTACTACATGACTGATATGCAACTGAAAGGTTGAATCAGAACTGGTTGCTGTGCCTGCTAAGAACATGGCGCCTACTTGCGCAGCATGTATGCACGAATTAAGTTTTACACTTTCAAATGATTCAGCTGATCTATCTCATAATGCTGTGACTGATTGATAATCAAAATCACGGACACAGAAATTGTTAGAGTATAATTATTATGACGTGATGTTCATTTTTACAATATTGCCAACATGATTTGATAGTTATTAACATAAATTCGACTTAAGAGTCAAAGTACATACAAAGTATGTCCATAAAAATAAATTTATAAGTTTACAAAGATGTAAAAATAATTTCTTGAAACTTGTATTTATATATAATTTTGAAAAGGAAATTCTAAAATAATTTTTGTATGTATGATTGTTAAAGTATTCAGATTTTTTTGTAAGGATAAACGCATAAATTCTATGTACACAGGTTAGTACCTACGTCAAATATTTACAAAAATGTTTTGGTACAAAAATGAAATAAAAAAATTACCCTCAGTATAGCAATGCGCATAATGAAATCGCCGCTAACGTAACTGAAACTATACTTATCGGACTATTAATGCCAGCCGGGTTACAACCGTCTCCCGTACATGTAAAGACGCACGTCCGGTACTCCAACTGGTCTCCGGGCTGCTTTACATAGTTGCAATAGTTCCCGAGATCAAGCGATGAACAATATCTTTTAGCTCCGATCCCACCTGTACAAAAGAATTTACGTGTTATCATATCGTAGTAGATTTTGTATCAAGGCCGTAATGAACTCTAATGTTACACGAGTCAGAATCGCATTACGTCCTTGATACACACTATTTTTTGTCCCAAACCCTATTAAAATAGCAAGTTCTCATTTCCAGTATTTTCAATACTTTTAATTTTTTACTATTTGACATTTCATTTGTGGAGCAAACTTGAGTTCCATGAGTATTAAGGGGGTTCACCAGTGTAAAATTTTCAAAAAATCGATTTTTTTTTTGTATATTTCTTATCTAAAACATGTTAGAAATGACATCCTAAAAGGATTTGTATGTAAGTGTCTGAAAACTATGTACCATCAATTTTAAAAATGAATCTTTAAGTTAATCTTATCTAAAGGCATGTACACCGAAAAAATTTCAATGTTTTATAACCAGATTTAACTATATTACTGAAACTTTATGTCACAATATAAACTTAATTTTATGACTTAGACCATTCTGGTTTTCAATTGCTCATATGCTCATTGGTATGATATTGGAATTATTGAATTTGGTTTTTTCCCCTTTATAAGCGGGCGCAAAATATTGCTTTGCGCACGGATCTTCACCGCCCTAGAATCGGTATTATTAAGAGCGGTTTACATGTCTGAAAAGTAGCTATTTTATAGAGGGAAGGACAAAAAATATTTTTTTTGTAAACGTAAGTCATGTAAAAGGTGCTTTGTGATTAAATTTAAGATTAATTAGTCAAATGACGTTCCAATAATAATATATTAAGACGTTATTTAACCTGCCGTATTAGCTTGATGTTCTTAATACATCGAGTCTTTGAAAAAGCAAAGTAAATTTTTTACTGAGCATTTTATTACTGTATCGGTTTGTGTAAGTTCAAAGAATTTTCGAAATATTAATAACAATAGAAGAGTTATGAGTAGTCAAATCCAAATAAAAATATAAAAGTATGCATGCAATCAAAAAAATTACAAAATTTAAACACAAACAATATTAAATTCATACTTAATAAAGCTTGCCGTTCACTGCGAGTGAATGTTCAGCTATGCTGTTAGCTCAAAGTAGGCGGCAGGCTTGGAATATTGAGATAAGTTTTTCATTTAAAAATTGTGTTTATTCTTTTTTTTTTTTTGTGAGAAAGTTTAAAGACTGTCTGATTTTCGTAACGTAATTTATCACTTTATGCGCAAAAGTTGGTGTAGCTAATACATAATTATTCAATGCTTGTGCCTAAATAAATTATATGAATCAAAAACTTATCGGAAAATAATGAAAAACTAAATCTCAAGATTGTACCAAAAGTGCAAAAAAATCTACTTAAAATCAAATTATTACTTTATTAAGCGTGATTTTTGTAAGCCAATTGTAATAAATAGCCAAAGCAATTAAATAAAGCATAAAAAATACCAATTGTTGTTTCACTAAATTTAATAATCTAACGCCTCTTGAAAATATAACAAAAATCAAATCGAATCTTTTATTAGATATATATTTATAGACGCTCGACAACAGAAATCATAAGCGTCTATTCGACTTTTTAGTTATATTACAGCAAAATTATCAATAAACACAACACTACTAACAAACATGACCGTCGTTGGAAAATTTTCTCGGTAGAGCAGCAAGCTTGTTTTTAGTGTCCGCCAATAAATGCTAGAAACTAATAAACTTGCTATTCCGAGCTATGTGGCGTGGTCTGCTATACGTCGCACGCCAGACAACACAGTCATCTTTCGATAACATAGCGTTGGGTTTTTCATTGTATTTCGTGTGGACTGAAATGAAGATAAATACCGAAATTGGTTAGGTTTTATTTTTTATTTCAGACACAAAAAAATGAAAAAAAACTACACAAATGCATGCGCAGTGTCGTATAACGCATGATGTGTGACCATCATGTATCATAGACCTCCTACGTTTCCCAAAGTGTGAGTCGCGACCTGGCACCGGGTTGCAGAGCTGGGCAGTAGTTAACTATGTAGTTAACTACTTTTTTTGGAAAAGTAGTTGTACTCTAACTACTTTTCTCCACATAGTAATCGTACTCTATTATTTTGAATATCTATCAAGTAATCACAAAAAGTAGTTAAAAATGTAGTTAACTACTTAGTTCTAACTACTTTAGGTAGTTTAACTACTTTTTTGTAATCTAACTACTTATTTTGAATTTTAACTACTTTTAAAAATATTTTAGTATATCATATTTAACCGACGTGTTAGAACAAGTTCTTATTCGTTATGCATTTTTCTGGATTCTGGAACACGATCAGACTTTTTTTTAAATAATGAAATCTCAGTTGCTTGAGTTTTAGTTTGAAATACAACGTGGAACTGGTAATCACATCGTTACTATTTGCAAAATTTAATAAAAACATGTTTCGGCCATGATATCAGCCCTTTTCAAATGAATATAAACAAAAGATCCTACAAAAAATAATAATCATTGAAGAAAACAAAAATAGCATTAAGCTAGAAACAATTAACAGCCTAGACTGTCAAAAAAAAAGACTAAAATATACTAAGCTTGCTGGCAATTGACAGTAATATACCTACATTTTTTTTTAAATATCGTTTTTGGACATTCTAGGTTGTAAATTGTTTTTTGTAGAATTTTTAATTTATATTCATTTGAAAAAGACTGATATCTTGGCCGAAACGTCGTATTGTTATTAAATATAAATTTTTATTATTTAAAATAATTTTCATATATTATATGTGCAGATTGTGCAACATAAATAAAGAGATTTATATTATTATTATTATAGAAGTTAAAAAAGTAGTTAAAATTTTAACTACTAACTACTAGTAGTTAGTAGTTTAACTACTTTTAAGAGCGAGTAGTTTAACTACTAAGTAGTTTAACTACTTTTTTACTTAAGTAGTCAGTAGTTATACTCAACTACTTTTGTCAAGTAGTTTGCCCAGCTCTGCCGGGTTGTAGAAAAATTTTGCCGGGTCGCGAAAAAAAATTGTAAAAACACAAAAAAAAATTTTTTTACATCAGTTAGACAGTAGGAACAGTGGCAAAGTGTGTATTTGTACTCTTTCATGTAAGTTTATTTTTGTGTATGAAATAAGCAAACAAATAAGTCGATTTCTATTAAAAAATAAAATTTGTTTCGTAAATAAATGTTTTTTTTATAAGGTGAGTCGCAAAAAATTTTAAAACCTCGTTTCGGGTCGCGGTCAAAAAAATTTGGGAAACGCTGTCCTAGTCTAGTGTTCACAAATTCAAGCATTTAATAAATTTATTTAAATTTCCTTTTGATACTCGTAAAACAAACAAATCATGCTAATATAACCTGTTAGCACAAACCGTCCAAAGAATATGATTTAACACAATATTGGGCTTCAAACACATTGTCGCAACTTGTGGGTTCAATCCCACCACTTTGAATCATGCCATCAGCACAATAGATAGTCTCAGCTGACGTGCACTGATAACATTTTAACCCCCAAACTGTGATCCATCACAAGAAAATAGCCGCATAAAAACAGACAAATGTTATTAATAGTATAAATGTAGTTGTTTATAAAATTATCGAGGAGAAAAGTACATTATTGTAGAGAAGAAATCCATATAGCGATCCCACCATAAAATATAGTGTACTCATTTAGTACAGTAAAGCCTCTGCATATGCCACGATCGCGATTTCGACGTATTATAGTCAATATACAAAAAAGACGTGTTGTCTAGTAACTCCAACGATTCCAAAAAACGTATGCAAATGTTGAGAAATGGCCACTTTACGAAGGTGACTAATGTCAGAGGATCTACTGCATTAAAATTGAAATTAGTCAAGTCGTAGTACCTTCGCGTGCACAAAAAGCAACATGCTTTGGCGGTTAAACTGGCGATTTCGCTGAAAACAAATGTACAACTATTTCTGAAGAATCCCTGGTAAATTTTTACTGGCAATCAACCTTGGTTAGCATAAATAACGTAATAATATTAATAATCTTGTTAATACTGAAAAAAAGTATTGGATTAGTAAAGGTTTAATCATTCTGCCACCACTTCTGTAAATGTGTCTTCCGAATTCGGAAATATAGTTTTGTTAGTGCTAGAGATATTAAATAGAGAAACTGTGTTATTCCGCTTCACCAGACATTCGTAAAGGTTTGTATGTAGGTACCTTCAAACCTTCCAATATGTTTAACACAAAATTTGGCTCCATAAACTGCGTCGCAAGATTCTGGCTCCATGTCGTAATCATCCAACCATTCATTACACTGAAATGGATGCGTCGAATTTATGCCGGTACATTGGTAACACCTTATTGCCGACACTAAGGAATAATATAAATCAAAGTTATGACAATGATTTAAGAAGATATCATCAACGGTTTGAGAACATTCGAGATCATAAAAATGCCGCGCCGTAGGGCTTAGAATAGCCGTGTGTGTGACTCCCATGATTCATCTAGGCTCTTTTACAAACCGCCAGTTCTCAGGAAAGGATTATTCAATTTGAGATTTAATATTATCAAAAATAATATAATAAACTCGCCTTCCAAGCAAATTTTGGAGCGGCTTGAAAAATAAAATAGTAAATATCACCAGTTCTTGGATTAAAACCTAAAAAATGGGGACATGTCTAATTTATTTTCGTTGCTTGATAATTATTTCTTCGTTGGTTTGGTTTTGTTTTGTATCATTTAGAGCCTCAATTATCGAGCATTTATAATTTATAATCATTATTATCGTTATCAACTAAGCTTGAATAATAAAACCAGTTAAGAATTTGTGATTTTGTTTGCACTAAATCACAAGAAATTCGAAAACGTTGTTTCACCATAATGAAACTCGTAGTAAATCAGAGTACCTGACAACTTTAACCAGATTCCGACCTGTAATTTTCAGTTGCATTTAGTAAACCGTAAACAATTTTGTTACAATAATTAGATTTGCGCTACCTTTGAAACTGATAATAACTCAATTCTCCTTTAATTATGTTACGTAACATGCCATCAGTATTTTATCAATGTTTGAATTGTTGAACAGGAGTAACTAATAACTGACATCACTGGCCAACTCTCCATCGATATGTTTGGGCCGATATATTATTTGTTATATTTATAAAAACCACATTTCTATTTCAGTTTTAATTTCGATTTTTTGTAAATAAATACACATTTACTGTCTCGATTTCAGTTACGCTTTATCTGAGATTTAATTTTCGACTTCGGTTAGCTAAAATAAGTAATTACGGTGCTGTTTTTGGGTTCGGTTTTGGTCTCTGAATATGACAGTGACTATATTCTCGTTTAAATTAAAACGTACATTTAAATTACACTCTCTTTTAGATATCTTAACGGTCTCTGCATAAACATTTTAAAGACAGTGAGGTACCTTACATAATAAAAAAGTGGCATAGCACAGGAAGTCTATTATAATACTTCATCTTACAAGTATTCTGAAGTAAGATTTTTGACAGCATCTAAATCCTATATCAAATGTTTAGACATTTCAACGATGAACCAATATATCTGACAAGGAGAACGTACATGCACCAACCATTCAGCGAGGGAGTTTGATCAAAGGGAGAGAATTCCATCATGACATGTTCTGATCAGCATATTCATTTACCTACCTCTACCTGCCTTGATTTTAATCCTTCATTTACATATGTATACAAATAGACATGGCTTTCAAATTTCCTATTTCTCCATCACTTTGAGATATATTAAATGTTTACCCTGAGTCGAGCCAATCAAGTCACAAAATACGATTTTTTTTAATTTATCTTAAAATTATATTTAAATAAAAACGTTGACGATGCACAACTTTATTGAAAAATACTACCTTCGCCAAAGGTGGTATCAAACGGTTCGTTTTTCGTCCATTTTTGTCTTTCATTCAGCATCTTTCAGTCGAAATGAAACGTCTGAACACAAAATGAAACAATAATGAAAAATGAATTCATTAATGAACCGATCCAACAACGCTAGATATCGGCATTCGGCATGATTCATTCGCACTCTGAATGAACGAAAAATGAAGCGTCTGAACACAAGAAAGAACATTCATTCGGGTTCGATTATTTTGTGTCGTGGCTTGTAGCGGACGGACTTGGAACTACAACACCGCATAGTGAATATTTCTGTCTGTGTATGAGACAAAATGGTATTCAAGTGGAACGACCAAAACACGCTGCTGTTTTTGGAGAATTTAAAAAATTATCAATGTCTTTGGAACCACAAACAACGAATACAAAGACGGAACAATACGGATAAATTCTTTAAAATCTCTAATTAATGATTTAAACTTTGCTTCTTTTTTGACAATTCTTAGATCAAATCATCACAAATCAAACGAATTTCAAGACGCACAATTTCATTCGACGACAGCTTCGAGGAAAAGACTGAATGAACGTTCATTTTTGTCATTTTGTCTGTGCCGTGTGAACGCGGAATGAAACAAAAATGAACATTCATTCGGAATGAACCGTCTGATATCACCTTAAGAAAGCTAATATCATTTTTCTCCCATAATTAAAAACGTATATAATAATATTACAAAGTTGCGATTTTAATTTTTAATTCATTACGAAAGAAAACTGATGTACTGGAAATATGTACTTTAACGATGAGTTCGGTCATTTTATTGAACATTCGCTATAAGTACCCACCTACTGAATTTTTATGTAACTTTGTACTTATCAATCTATTCTTATAGGCTCGAACACTTTCATTGTCCTTTGACCTACATTTTCATTATCCCAGAGCTACAAGTGTAATGGCATTGTAATTTTTATATATGTTGATTCTGAACTGCGAACTGGGAGAAACCCCTCATCGAGATCTCTTGAAAATACGCTGATCAATACTTTTTTTTTTGTTAATGATTTTTTTTTTTTAGAACCGTCGTTATTTTACACAAGTAAACTCTTCCTAAATCAAATTATCGTGTACCATGTCAACATTCGTATTGCATCATAGAATTTGAATTTTCCTTTAAAAAAACGTCCAATTTTAACAAATTAACTAAAGTTCGCAATTTACATAAGAATGATATTGTCGGAGATCTCGGTCTGGGGAAAAAATTTACATGTAAATTGCTAAATAATTATTCAAAAGAAATTATTTGCTTGAATGGCTGAAAAAAGACACTTTAATTTAATAAATCTACAACAGGAGGAGCTTCTCATGAAAATCATTCTAATAATGAAAATAGTGTTCCAGTTTCCGCGAATAAAACAAATACCTATATATTAGATCAATAATGTAGAAACGGAAGTATTAACTTAAAATCCCGCTAGAAATCCATTGAAAATCATTTCAGAAGTTATGAGAAATCAACTAGAATCGTGAATGTAATCATAAATGATCTTATAACTTTTGAATAAAGATTGTAAATTATAGACGCTCGACGGCTTTATTGTAAAGAAATATTTATGAAAAGTCAATATGAATTATCGAATAATGATTATAATTTTTATAGTATCGGAAATAGATATAACAGAACAAAAAACAGTTTTATTTCAAAAAGTAATAAAGTAGAATTTTAGATTTTTTTTTGATAATCTGGTTTTAGCTCAGTAGGTACTTAAAAATAGTCTTAATAATATTATACTCAATCTTAAGCTGGTTTTAAGTGCGATTTTATCATTTTGCTTGATTTTGCTCTTTGACACGTTAAGTATACCTTTGCGCTAACACTACTTGACCAACTTTAAGTTGAACTTCTGAAAAACTGTTTTAACTATAATATTTTTAGAAGATAATTTATTGCAACAAATTTCCTGTTATTCATTTAAATCCAATACTGTAAAAAATATAAATATTGCAGAAGTCATATTAGTAACAACAGTTTTACAGATAAAACGTAAACATTTGATAAACTTTCAACTTAAATATTTATAACAATATTTTGAATGCATATATCTACGATTTTAGTTCCAGCCTTGCATTTTTATTTTTAAATCAAATTATATAAAAATCACAATAAATTACACAATGAGTAACAACTCTTATTGACTATTTTTGTTTTTAATTATTAATAGGACACGTACGCCGCTGGATATCACCTGGTGAACAGGTAACCTGTCAAGTTTTATTGAAAACAAAAATATTAAATGAAATTTTGTTCTTACCTGATTTCAAAGTTAGAGCCAATAATACTACACCAACTACGAACTGTCCCCACATTGGCACCATGTTTTAAAGATTTGTTTTTAATTGAAATTAAAAAATATTAGTCACTTTAGTGCAACCTTTACAGTAAACAATAACCACACCTACAATATGAGTTGGACTTATATAGACAACACGCGTTGCATAAAATAATAAAGAAATTATTCACCACAGTTCACAGGCCACATACAACTGTCTACAGCGTCGTCGTCAAATAACAACTGACGAACGATGCGCGCGGAAATAGTATTCTGTAGTAGCATTTACATGTTTACGTAACATCACCTTGGAAACCAAAAGTATAATATAATAAATGAATTACGTAATATAAAATACAACTCACACCCTTCGCTGAGAATTTTTACTGTTAAGGATTAATTTTATTTTTTTATTATACATGTTTTTTCAGATCAAACTTTTAAGAAAGAAGTTAGAAGGCACGAACTAAGTAATAAATTAAATAATCAATTATTTTAATTATGATGGATGTATTTACATTACATTGATAAAATTTGTTTTTTTCTCATTGCTTATAAATACAACAAAACCAGGGTCGCAGAGCCAAAACCCTGCCGACAATGTAGTGTATTTGCTCATACAGTTATTGTGGCTTTATTACGTGAACTTAAGTTTGTTTTTGGCTAAAATAGAAAATTTAACCCAATTAATACACCACTTCAAATAACGTATTTTTTTCTTAATTGTAATATTATTATCAATCAAACATCCACACCAAATTAAATACCCCTTTCAGTAAATAACTCACTATCTGCAAATTAGTGTTTTCATAAAATTTGTAAATCCGTTCCTGTCAAGCCGACTTTACTAAAATTTTAAGAGCACCTTTTAATTAATACTAAAAGGTTAAATTTCAATTCTAAATCAATTCCGAGAATTTTTTCGGTATTTTCTGACTACAAAACAATTTTCAACCACTAAATACACCCATCAAAATATTCCAATTAGGCCCATTTTAAATAGGCTTCGTGCGGTGATGGATTCCGACACGTGGATCAAATTTAGTTAAAATTAACTCTTTCGAAAGTTATTGCCCGTACACATATATAAACAGTTCCAAAATGGTGCCAAGCTGCTTAAAATGACGAGAAACATCGAGAAATTGGTCCAACCCTTAGGTCCCGCCATCCAACCGACACCAATAGTGTATGCCGTTACGGAAAATACATTAATAAAAATTGAATTTACGACAGAATATGAAACCGTTTGAATTTATTTGAAAATAATTTTCATCAAAAATAAGATTTAAAAAATCGATATATATTAAAAAGAGATATTTTAAATTGGTTGTTTCGTTCTGGATGCACGCGAAACCAGTATAAGATATAAAAATCAAAAAAAACCAAGCCGTAAAACAAATTTGTAAAAAATGTCGGAAATTCTCTATTTAGATTTGCATTAACTGCACAAGTGTTGAAATTATGTAACAAGTGTTACACTTTGGTCACGCCTAAATAGCGCTCTATTTCGTTTTATTTTTGAAGTACACTGAAAAGAAAAATGGAAAATGAATTGTAATATCAGGTATGATTGAAGGACTAACTAATACTTCTAAGTGGCATGCAAAGTAGTACTTTATAAAATCAGTCTTTTAACAAAAGGTATATTTTTCGGCACATAAATTAACAGCTTGACTGCCAAAGTATATCGGAAGACACGCCTGCTGACAAGTTTTTATGAAAAATATTTTGTACTTCAGTCGAAGTGCTTTCAATCATGAAAAATCGAAAATGTCAATAACGTCGCAGATAATAACATACTCCATTACGAACATCGATACAACTATGATCGGAGTGAGGGGCATTGCCAGAGGAAGTCGATGCACTTCGATCAGAGTGATCGGCACTAACAAAGGAAACTGGACTCCGATCGCATGATCGGCAGTCAACCAGTTTAAAAAAAAAAACTAAAACAACACGCTTCTATGCACTAAAAAATGCAAAATAATTTAACAACAAAATTTGCTTTACTGTAAAAAACATGGAGTGTTTAATATCGGTAATACATTTTTCATTTACTAGCTAATTTTAAACGTAGAGCTATCATGAAAATTTGAGTAGATAGCACTCCATGCTTTTTACACTAAGGCTAATTTTGTTGTCAAATTATTTTGCATTTTTTAGTTCATAAAAACTGTAATTTTAATTATAAGACTAAAAAACAAATTGCATTTAACTATGAGGTAGGCAACTCAACGTTTGTCAATGTACAGGGTGTTAGCTTGCTTGCCGTAATTTTTCAAGTTTTTTTTTATCCTGAAGGTCCTGGTCAGGATAATGCGACAAACTTATCAAATTATTGTATTGTCGTCGGTCCTTAACAAGTGTGCAGAGTTTCAGTTTAATCTGACGTTTTGAAGATGGTAAGTTTTTTTATTTTGAAGGTCCTGATTAGGATAATTGGATAAACTTATTAAATCATTGTATTGTCATCGGTCCTTGATAAGTGAATTTCAACTTCAAAGGTTCCAAACAAACATACATAGAGGTGAAACTAATAAAAGCGTATTAATAATACATTATAATGATTTCTAATTTCAGTATTTTTTTTTTCGCCTTTTTATCATCAATCAAAAAAATTAGTCTGTGTAGTTATCTTCAATCGAACCCTGATAAATAACTAAATAAAACCACAAAACATTAAATTAATACTTGTTATTTTATTTTGAATTTATATGAACATATTAGTTTTCAAATAACAAATTTGAAATCACAGTTTTAGGTAATATTAGTAATAAAAAAGTAAATTTATGAACATATATAATTTTTACGTTTTTAGTAATTTTCTTCTGGCACTGTTGTTTTCAAAAAATATTTCAAATTTTATAAACAATACATTGTTAACCACATTTATAGTATTATGTTATAGGTATTGTTTAAATATTATCAAAGTTCTTGGATTATGGACCATAGAAATATTGAAATACGTGTACAAACAAAATATTACAAATATTTTGACTGTATAAAAATTACGTTTTTTGTGACAATCTTATATACTGGACAATATAAAATATTCGAAAAATTATTGAAATTGTGCAATCATTAAATATATTATACCATTAAATTATCTAGGGATGTCAGGATACAAATCCAATATAATTATCACTATTTCAATTTTTTATCATTGTGTTTACGAATACTAAATAAGTAGCCATAAAACAATAATGCTGAGTTTCTGATACGACTTTGTTTTAAATCTAGATTTCAACAATTATTGTACGAGTTCTGGGGCAGTTTTGCGTAATACAAGTCGTATTTCAAATTTAAAAAAATTGGATATTTATTCAACAGTTGAGCTAGTTGCGTTTAATTAAACCATATTAAACTAAGACTATTTGATTTTTGTAAGCATTCGTTGTTACATTGCTAAATTAGAAAAATTTATTTTTTATCCAATGTCACCGTCGGGATTCAAACCCGAATCTTTCCACTTTCGCGGCGGAATGAGTTAATCAGTTACTCTACGGTGCGATATCTTAAAAGTTAATTCTTCATAATAAAACAATTGTAACATTAAATTCACTACATGCGAGAGTTGATTATTTCGCTAGGTATCGCTAGACAAGAATCATCACAGTAGCGAGAGTATGAATGAATCAAGTAAATTTCCATTTTTATTATTATTAAATCATTAATCCATCTTAGTACAATACGTAATTTGAAGGCAGATATAGGGGCAATAGCCAACCTATGTTATCATATGGATGGAATCCCGACGGTGACATTGGATAAAAATACATTTTTCTAATTTAGCAATGTAACAATGAATGTTCAAAAAAATTACATAGCTCGTTCTGAAGCATTACAGAATTAACATACTCTTATATTTAAGACTATTTGAATAAGCACGATGCGTTTACTCAATCTCAACTGACAGTCCAGTTTTTTTTTCAAGCCGAAAGAGAAATAATAAATTGAATATTTTACCCTTATTTTGTCACGTAAAACTATTTGGGCAGTTCATGTTTTGAATCTATGGTATTTAAATCAGATCAGACACCGTATTTTTATGTACAGTTTTCGAACACAACGGTTTAATTATTATCAAAACTAAGAAACTAATAAAATTTAGGTGTTAATAAACAATTAAAATTAATAATTTGGACCTGGCGCTGACAAGCAATTCTTAATTGATCAACGCTCACATAGAACCACCGCGGACTAGACAGTACAACAATGGCGTTGTATTGGAGCCCGCTCACTAGGCAGCCAAGAAATTCTGGCTGCGGCAGCCATTAGAACGCGTTCTATTATACGGCAGCCAGCTGGCTGCGGGCTGCCACAACATACTATTGTTTTGTATGTGACTGCCTCAGTCACCGCGCACTTGGCGAGCAGCCAGACGTGTTTTGTGTTCCTGATCTGAACTGACCTTCGACTGGCTGCTATAACTGGCTGCTCATTATTTTGGCTGCGGCAGCCTGGCAGCCTAGCGCGCAGTGGCTCATAGATTATTTAATCGTCTGATTTACTAGTTGCAGGTGAACGCTTGTTCATAAAAACGCTTCGGAAACACTCACGCAAATAAATAGTCGGCCGACTAATAATTGTTTGTTAGCGCCAGGCCTTATAGGGTTCACAACAGAATATATTTTTATATGAGTTTGTATCAGTCTAATAAAAGACAACTCTTTCAATAATTGCACACGACTAAGAAAAGAAGAACCAAGAATTTCCAGAATGCGAAACACAAAAACATGTTTAAAGTTGAGCGCAAAGTATATTTACTTTATGACTATTTTTTTAAATATTTATCACATTAACAAAAAAGACTGGGGCTAGGTTTAATGGTAAAATAATAGAGAGATTGTAGATTATAGATGCTCGACAGCTGAGGTCATCACCGTCTATGTAAAATTATAACAAAATTGACTGATAAATGCAGAATTTGTTTTAAAATATAAAATGGTACATTTTCGTTTCGTTTGTCGCAAAGTATAACTGTGCCCTTTGTACCCAGTCCAGCTAACATTCTCGTTTTTTTAAACAGCTGACGCAAAATATACAAAAATGTTATCATGAAAAAATTGGCTAAATAATAATGACTAATAATTGTTAATGAATAAAATCTAAAATCTTTATACACGTGACTATTTTAACCTGAAACTTTCAAATATCTTGAGTAATAAGCACTCAATGAAAAAGAAGTTGTATAATTGGATGGAGGCACTTTGGCAGTATATATTACTTTGATTTTTGGATGGAAGCGGTAAGGTTATTCAAAGTCAAATTAGTTTTTTTTAAATGGGAACCTCTAATTTTTATTGCAAATTACGGCTAAAAATACACAAGATTTGTCTGAAACATTTTTTTCGATTCATGATAGCTGGAGCTGTATTCGAGGAACGTGTGCATAAGATTCTACCTAATGTTTGCAATAAAAAATGCCACGTTTTCATTGCACGTAATCAGAAATGATCTTAAAACAAATTTTATTTATCAAATTTTTTATTACTGAATGACTTGTTAAGAAACTACTATTATCGTACCCCAGGAACAGGCGTCCTTTTTGAAATACTTGGTTATCGCGATTTCATTCCCTTATGACTTATCAAAGTGCTTGATTAAATCTGCATTCAAATTAATGTATTTTTTATGCTAAAAGTACGTTTTATAAAAATGTTTCATTACGTTTACATTTATTGTTTGTGTTATTTCATTTCTTTGCGTTTCTAGAAATGTTATTTTTCAGAATTGAAAATTTGATAAATAAAATTTGTTTTCAGATCACTTTCAATTGCTTGCAATGGAAACATGGTATTTTTTTATTGCAAACGTTAGGCAGAATCGAATACAGCTCCATCTATTATGAACTGAACAAAATGTTCGAGACAAATCTTACGTAATTTTAGCCGTAAAACTCGAAATTGCAATAAAAAATAGGGGTTCCCATTTTAAAAAACACGAATTTCACCTTGAATGACCTTAACCCTTCCACCCATAGTCAAAGTTACATATACTGCCAAACCGCCCCCATCCAATTATACAACTTTTGTTTGAAACATTTTTTCATACAGTGCTTATTCAATATATTTGAGTTTCACGTTAAAAAAATCCCTGTATTGCAGTAAAATAGGAACAAAAAATCCAATTTGCATAAATTAAACCTAAGCTTATTTCAAATCTTTTTGCATAAAACAACGGAATTATACATAAAAAATAGCACGATATGCAAGTATTCTAATCTTGCGATTTTATGACTTCGGAATCCTATTCCTTATGATTTTGAGATAAAAATATACAGCTCTGAATCTGATTCTCACTTGTTAAAGAGTTATAACGACTGTAACAAATGAGAATCAAACTAGTATTGATTTGTCAAAATCACTTCAGCAATAAGAGATCAAAATTACAAGTCACGGGATCCCTGTAACTATTTGCAACGTAACTTTTATATATGTACAGGTCTCATAACGTTACTTGATACTCAAAACTTGGATTTGTACTGAATACGACCTCAAATAGTGAGGAGAGAGCACAGCAACTGAAGTATCCATATCCTACTTTCTCGTCGTGCCTCATCTCTGTTGCACACAGGATGTCTTGTCCTTTTCTGTGCATTTTACAGATCTAGCTACGTTACGGTACCTGTACTATCTTTTGTTTTCTACAAAATATAGATTTAATTAAGAAGACATTTAACAAAATCGTGGTAATAATTTAAAACATAGTTTCTTGTTTGATTTCTCTTTTCATTAAATTTTTTAACAAAATAGTCAACAAAATTTATTTTTACAAAAAGAAAATTTATAAAACATCGGCGCTGCAGATGAAACAAAAACAAATTTATAGTACGTCGTAAATGTAACAGAAAGCTAAAATTCTGAAAATAGTTTAGCACTGAAACATGTCGTCTGAAAGGATAGGTAGTAGCTTTGTAACGGTACCAGTGCTATAAGCACAGTTTTATGAATTTAGTAAGTTAATCCTGCTACTGTCACCAAGTTACAAACCTGTTATTTCTAAAGATGTTAATAAGAAGAAAAAAACAAGAAAATATGTTTTTTTAGTTATTTCACTTGTGGTGGCGTACCATTAATAAGTAAAATTTTCAAATTTTATAATAAAGACAAAGTAGTGTTCTACTAATTTATCAACATGATTCCTGTGTATTTTATTGTTTTAACAAAGGAAATTTAGTATCTCTAAAAAATTTAGAAAGGAGGTTTGGGACCGTACGTGATTAATAAAGACTCGGTGGCGCACACCTACAAAAGGCGGTCACGGTAAGTGCCTCATTGACGGCAGAACGACTTTTTATTTTTGGAGAGAGATCAATGGGCTCACGCATCACGATCAATAGGGATGTTGACTGTATTCAAATAAAAAAATAATTTTAACGTCAAGTGTTAGTTTCTATGATAAAAATACTAAAAAACAGAATATTTTTGCTAATTTTTAAGGAATTTAAATAATATTTAATAGAGAAAAAGTATTTAAACCACTCTTGTCACGTGACAACGAACACCAATCAGAATGCATGACGTCACTCAGTTATAAACATTATCAGACACTGTCAAAAGGCTTCCTTGTTTGGTTAATATTTAGTGTGTAATTTATTATTATTAATTTATAGGAAACGTCAAATTACATATAACTATAGCAATAACTACGAAGAAACCTTTCACCACCTCATCAGCTTACCAGCGGTATGACTGTATGACATCATGGCAGTCACGTGACAAGTATTAGCGTTTTGGAGCGAAATTTGAAACGGAATTTAAAATACATGATTTTCAAAACTTGAGTCGTATTTAAATAAAAATAATAAATATTTGTTACTATATTAGCTACTTTCGCACGATTTAAAACACATTCCCAAAAATAATCAACATCCCTATTATAAAAACTTACACTATAAAGGATATTAAACCTGGTAATTAAAAAAAAATTGTAGTATTTTGGAGTGTGCTTAGCCCTTCCGTCAATGCATTTGCACTGGGCCACCATAAATGAAAATCTGTTAATAATCAATCGCTCTAAATTTATTATTATCACATTTTCCATCATCATATAAATTTGTAAGCTTTTCAATAAGTTATTTTTGTAGGCTGATGCAAACCCTGCATATTTTGGTAGCAACTCATTATAAATAACATTATACAAAGCTATGTTAAAAATATTAGTTGTGATTAGTGCTGGCAAATTTCTATAGTCTAAAATTAAGTTATAGTCCGTTCAAAATTAAATACAGTGAAATCTGGTTATAATGAATTTCAAGAGACCACGCATGATTTCCGTCTAAAAACGACGGCACATTTCAATTATGTAATAAACAAATAGCAAATAAAATCTTAAATGTTAGATAAATTGTAGATTATAAACGTTCAATATTTGAGGTCATCAGCGTCTATGCTTCAATATTATTTAAAAATAGGGAGTCTGAGAGGAGTACTGAATGATACAATTCAGCTTTAAAATCCTGTTAATAATACACAGAAAAAAATCATTCGTCTGTAAGTAAGAACAGTGTCAACTTGCTGAGTCCAATCAAAAATAAGGTAATAGTCGCGAATTTTCAATGGTTACTTACACATTTTAGTTCGTTATTTCCATGAAACGAATTAGTAATAAAAATTAAACACATGCAAACAAAATCACTAATTGAAAATTATTCGTTTCAGTCGTTATTTCAGAGTAATCGTGATCATTATAAAGAAGCTCCACTGTATATGCATGATGCATTCTACAAGTCTTTATGTTTCAAGTAAAACAACACTATTCTTTAGAAAAGCAAACTAGTCGTTCAAAAAAAAAGTCTAAGATAGACAGCACTAATTACAATAAAAAAAACATGGACCAAATATTTTGTATTTGAAAAAGAAAACCGAAAAGTAATTTTCAAATTATACTAGCAAAACATTATACTATCTTATCAATAATATTAATTTCAACATCTAAAACAAACCCAGAACCGATAATTTTTTCATAGGGAAAAAACATGTCTCGATTATCAACACCTATTGTCCCCAGCAGAAATTATTAACAACAAATGATTGCTATGACACTTCAAACTTCTAGCTGCCAAGAAATACACTCTCAATCTGATATTTTTTTACATAAATTGAATCAAGCATCTTGTTGTTATCCGCTAGAATGCACTGATAGTCGAGACGTGTACTTTTCCTACATAATTTTTATACACTACATACACAGAGTGTATATATCGTCTGACTGGACAGTGCTTTTTTTCGTTTCCTAAAATTGCGTATCTGTCGACTATGAGCTTAAAAACGTTCTTTCACTGGCCAACACGATAATGATATACTGGAAATCTCAAATGTAAAGAATATTCCGATTTATCAACGTCGATATTGTATCGTAAAGTAAACCTCTATATATTTATTGCGCCCCGATATTATTACACCAGTATCGACCACTGAAAAACGACTTGATTTCTCGAAAACTAATCTCAATTCATCTTTAATCCAGATATATGTTATAATAGAAAACAGTATCACGGGTAATTGGAATAATGAAAATAAATCAATTTAAACACTCATTGATTGCTTGAAAAAGTCTTAATTAAAGAAAAGACGAAACGTTGCAATCAATGAGTGTTTAAATTGATTTTTTTTACTAATCTCAATATTCTAATTGTTAAACAGCAGTTCAGTCAAAAACATTTTAATTAATACAATGCAACAACAATTAACGGCAATATGGATGACAATCATAACTCGTGCTATCATCATATATTTGATAAATAAAAATAATATCACGGTTAATTAAAAGTCAAAACGCTTACTTGAACGATACAGAAAAGTAGTAATAAAATTATTTATAAATCATATTAAAGAATTTACACTCACAAAATAAGAATTCCGAAAACACAAAAAAAAATCCATTGCGTCTGCGTTGTCTGAACAGACAAAAGATTGTTAATTGCTTGAGTTCTTACACATTGGTCGATGTTGATCGTTTACATTATACAAGAAAAAAAGCAATAAATATTTATAATTGCTGACTATGTTATAATTCAGCTGCTTACTGGAGCCTCCATAATTGAACTTTCAAAGAAAAATAATATGAAACTTCTTCCACCTTCTATTTCTAGGTTATATGATCTTTGGAACGTAAATAAATCCAAAATAACTATACTAACAAAAATGTCACCTTTGAAAACGGTTTTATATTATACAATTTTGAATACACAAGAAAAATATTCCTTTGCATAATTGTCCTTATCATGTTTTCCAAATAAAAAATATATATTTTATGTTCCATCGATAGGTTTATAAAGTTTAGTTTATGTTGAGGCGAGGTGCAATAAATGCTCTAACAACCAGTGCACGAAAACGTAGTAAAATTTCAGACTGACGAAATTAAAAAATAATATATTTATAAGTATATTTAATAAGCATTAATTTCACATGAATTTTCAGTTTAAATACTGCTGGTTAAAAGTTTTAATTATATTTTGTATAAAAGAAACAAAAGAAAAATGCCCGTCACATTATTAGCTAGAATTATAGGTAGTGACGCGATGCAGGAAAATTAAATCTATAGCATGTCACCTAACTTTACCTAACCGCCCTTTTAAATTAATAAAATTTGAACTTCCATGGTCGGAGTACACTTTACCTTCATAGTCTACGTTTTTCATGGAGACAAGACAGCAGATGATACTACTATTGTATCTTTATGTTGCAGATACAAACAGAACAAGTTGAGAATTATAGACGCTCGACAGCTGAGAACATTGGCGTCTAATCGACTAGTTTTGAATTTTCAGATGACGCTAGGGTTGTAAAAATAAAGAGACAACAACAGTATTATCTGTATCGGTTCCATGGGATACATAGACCATGATGAAAGTAGCACAGATAACGTCCAGTTCGAATAATGTCTTCAAATCTGAGTACACTCGGTATATATGACCGGACATAAACGTCGTAATAGATATTTGTTAATCAGTTGCATTACTGGACCTCAACATAACTAAATTATTTTGTGTCATTCTATACTAAATTTAAGTATGTAAAATAATAGATATAATATATAGAAAAAAATTTAGCAAGTCTATACGTAATAAACGCAAAAAATAATATATTTACCAATAAATTTTCACACTGCCTTCATTTGATTATAAATAAATATTGTTTTAAATGTTATAAAATTTAAAAAGCCATAACAAATATTTTATACATTATTTACACAATACAATGAACGTTACATTTGGTTCACACAAAAAACAAATCAATAAATAAAATTTCCGCCCAAACAAAAAAAAAGGACATTGAACACACTAAATGCATCATGAAATAACCAAAAAAATCTAAATCGTCACAAACTGTCATAAAAAATAATCAACAGATCTTTTCTACACGAGTTTTTTCTTTCGTTTCTTTATTTTATTAGCGGTTTTAAAACTACATTCCGAAGACGATAGTTTTCTTATAGCAGTCTTAGTTTTTTTTTTAATCGATGAACTACTAGCCGATTTAACGGCTGCAAACTGTTTTTGCAGTTTTGGTTTTGCATTAATTTTTGGCGGAGTCAGTTTTCTATGTATAACCGGATTTGGTTTCACCGATAAAATTTTCGGTATACAACTCGAGTTCCATGACAGTATTAAATCTTCTGTTTCATTACTTGTGCCCGCCAAATTATTATATTTAGCTACGAGTTTTTTGTTACTACCGCTTTTTACAAGCTGTATTTCCTGCAATTTCAGTCGATTCTGAGCACTTGGCAAGCCGGTTTTTCTAGAGCCACCCGGTGCGATTTTTATTCGTTTCGGACCTTGTTTCAGGTACTGACTTTTGACAACCTTGGTTTCGGTTTCGTTTTCGAAATCCGTCTTTTCCGAGTCGCTAGCTTTTATGGAATCAGTTTTAACTCGTACAGTAACCGATTGTATTGCTTTCGGATCAGTCAATTGCGGTTTTAAAACGTCGATCTTTCTCACTTTGTACATTACTTCTTTCTGTGGCATAGTATTGGCCAAATTCGACGCGGTAAATTTTGTTCGCATAGCGATTGTAGCATTGGATGGTGAGTTTCGAAACAGCGTCCGAGAACAACCGGGCTGTTGTTGACTGCCAGACGACGATTTGTCTTGTCCGAGTCTGATATTTTCCTTACGTTCGACGGGAACAGTCGCGGCCCTCGGTTCAGGATGCACCAGTTTAGTTGTTCCCCCTTTTGTCAACAGCGATCTTGGCTTTGTCATTGTGAGACGGGGAACTTTTGGTACCTGTAACAAGTTATTTAACTCTCCAAGTTTATTCCTGTATATCCTACAGTAAAATTTAACCTGACTTAAAACTTTTTTGTTATGAAGAAATATCTGCAGTAATTTTTTTTTTTTATTTTTTAACAGGAAATTGGACAAATTCAAATTTAGTAAAACTAATTTAAAAATTGCGACGTTTCGTTAATTGTTGTTAACTTTTTCAGGCACAACTTTAACTAGTTAACCATAACATTAATAAAATTTAGATGTTTAATAATACATATAATAATTTCCACAAATATTAAATAGTAAATTATTACATAATTTCAGTTTGTTTAAATAATTACTATTTAATATTTGTGGAAGTTATTATATGTATTATTTAACATCTAAATTTTATTAATGTTATGGTGCCTGAAGAAGTTAACAACAATTAACGAAACGTCGCAATTTTTAAATTAGTTTAGCTATATTTGAATTTGTCCAATTTCCTGTTAAAAAATAAAAAAAACTTATTAATTATAATGGACGTGAACAATATTGAGAATCTGCAGTAATATTCTAAGTACATTCATTAAATTATTTTTTTAAAGTCATATTACAATGCTGAAAATATTTTAAAATCTTTGGGCATCTCGAAAATATAAAACTTTTCGTAAATTGCGAAAAATAAATAGTGCTCCTTTGTCTATTCTAATTTAATAAAGCTATTCACAAGTAAATTCATACTGATAATTTTTATTTTTAGTTTTTTTTACATATTTTACCACATTTTTTATTATCACTAAAATGTGTACAGTCCGTCAAATTACAATACTGAAATATTATAGCAATATATACTCTAAATATATACAAATCTACGGAATGGTGAAAAAATAGCATTTAAAATAAAGAATCTTGATTTTTTGCTCAAACACATTGCATATGTACATAAATCTGTCTTTTTACTAAATAAAATATTTGAAAGTCTATCATTTTTTAACGATTACAAATAGTTTTCCATTTGTATTACATAATTAAATTAATTATATTTCTCACTAAAAATTCAAAAAAGTATTTACAAATCGCAAAATAGACAGAATATTTTATTCTGCAATTTCCAAATTAATAGAATAATCTCTTTCAAAAAAACATACCAAATACATTAAATTTTTTAACAACCTTTCGTGTTAAGCTTTGCAAGATTCAAAATGCAATTTAATTTCTCTAAAAAATATTGCCGCAATGAAAGAATTAACTCCAAAATATTATCTGTTCTGACTCGTCAATTTACACGTAAATTTTATTTTGTTTGTTGAAAATGTCTACACAACTGATTTTTGCGTTCGTTCTTTGATTTATTAAAACCAATAACTGATCAAAATAGCAATTTATCAAACATTCTACATTTTGGAATCTGTCATCTAAAACTAAAATTTAATCTGCATTTTGGCAAAACACCTAACAATTCAGTAATATTAAAAAAAACACTGATTTCAAACGTAATTTTTAAATCTATTATATCGATACAACATTCAGAGACAAAAAAGGAACAAATTGACATCAATAATCCATTAATACTTACTGTTTCACTTATGCAATCGTTTTCAGGTTTTCAAGGTACTTAAAAAACACGTTCCAAAGTAATTAAATAAAAAAAAAATGTTTAAAAAGATGCTAGAAAGTTGTACATTAGAAACGTTTAAAGATTTTGTGATAGAAGTGACCCAGAGTAAAAATTTATTGGGAATGATACTTGGGGAATTTTTTTATATCGCAAATTTGTTACTCCGATTTAAACCTAAATAAATGAGAGTCGGTAAAATTGACAAGACATTTTAATAGTTGACTGCATTTATAGACATCTACTCGTTCCCTTTTTTAAAACTTAACGTTTCTTATAAATGGTTAATCAAATAACTGCCAGACACAACATCGATTAAACTATAAACATTATATATTAAAAGATAAATATGCAGCTATTCGATTCTCAAATATCGAAATAAAGAATACAAAAAACAATGTAATAATGCATTTCCTGAGTTCTGAAAAACAGCAAAATATAAATACAAACTGAGAAAAAAAAAAGCTACAAAACAAACTATGTGGCAGCAGAGAGCATCAAATTTATATTTGAAAACTCTTCAACTATTTAAAACACTTTTATTTTATCAATTCTTTAACAATTCTACCAATCTACCTTAGAGAAATGAATTTTCGTTAAAGGAATCAATTAGTCTGGCATCTGAATAGTCAACAAATTTTTTGATAAGTATTTACTGCAAACTGATAATGATAAAACATTTTCGTAACAAATTTTATAACAAATCAAACAATCCTCAATGAATGACGAAAAATAACATTAATTAAGGCACTAAATAAAACCAAGAAAATCCTATTTTCAATCCGATAAAAATATTTAGAAATATTTAAGAGCTTTGTTAATTTAATTTCAACATTCAAATTTATATAGGTCAGTAAAGTTATATAACTTTATAAAGGCCATCTTACTTTTAAAATATTACGTAGATTGTCGAGAAATTTCGCTCTTTAGTGACAATTAGAAAAAAAATGTTAGCACATATTGCATTGCTTTACAAAGCCACCATCTTTAGTGTTATCGTCTCCTACCTGTACGTCGACACCAGGTCCAGTTTGCGTCATAGGCTTGCGTCCGTGGTAATGCTGTCGAAGATATTCTCGAATACCGGTCAAATGGCGAAATTCGCAGTTGGGAATTCGAGTATTCGAGTTGTCACCGGTTAAATCAAGAATTGACACGCCTAATGCACGACCCACCTGGAAGAGACGTTTTCAATTAGTCTTCCAAAAGTAGGCAGGCGGGGCAAATCCGTTTGCACTTTAGATGTGGAAAACAAATGATAGTATTGACTGTATTCAAATAAAATCATAATTTTAACGTTAAGAGGTAGTTTCTATGATAGAAATACTAAAAAACACAATATTTTTCCTTATTTTTCAGGAATTTAATTAATATTTAACTCTTTAACTCTCAAGTCACATGACAACGAACACCAATCAGAATGCATGACGTCACTCAGTCAAACATTATCAGACGCTGTCAAAAGGCTTCATTGTTTGGTTAATATTTAGAGTTTGTAATTTATTATTATTTATTTATAGGAAACGTCAAATTACATATAACTATAGCAACAACTCCTAAAAACCCTTCGTCACTTCATCAGTTTACCAGTGTTTATGACTGTATGACGTCACGGCAGTCACGTGACAAGTATTGGCGTTTTGGAGGGAAATTTGAAACGAAATTGTAAATACGTGATTTTTAAAGCTTGAGTCGTATTTAAATAAAAATAATAAATATTTCTGACTATGTTAGGTACTTATGCACGATTGAAACCACAAATAGTCAACATCCCTATTGCAGTTATGGATACTACTGATAGCGTTCGATAACCAAAAGCACCGACTGTTATCGATAATTATCAATAGTTCTCCTCCTCTACTGGAGGGCCTACTGTGCAAAGTTTCATAAATAGAAACTTACCTCTTCAAACACTTGAGGTGTATATTTCGGCGGCACGGGTATAATATGAACAGCTGCCTTAGTTGTATTTTCTTTGACCGTGGGCGGTAACACATTGACCATACGGCCCGTATTATAATTGCACTCTAATGTGTAACTGCGCACCAAACCGGTTAATTTTAATACGGCGACACGACCTGATCCCTCTCGGCTCATTCCATCACGGCGATCTCTGTACACACAATTATATAATCGATTAACCGCTTTCTAAATAACTGAATAGTCTCTTAGTCGGTCTTAACATTAATCTATACATTTAAAATAAAATATAGGGGTCATTCCATGTCAAATCGACCAATGGTTGGAATCTTTGAAAAGAAAAAATACACCTTCCTGAAAATTTCAGGATATTTTAAGATCATTTAAAGGTATTATATAAAAAAATTGAGCCAAAAATTTTATGTCGATGTACAATTTTTACGATTTTCAAAATTTTGTAATTTTTTTTATTTTTCGAAAATTTTTTCACAATATATTTTTTCATAGCCCCAAATATCCCCTTTAAAATGAACTGTGGTCCATTTCTGTAACTATAATAGTTTTTGAGATATTTAAGAAATTAACTTAAAAAATCGGAAAAAATGGTAAATTTTGAATTTTGCTAAACCCTCGAAAAAATTAAAATTTTTTTTCTTTGGCAGGGCGTCATTTTATGATGAAAGAACACTTCTCACCAAAATTCATCCAAATCAAAACGGGTCGATTCCAACCAGTGGTCGATTTGACATGGAATGACCCATAGATAATAATATATTACCTGCGATACATGTTTCTCTCATTAAAATTGCATGCAGAAAAATGAAAATTAAAATTATTTATTGACATCAGCTTCGGTAGGAGCATGCATTCAATGCTTTTTTCAGTGTCGTTAAAATAATTTCCATACATGAAAATGCCTTTATTCGAAGCATGGCCATGCATGTCGATATACAAAAATAATCCTGAATCTATTTCAGCCAAACTACTGTCTGCAGTTTTTTGTTTATCACAGTCGGATCCATCACTACTTAAAGGTTCCAAACAATTTTGACACAGCGTTTTGTCAACTGCTTGTTTACTAATTTCAGGTATCATATTTGAGATTCCCGGCATTTCGTTTTCTAACTGATTTATTTTATTTTTACATTTCGAGCACCAAAGAGCGCTCATTAAACGATTCTCTTCGTTCAGCGTCAAAACCGATACTTTTTCCGATAACAACGGAGAAGAGGTAGCACCGTCGGAAAGTCTATTCGGCGACAGTGATTCCGTAGAATCACCGGGAGTCAATGACATATTTGTATCGGCGTTTTGTTCATAATTATTACAATCTTCTTCTATTTCTGCACCGTAGTGGTAATATCTGATGAGTGATTTCGCAGCATAAACAGACGGATGCAAAATTGGCGACGGTTCTAAATATAAGCGATTCAGATTGACACCTCTCGTGTCTGTACGGTAGTGACCCCTGACTACGCCGTCTGGATTCAACATTGGAATTAATTTGAACACATAAAGTTTTCGCAAAGTTATAGCGGTGTTATCATCACGATTTAATAACAATTTTAAAAAGCCGTTCAAAACAAAACTTGATGGAGTTTCTCCAGGGTGGACGCGAGCACTAAGAAAAATAACCTAAAAAATTTCAGTTTGATGAAAAATATCTTTAAATCTGTTAACAAAATAAAATTACTTGCAATACTGTTCAATTGGTTTTTATTGATATAAAATGCTACTAGTAGATATTTTTCGTACGCTTATAGCTACGTACTTGCTGAATTAATTGAGAATAATAGCTATTGTCTGCTATAAGTGTATTAATAATGGAAAGTTCATCTTTGATTCATTCAAGAGCCCTCACTACTGTGAGAGTTAATGTTTAGCTTCTGCTAAAAATAATTTGGCTCTCGCATGTAGTGAATTTGAGTGTTGTAAGTCGCTATATTATGAAGGATTAAAAATTGAATTGTGTGCACCGTAGAGTAATTGATTAACTCATTCCGCCGCGAAAGTGGAAAGATTCTGGTTTAAATCCAGACGGTGACGTGTTGGAATAATAAATTTTTCTAATATAGTGCTACAACAATGAATGTTTCTTAACACTTATAGCAGACAATAGTTATTATTCTCAATAAAATACTACGTTTCAACCAAACTTTGTGGTCCTTTTCAAGTACAAAATTAAAATTCTAATTTTGTACTTGAAAAGGACCACAAAGTTTGGTTGAAACGTAATATTTTATATCAATAAAAACCAATTGAAGAGTATTGCAAGTAATTTCATGTTGTTATTATATCTATTACTGTTGTAGAGTCAATATTATTAATCTTTACATTTGATTAGATTTTATTAGACTAATAAAACAACTTACTTTTTTATTAAGAAACTTGAATGGTCTTTTGATATCTTCATCTGGAAACAAATTTTTTAATCTTACTTCGCGATCCGACGTAATGTTGTGATACGACGATATAGTGATTAGATCTACTCTTCGACCTTCCAAAGTTTTACAAACGCATTCTCGAACGTAATAAATGTCGTCGACATTAGGGTGCGGTCGAGCTATGTTATGCTTGCTATCCGCTATCATCAACGAGCCCTGTAGCTCGGTATAAGAGTATGGGTACGTGAAGGCAAAATATGTTACCGCTTTGAGATTTTCCGGACAAATAAATTTAAAACTTAATGTGAATACACCATCCTCAGTCTGAAATGAAATAAGCCCGCATTAAGGTCGAATGTTTCACAAAAATTTTACATACATCTAGATCCAATTTTATCCATGAATATTTTCGATTTACTGACTTTATTTCTTTTTTGTCCTTAGTAATTAATATAAAAATGATTTGTCGGGAAAAAGGACTTTTTAAGTAAACACTTAATTGTTATTTACAGCGACGTTTCGTTCCTTGTTTGGAACTTTTTTAACTAATAGTCAATAAAATTATTAATTTGAACATCGACAGTAAAACATTTTTTAAAAAAACGGAATTATTATAAACTTTTTATTTATAATTGTTTAACTCAAATTTATATTTACATGTGTATTTTAACTTTTATATCTACTTAATCAAAACATTTAATAGTTATTAAAGCTTGAAAAAGTTCCAAACAAGGAACGAAACGTCGCTGTAAATAACAAATAAGTGTTTACTTAAAAAGTCCTTTTTCCCGACAAATCATTTTTTTATTTTCGATTTACTATTACAGTGTAAACTCTATATAGCGACGCTGAAGGCACTGCGCATTTTCTGACGTTATAGAGAGTTGTCGTTATATGGAGAGAAAGAATAGTTAATATTGTTTTACTATTATAGTATTATTTAATAATAACGCATAAAATTTACAAACATTTGGTACGTATTATGCCAACAGTCGAGGTAAATAGGGGCTAGACAATAAAGCTGCAGTTCTTATCAATTTCAGCAACTTAGAAAGTACGTACAAACAGTAGGTGCTTTATAAGTTGCCGAAATTACTTGCTTTATGACACATATGATTGTTATTTAGAGTGGGTGTGATGCTACATAGTCGAGTAATTTCGACGTTTTAGGGAGTTTGACGTTAAATCGAGTGATGTTACACAGAGTTTACACTGTATTTGTAAAAATGGACTGAAAATGCGATCAATTTTTTCACCAGGACCTGAGGCCATACAAAAATGCTAAAAAACAACTGCATCAGGAAAACGATAATAAAAAATATTAATTACAGTAAATGTAGGTCTGTCTCTTGTACGTTCCCAATGAGGTTTTCCAGGTACAGTACGGCATACAGGAGTCATGCCTTGGCTGTACAACTTTGCTTGCTTGTTGAGATTCACCAGGTTCAATTTCACCAAAGCGAAAGGCGGACCCCCTTAAATAACAAGTTAATGACAGAAATTAGTACATTTTTATGTGATATTATATATTTGAAAGTTTGTATGGACTTAACACAAATTCGAAATAAGCATTTTTGGACCTTGACTATTTTTAAATCAGAAATATACTAAGCCGAGCTTTGACTGAACAAAGCAGCATTCACTGATCTCAAATATTGAGCAAAAATCTTCTGTGCGGGTGTATATGACTGAACTCCTCCTAAGCGGCTGGATCAATTTTGATGAAATGTTTTGTGTGTTCAAGTGAATTCGAGAATGATTTAGATTCACAATTGAACCCTGTAGGTGGAGTCGAAGGCTCCACTACTGTTGATGCTACCGAGGAGGGCGCAGTGCGACGAGGTAAGATAATACGGTGGAGACGAAGACTCCACTACCGTTGTCGCTGCCGTATTTTATAAATAGAAGGCAACACCAGGCAAATTCGTCTATTATTCTGTAAGAAAGACCACTGCAGCATGATATTACTTAATCCGGGCGAAGCCGAACCGAGCCGCTAGTTTAAGTATAATAACGAAATTCTAAATAGTTGTCCCTCGAGTTGCGTTCATAATTACCAACATATCGATACTTCTTACTCGACTTATATATCGGAAGTATCATTCACATTTTCGTGTGATACTCTTAAAGTATTTTTTCAAACTGTCATTTTCGAATACATAGTATATTATGTGTCTTTAAGAAAAATAAATATTTACATACCTTTGATTCCAAAATGAAACCATGTTCGATTCGGGTTTTCAAATTCGGTAGCGTGACAGTCCTGCTTGGTCCATAAATTAAATTCAAATTGGGGTCCATCCGATAAAGATGTTAACGAAGGTGTTTTGCTTGGTTCTGAAACAGGCACAGGTGCTGGAAACCACGTGCAAAATAAGGATGTGATTAAACTGATCTCATAAAAAAGAAAATTAACATAATAGTGATTAAAAATTCTATAACGTGCACAAAATCAAATCGATTATTTGACATTTACTTGTTAATTCTAAGTTTACGGTTAATGAGATTTGGTTACGTAAAATTTAGATCTCCGTTCGAACTAGATTAGAGTGAAAGTATGTAATAATTCATAAAAATATTAAAAGATATGACTTACTAGTTTCTTTTTTCGTTACTAGCTCCACCTGAGCCAAATTTCCCGAATCAAAATTTGATATAAATGTAAAACCAGCACATTCTATATCTTCCATTGTTCGGTGGCCGACGTGGTGGTGAAAGGCCTATTTAAAAACAAATCGATGAAAATCTCGAGACCTCAATGCATTGTTCATTTCACCACATTACGTAAAGAAAAAAATTATATAACTATACTGTCTGGACCCATTCTTAGAACAATTTTTGAAAACAAAACAAACAAAAAAATTTCATTGGAATAACTGATTAATTATATTATATAATATTGTCAATGTTATACATAACCTTTTTTTTACGAATTTTCATTTTTAAAATTGAACGAAACAGTTATTTCAGGTTTTTAAAACGGATGAAACCATTGCCGTATCAAAGTCTATACAGTCGTAATTCGCTTTTTTTTTTATTGCGTAATTTAAAATTTATGTATATTATTATGCTTATTATATTGACGTATTACTAAATATAGGGTCTACAAATCTACGATAAATAAAAAACGGCACCAAAAAACGTAGGTATTCCTACCTACATGTATAATAAAAATAAAATATAAAAAGTTACGTATTATGTAATCACATAGCATGTTATAGGTCAATAAAAACTACGAACCTGTCTAGGAATTTTAAAAGGCCAGGCTACAGTTCACATGTCACAAATTTTATATCTCTCACACATCTTTACAAATCAATATTAACTATTTATTTTTTATAGAACTGTGTTGCCATCATATTTGACATTTAATTAGAATGACAAATGATCAGCTGTTAAGTTTATTAGAAAAAGTACTTAGAAAAATAAATGTGTTAAATAACTCACCTTTATTTGTTCCCATAAATATTTACGTCTATTTTAACCATATTGACAGTAAATAAACAATAAAAAATCAGCCAAATTGTTTCAAAATAAAATTTTAACCAAAATTGTCAAAAGCCTTTGTTTTGACAAAAGCGAGATAAAATGCACTGTTGCCATATTCAAAAAACAATTTTATCTGCTACAGATTAATAAAATTTAAAACATTTTTATTCTAAATTTGACACAGCTGGTAATCATTTCAGTTTACTCAATTAAAAGTATTGTTTATGTTGCTTGTCAAAATCAACTGCGACAATTTTCTATAAAATATATTTTTATAAGTTTGACAATATTGCCAAAGTATTTGTGGTACGATTATAGAGTAACCAAAGTAATAAGTAGTAACTCTATGATGAGTGTAATCTTATTAAATAGTTTCCATTTAAGTGCCACCTCTTACTCAGTAGAATAATTAATTGTATGGTTTTGTTTATCGTCTCACAACGAAGCGAACTGTACTTTTTAGTGATTACTAATTTTTATGAACAGGTAGGTTATTAAATACTATGGTGACCCCGTTTCGTTGGATAGCAGTGATGGAATGACGCTATCCGACGGATTATTGTCATTTGATATTGTTCAATTGATAAAAATATGAACGGTCTGCCAGCTGACGTTATTCATGGAACGAGGTAACTTGTGTCCTTCTAATATCCTTGATGAATAGGTATCCAGTCAATTTTTCTGCTGTATAAATAATAACTGATTCTCGAGAAAGAAAACATTTTTCAATAATCTTCAGATAACATATACGCACTTGTATCGGTACAGACATTTATTTTCTAAAATCGATTTACAAATTTTATTTTTGTCCTTGAACAAGTGGCTTTAAAGTTTACAGAATTTGAATTCCTTAAGTTATATACAAATAAGTCACGCAAATTTTATGTCCTTTCACTATACAGATTGTATCAAATGAAAGCTGTCCATTGGACGCTCTGTGTGTAAGACAGAGAACAATATACAAACGATAAGTAAGAGTGAGATAAATGATCGCTAATAGTTACCGTGGTTACTGTAAATAAATAATACTTTTAAATCTTTTTACCAGTTTACAAACTAAAACAACTAAACCGTAATATTAATTTGTATTATTATTATATCTGGTAGGTACAACAGTTTGAACAATAATTTTAATAATTAATTTATTAAGTGTTCGATCAATTTGCACACGAAACTGTTTTTTATGATTTTCTGGAGATACGCAACCATCTGATTCGAATTCTCGTATGAGATTGCGAATTGTTGTGGTAGGAGTCCGTCTGTTTTCAAAGGCAGCTACAAATAAATTTATTACGTCGGCGGTTGAATTACCACCATAAAACCATTTAATCATTTGGATTTTTTCGTGAACAGTATAAATAGCCATTTTATCAATAATTTCGGTAGTGACTACAGACTGTCATTAATTGATAAAATGGCTATTTTTACTTAGAAAACAAAGACGTTTATTTAAATTTATTTTACAGTAACCACAGTAATTACTACCTATTAGCGATCATTTATCTCACTCTTACTTATCGTTTGTATATAGTGCCCTGTCTTACACACAGAGTGCCCTATGGACAGCTTTGAGTTGATACAATCTGTATATCAAAAGTTGACAACCATTTACATTACTTTATACGATGCACAGCCGGGTTGAATGATCATAATCTACATTTTGTGACGATAAAAACAAAACGAAGCGACATTATATTCTAGAAAATAATATGATAGAAGGATATTTATTAAAAACAATAGGGTACTTTGCATGGAAAATTTTTTATTAGGCACAACGAAAATTTGCGACTTGAAGAAAGTTTTCAATTAATGAAACATTGAACGGATTCAATGAACCGCAAAAACTTATTTTTAAGTCGCTGTGCTATTTAAACATGTGACGTTACTCAGCTCTGCTGACGTCAAAAGTGTTTTGTTGACGTTTGAAATCCTCGTCCAAAATAACTATAGTCAGTACCTATGACTTAACTCACGCTCTTTCTCCAATGCCCTTCAATTCAAAGACACGTCGCTGCATCATATTTACATTTTTTATAAATTGTATAAATATTTTAAAATCGATAAAAAACATATATTTTTCTGTTAAATAAATTATACAGTCCTTGCTTTAATATTTTTATTTGTCCTCCAAATATGAAATTTAAATATTTTTAAATTTCTCAAATGTACGTGTCTACATTGGAATGTCTATTCCATCAACTATAAATTTTTGTGTCACATAAACCAAAATTTGTCTTAAATTATTATGCGGGCATCAAAATAATGTATTTACTTCTCATTAGGTAGGTACTATATAGATTGTATCAACTCAAAGCTGTCCATAGGGCACTCTGTGTGTAAGACAGAGCACCATACACAAACGATAAGCAAGAGTGAGATAAATGATCGCTAATAGGTAGTAATTACTGTGGTTACTGTAAAATAAATTTAAATAAACGTCTTTGTTTTCTAAGTAAAAATAGTCATTACCGAAATTATTGATAAAATGGCTATTTATACTGTTCACGAAAAAATCCAAACAATTAAATGGTTTTATGGTGGTAATTCAACCGCCGACGTAATAAAATAATTGATAAAATGGCTATTTTTACTTAGAAAACAAAGACGTTTATTTAAATTTATTTTACAGTAACCACAGTAATTACTACCTATTAGCGATCATTTATCTCACTCTTGCTTATCGTTTGTGTATGGTGCTCTGTCTTACACACAGAGTGCCCTATGAGTTGATACAATCTGTATATACTGGATATACGTCTATTGTCTTCTCTCTTTTTTTGATAAGCGACAAATCGATAAATAAAACAGCTGTTTAAATAATAATCGTTTGCTTTTAATGAAAACAGGTTTTCTTTAAAAAATCACCCAAGCCAAGGACACTTTAAATGAATATATTGTACATTGTCGATCGGTATCAAATAATACGCCAAATAAACAAATATAATATGCAAAAAGAAAATGCTGTTTTTTTTAATTTTAATAGAAAACTTTTATATTTGTTTCAAAATTTGGAAAGACGTTATTCGTAATATGTACGTTATTTTATATAAAAAAATATTTTAATGCGTAAAAAACTATTATTTTGTTATGTAAGCTGTATAATATATTGTCTTTAAAGTTAGGTATATAATTATAACTAAAACGGACAGATATAATTATTAAGAAGAAAAATAAATCAAACTCGTTTCAAACAAAAAATATTGAAAATTTTAAGATTTGAATATTATAATAAATTTATTAGTTGTTAAATTACATTTTTTTAAGTAGACATACTTTGTATTATTCATAACGAATTTTCAAATTCTTGTGCAAGCATATGCTCCACATCGATTTTTGCAGCATTTAGCTTTTCCTCGACAATCACCATCCGAAGCGCAAGTGCTGGTGCACACCCAAGGTCCAGTGGGACTCGCCGGACATATTCCAGGCTTAACTATAAAAAAACGTGTCATTTATTTTGTACTCTAAAAGCAGGTATTTCTTGCTTTTAGATTCTAGATTTAAGAGTACCTATATAATGGGAGAACAGAAATGAAACAAGGGAGCAGCGAAATATTTTTTAAAATTCATAACGGATATTATATTTTGTAACATTAAACATATAAATTAAAAAAAAAAACTAAACTCGCCAAAAAATTTCCAACTTCTAACAAAATACAGTGTAAACTCCATGTAACGATTTAACGTCAAACTCCCTAAAACGTCGAATTTACTCGACTTTGGTTGGTTTGCCTTGTTGTCCGTACAACGATACACTCTATATAGCATACAGCCTACTCTAAATAACCACCATATGTCATTATGAAGCAAGTAATTTCGGTAATTTATAAAGCACCTACTGTTGTGGCCTGTGGGTACTTTCTAAGTTGTCGAAATTGATGAGAACTGCAGGCTTTATTGTCTAGCGTTGTTGTTATTTGTGTTAATAGTAATGTTTGTTTGTAAATTTTATGCGTTATTATTAAATAATACTAATATAGTTAAACAATATTGATTTTTTGTTCTCTCCATATAACGACAACTTTATATAACGCCAAAAAATGCGCAGTCCCTTTAGCGTCGCTATATAGAGTTTACAGTGTTTACACTAATTCCAAACCTTAGTACTATTCACCCAGATCCAAAACTAAGTCCAAATAATTACAAAGCACGCAAATAACTAAACAACAATTCTAGTTACCCAAATTTGCGCTTTGCCTCATTGTAACAGGTCTGGTGCAAATTGATCCTCCACACATAGTTCTGCAGCATTTTCCATTCCCTGAGCATTCGTTATCAGAAAAACACCTGTACTCGCAAATATTAACCTGCGTCGGTGGTGGGCAATCGCCAGGTTTCTGTACGTCGTTGAATTGCGCCATTGCACCAATTGTTAATAATAATAATGCCACGATCACAAAACGGAACAAATACATTTTTATTGCTTATTAAATGATTAGTATTCGATATTCTTTGCGCTATCAAAAACAAAAATAACCAGTAATTGTTTCTTACATCACCTATTTATGCGATCTTTTAATAAAAACGTTTGATTTATTTCCTGTCACTGTTAAAGCACAGGTCAGTATTTCAAGAAATTTATAATTGATATTTGTGCTTTTAATTAAGAAAGAAATATTTATGGTTAAAAAACCGGAGAAGATTGTTAAACGTCGAAAAATTACTTGGTAATTAATTAGTTTTAACATTACAAGGACTGAATTGGTCTCAAAATAAAGGTCTAAAGCCGAAGAGATCAAGTAAAAAATAAAAAGGTTTCTCTTTAAAAAATACGTATATATAAATTATTAATCAAAAGAGTACAACGATATAAACATTTAACTTCGTAGTATTTTAATATTTTATTTCTATAGCACGTCTACGTTAAAAACACGACTGGGGGCCTGTAAAAGGATGGACGAAACAAGTTTTTCAGTCCTATTTTTAACTAAAAACAAAAACTATTTTCTTACTAATACGTTACTGTTTTCAAATTTGTTTCCAGTAATTTTGCTTCTCAAGGTACCGTCGCTAATGTTGAATCTATTATTCCAGTAATTTTAGTTTTCAAGGTACACCACTATTCAGTTCGTTACAGGCCTGCTGATTCTCGAAAAAATATTTTTATAATAGTTCGGAAAAACCAGTCCACAGAAACCAAAGTTAAGAGTATTTTATTTTCTTTAAAATAAAATTATAACGGTACTTGAGAGTTAAAGTATATACTTTATCAAGTATTGTTTCTTTAAGAATGAAACCTATACGGAAGGATGTGTGGTCAAAATTTATCATTTTGATATAAATAATTTGATAAATAATAAAATTATTAAATGCGTATAGACTCAAATAAATATTGTTCAATAATGTATTACCTATATAATTTGACTGCAAAACAGAGTTCAATAACCTGAAATTTTACACCAAGAAAATTTTAAAACTTTTTTTGCATTAAAAAGTATAAGATTTTCGTTTAGGTTTTCCTGTAAACTATAGGTGAAACCCGGCATTCTCTATTTTTTCAAAATTTTAGGTTCAATAGTTTCAGAAAAAAATAATCAGAAAAAGTAGCTGTACTTTTTTTTTATCGAGATAAAATATAGTAAGTACATTATCAAATAAAAGGTATAATTAAAAAATAGGGATTTTACAAATTATAATAATTATTGCTCTATAGGTAATTGACAACATTTATAAAAAATAAAACTATATTTGTAATTAAAAAATGTGAAAACTGGTTAACCTTTGGGCCAACCCTAAAACTTCCTGCTATGTGCTAAATACGTTAAAATAAACTGCCACTATTGTTTATAATACATTAAAGAAGATTATAAAAAAGGAGGTAAATATTTAAAAGAAACGTTATTTTAAAATTTTTGAACTCGATATCTTTTGAACGCGCGTCGTTCGATTTTGATCCGGTTTGCGGCATTCGATGCAGTTATTTAAGTTCAAAAAACGAGACTATTATAGAAAAACCAATCTGACCAAAATTTGAGAAAATATTTTGAAAAAACACCATTTTTGGAAATTTTTGAACCGCGATATCCTTTGAACGCGTCGTTCGATTTTGATCAGCTTAACGCTATTTGAGAAGGTTTTTTAGGTCCAAAAAAGTAATTTATTATAATGAAATCAATCTGACCAAAATGTGAGAAGATATTTTGAAAAAACGCTTTTTTGGAAATTTTTAAACTGCTATATCTTTTGAAAGCGTCGTTCAATTTTGATGCGGCTTATGGCATTCGATGCCGTTTTGAAAGTGCAAGAAAATAATCCATTACAAAAAAATCAATTTTAAATAAATTTGAAATATTTTTAAAAAAATGTATATATTTTTTTTTATTATCTTCGGAACAGCTCAACCGATTGTCTTCAAAATCTAATCAGATCTAAGTCTCTATGAACCATTTCGAACGCCGTATTGCGAGTCTCAATCGGTTGATTCGCTCTTGAGATATCGTGCGACAAAAATTTGTTTGCACAGAGACACACATCCACACACACGGCGGGACGTCAGACGGAAATAGTCAGAATGGCTTCCTAGGACCTGAAAACGTGGAGATCCGATGAAAACTCGATTTTCAAAAATCGAGGTGAAAACATTAAAATGTCAACCATGAAAATATGTTTTTCAGTAAGAAAGAAAATATTAATAATACATAGTGTGTTTATTACGTACTAAATCTAAAAAAGTAAATAACTATAAAATCCTGATTACATCATCTCATAACACTAGTGAAAAATTAATTCAAAATAGTTTCCACATCTCAATCTCATGGAATGAATATCTAAATCAGTGGCTCTTAACCTTTTTGGAGGTACTGAACCCAACCAGTTTCATTTGGAATTCACTGAACCCTTTTTAATTTGAAAAATAAAATATGATTTATTCAAAATGATGGACAAGCGGGGCGTGTCATCACGAATCATATGAGTCGGGCGTATGTCTTGACCTCCGCCGAACCCACGAGACTGACTCACCGAACCCTTGGTGTTCGATCGAACCCAGGTTAACAGCCACTGATCTAAATACTATAAATGCGTGGGCGTTAGGAATAAGGATGCGTGGAATTTTCAATTTAGAAATGTGTACTCACAGTTACTGGTAAATTCAAATGCAGGTCATCAGATGACATTGCTTTATGAATGAATATTTAGTTGGCTGTAAACAGGGGTAAGAAAATTGTAAACCACTTACATTTTGATCATATTTTTAACGACGACTTAGATTTAAAAAAAGGTTGAGACTAGTAATTATTGTACTTAACTAGTATTTGAAAAATTATTGTTTATACGAGAATATAACAGAACTATTTACAAATTCGAATATTATACTTTCAAATATTTCTTCGCAGACCCTGTTTCTGTCCTTTTGTAAAAATTCTCTAGTTGTCTGTTTGATAGCGGTTGTCGTCGAGACGCTATTGACCAAATTTATAAAACCATGGTGGATGCCAAATATTAAAAAATTTGACAGTTGGAAACTAACTTTTAATTCTTTTTTTTAAACGGTGGTCTTCAAGATTAATATTCAGAGCACTTAATGTAGTGTCTTTGAGACTGAGTTCAAGTATTTGCAGTTTTGATATGATATAGAAAAATATTTTTCAATTCAAGTAAATGTTAATAATTATTGACAGATTTTTAAATTGATGTAGTGCTTATCGTACAAAGTATTTTTCTAACCGAATGAATGTAAACAAAAACTAATTTACTAGTTTCATTTATGGTTAATTGCCACAGTGAAATAAACATTTGGGGAATTGTGGTATGATTATCTATTTCAATAAATGCTTTTTGTCCATTTTATATTTGTAATTTTCGTGCCAATTGGAGACTACCATTTACAGAAAAACGTATTTTAACTGTGCCGTCTGTATATGTTTATTTTACTTTATGTTTTATTAAACGACGTATTCATAATTATGATACGTTTCAGGCTATCCATGGACATGACAGAAGGAATAATTTAAATGTGATTTTACCGAAGTCTACATTGACGTTGTTTAACAAGAGGACCGAATATCACGCCTTGAAATTGTTTAATAAATTGCCACATAGTTTCAGAAATCTAAAAATTTCGAAATTTAAAAAAGAGTTGAAAACTGCTCTTCTTAAACAATGTCTGTATAGGGTGGATGATTTTGTTGTAAATGGTTTGTAAACATATCTTTCTTTTCTTGACGAATCCTATACATATTTGTATGTCTTTGGATCAATAAATTCTATTCTATTCTACTCTATTCTATTTAATTTAAATAATTAATCGCAGTGCTTTCGTTATAAATGCGATGTTAATCAAAATAGCAGATTTAGATTTTAGATGTCACTAACCACTATGACTGTAGCATTTGCCTAATGGAGATGCTAGTGACATCGGTTAATTTTAATAAAAAGCTCAAATCTCCATTCTCCAAATAGAAAAACCAATTCCAGTGTCTTTAACATTTAAAATACAAAACTATACAGTTCATATTTTAAAGAATTTTAGACAACTTTTAAAACTGTTTGACTTTTTAAAATCGTTTCATAATTTTAGATTAGCTAGCATTTTCTTGTTAGTATTAGTACTTACATTGACATTTTTCTTTTTGTAAATAACAGTAGATTTTACATTTAAAGGGTGGTAAAAGTGTCAAAAAATGACAAGTGTCGTGTACAAGCGGTGTGTAAATGTCAAAAATTATTGTATATTCATAACATAAAATTTGTTTACCCAAAATGCTTACAAACTTTAGATTAATAACACAATGAATCTATGAGCATCAGAATAATATTATAAATGTGTTAAAGTATTTTTATAGCAGTATGTTCACTATCAAAACATAACCTAATCTTCTAAAGAAATATAATATAAAATAAATATTTGAGATGGCTATAACATTTATATTTCATCGTTTTAAACTTTTATTTTTAATGATTATTGGCGTGTGGAGAAGGGCATTATGTATTTTTAGAAGAAAAAGACGCCCTTCTTGTGATGGGGTTCCACTAACTACAGTAGACGTTATAACTAATCATTCGGTGTACGCATCAACAAGTGGATTAACAGTAAGTTTGGCGATTTTAAATGACAATTTATGACCACCCATAAGGTCAACCGTCGAACTCACGACCCTTACAAGGGGATGTCCACTCGGGCCTAGCCAGCTTAAATTTTTTTACGACTATAAGTACTCCACTCGCTATACGTAATACGTTGTGACCAAGGGACCGATCTCATAATGTGAGACTTTTGGTGAAATCCGTAGTTCAATTTATAAAATAAACACAACAGAATAGTCTTAACCCGTTGTGTGCCAGACCTAAAAGTCTGACAGTGTGCTAGTGGTACTTAAACGTACCGTTATTTTCCAGACGAATTTCTCTAAAACAGCCCACTAAATCGTTGATTTCGTATTACTGGTACTTTAAAGCTGTAGTACAGATCCTGTACGTATATTATGTTAGGTTGGTGTCACTATTGTTTGAAGTTTTATTAGTTAGAATTAGTTGGAATTATATGACGAAAATATGTTTGTGGGAATACAAAGGCTCAAAAAAGCGGTACTTTTGAGTACCACTAGCACACAATGGGTTAATTCGGACCCAACTGAACTGATGTTGAGCTGGCGCTTTGTGCGGCCGAGAGGTCACCAAAAAAGCTTGAACTATGAAAATAACGATTTTTTTCTCATTGTTAAAAATTGCTCTGAGATCTACTGTCAGCTATATTCTACTCTTATTGGTCAAATGTCAAAATTGCTTGAGATTGTTTTATGTCATCGTATTTGAATCTGAATGCTTACATTTTTTTGTTTTTGAAAATATCAATAAACTCATTCTTTATGTGTAAACAATTAAGCAGCGTCTTTCCCCCAAAAAATTTGTATGATAGTAATTGGTGTGACGAAAAACCGAACGGATATACATGGTTGCGTAGCAAGCCAATGCGCACGCCAGCTATTTCACTGAGTTGTACACACACAAAAGATGCTTACACATAATACGAGAGTACTGACTGACAAATGTTTTTTATTTGTGACAGAATGATCAGGATGTAGACTTACAAAATTGGAACAGTTGGGATGAAAATAATCAACAAACATCAGTCACTCCTTCAAAACCATCGACAATCCAACAGCACATAGAATTATATCGCCAACAAGCAGCTGCAGCTAAAACTGGAAGTCCCGAACAAGAAGAAGAACCACCCGAGTTCTTCTTTCAAGATATGACGCCAAAAATTACCGGGCAAATGAAAATACTTGTTGGGAAAACAGATGAACATTCCACTAGTGATAGTGTAGACAGACTAAGCTTAGCTCCTGAATTTAAAATTCCTGTAAGTGTAAAATTGTAATTATTTTCTCTAAAAATGTACGCGCTACGTCTGACCCAGAACTGTACAGAATACATGTTTATTTTTGTTCTTATACTAGTTCTATTAACATTGCGTTGCCTGGGAGTTACACCTCCCTGTCGTGGTAGCGTAGTGAGATATAGCCTAAAATCTTCACAAATGTTCTCATGAAACTCACATGAAAATCGGTTGACAGTTTCCGAATTTATCGCGTTTAGACAGATATTGCCAGTCATTAAAGTTTTCAATTTATTTTAAAAGATAAAATTCAATATTGCATATAGCTATGCGCGTATTCACATTGGCCGGTCGTTTTTTTTTTCAGACGGGTCAACTAGGAGAATGGGAAGAATCAGCCGGTTGGGAAGATGAAAGTAAAAATGACTGGGAAAATGCGGAAGTGATGTTGCGTGAAAAACGCAGACAGGAACGCGAGAGACGAGCCTGGGAACAACAACAGCGCAGACAACAGAGAAATTCCAAAACTAATATTTCACTAGGTGCCGCTAAAATACCAACATAACGTATGTTGAGTTCTTTTAAATTCCTTAAACACTTAAAGTGAAAAACGTGTTATGATAACTTTTATAAACAGGCTTAGTTTAGTTTTTATTTGCTTAAAGCCGAGTATAAACAGTATCATTTCATTTTATATGAGATAAATAATAAAATGTAAACGTTTGTGTGCTAAATTCCAAATTTACACGGTTAAAATTTACATATAATTTTTTTATCATCTACTTCGCAAATAAAAACATCTTGATTCAGTTAGATTGGTTAATAATTTGCGGAATTAGGGCTATTATCTTGCACATTGTAATTTTAGTATTTGATTTGATTTAATATTTGACATGTGAGACGTAACAAATGCCAGCTTAATGAGTGCGCGTTCGGTGTATGTTAGTGCGTAGACCAGATGCTTATGGCCTCTGTTGCCGAGCGTCTATAACCGTGAGTATTAGTGTGTCGACTCATTATTTTTACATCTAGCTAAAAAGTCTTTAATCTAAATAATATTCAGGTGCAGTGATTCTAATCTAACCAATCAAATGTTGATAGCTGGTTTGTGCAATTTTGGCGAGTTTTACTACATCTTTAACGAAAGTGGTATGGGTTTAGTGACGTCGTAGCCTCAACTTTTAAATTAAGTTTTACACAGTTTATTCTCGCGTAAAATTACAAAATGTAAGAAAAATTGCTATTTTAGGTTGTTGAAATCATTGTTATGGATTGTTGATTCGGGTCAACTTACCAACGCGCATGCTTAAAACGTCATGTAAGATTATATTTTTTTATTCATTGAATAAGTTTTTTCAAATTTTAGTCCAAAGTACACATTATATCAATAAATTGTGATTAAAAGCAATGTATTAAGTTCTATTACTTTTTTTTAGTGTAGTGTTGTTTGTAAATAAATGGGTTTAAATAATTTGTTTTTAGTTTTATTTTGTTATTTCATAACGTAAATATGACAATTAACAGCGATCAGTCTCAGATTAACCTATAAGCCGTGTAGTTCCAGGCCTGGCGCGGTAAATTTCGGGGACTACACCACAAAATGTTGAAGATTTAAAATTATTTTCTCAAATTAGCCTACTTTTACGATATTTTAACTGATTAAAAAAAATGTTATACAATATCGATCCGTAATTAGTTTTTTAAAAAACATGCGAAGAAATAAAACTGAAGTTGGATGTTGTCTGTGGGGACCCTTGGGTGAGATATTTGTATAAAAAACGAATTACAGATCGATATATTGATTGCTCTTTTTCCATTTTGCCGAAAAATACAAAACACGAATGATACAACTGGCTGTCAAAAATAACCTAACCTATGAATTTATCTACAACTCAGCACGAGGTCGTATAAAAGTCAGCAGTACATGATGGTAAAGTCAATTTACACTCGTGAGTGCCATCTGTCGTCAAACACTAGTACTTATTGATCAACCCTCGTACTAGCGACGTTGGACGGAACTTTTAAAAGCTACAGTGTTGTTATTTTTTTTTTAAATTATGGATCAACAGTAGAAAACCCTTTAATAGTTAAAAAGTTATTTTATACAGGCACTAAAAATGTTACTTTTGAAAATGGAACAAAGGTAAAGTGTATATAAATTATAAAACTGCAAACATAATCCAGCCTGTGTTTAAAAATATTTTTCGAACTATATTTATCATCTCCCTAGAGACCCTGTTTTATTTTATTAATGCACATATTTAACGAAAATGTGAATATTAATTATCGCGATCACGCCAAATACAGCTTCTGCCGCGCGTGTAATAAGTATGCGCATCGTTTTTTAAAAGGTTTTTTATTGTATTTTAGAACAATAATAGACGCTTATGAGCTCTGTTGCTGAGCGTCTATAATTTGTATCTAAAAGAATATCAGGTACATCATGGCGTAAATATTTCCATTATGGAGTATTACATTGAAATGATAGAGAGTTCACGGCTTTTTTAGGCGGTAAGAAATCAGTTCACCTTTCAGTCGTATTACGGTATTGGTAAATATTATAGAAAATTATTGTTGCCACTTACCTTTTTTCAATAATTTAGCTTCAACGACTTCCTCATTTATCGCAATTAAAGCACATTGGGATAATGTTTTCAACTATAAATTTAAGACCACTAACCAACACCAAAAAAAAAAAAAAAAAAAACACCAACAAATTCCAAAGCTTATATTTAATGATTTTGAAATTTTAAAAAATAAGTTTTCATTTTGCAATGAGTTTTAAATTTCGAATCTAAAGATATGTATTGATTGAATTTTTCTTTTAAAACTAATCCGACATAATTTATTTTTTTATTACTTAGAACTTTGGTGGAAATATTTCTTTGAAGTGTTTTGACCGCGAGAGAATATTTTAAGTTTGCGCAAATAATAAAAATCTTAGTAATTACAAATATTTTTGTGTCTTGTCGTAGATGATCTTTTTAAGGATATATCATTTTCTTTAATAATAATACAATAGATAACACAATTTATTAATAATTTATTAAATAGCTTTATTCTCATATTTCAAATAATCTTTATTAATATCCATATCTGAAAAAATTTGCAATATAACTTTGAAATTAATATTAAAAACATCTAAGTGTGAAAGTACAAAAATGTTTAATTATTAAAACTAGATTTTAAATATACATTGTTTCTTATATTTAGAAGTTACAGATTAAAATACAAATAAATATAAACTTTTTGACTAAAATACCACACAACATAGAAAAAAACACACGCACACACAAAATTATCAAACATAATATGTTACTTAAAAAAGAATAGGGAAGTTCTTTGAAAACACTGAATACAATTTTTTTTAATTGAGAAATTACCACCGCTGATTTTTATTAATAAAACATTGGCATTAAAGATCAATCGCGGTTTTATTTGCTGACCGTTTAAATCCGTGAACAGCTGAACTTTAAGGACGATCTAATCATAAGCCTGACGTTGATGAATTTCAAACTATTTTCGCATGTGTCCTAAATACTATTCTAACCAACTTCTAGTAATTGATTGTTGCTGCCTGATGACTTTCCATATTTACAAGAAACAAAACCATATCCTCCTTGTTCTCATTTGAAAAATCGTGTTTCGATAGAGTAGTATTGTTTAATAAAGAGAGTGGCAAGACGTTCAACTTACAATCTCTATACGTCTCGTCACTCGTCAAAACAATTGAGGTCTACATTAAATTGTTCAATAAATGGAACAATATTTTTATTTGTGGAGCGTAGATCAACACAGGCAGAATAAATTCGAAGTGTACGTTTTACTTTTTCCCTTCCACGATTAAAGAGAAATAGAACTGTTTAAAGAAGTTCTGTCTCTCGTTAAACTCTAATAACCACTTTTCTAATATCCTTATTTATTAGCAACAATGATCCTTTACTATAAAAGAATGGTCAGTGGTCACTATGCATACCTAGTTTTTCAAATCTTTCTAAACTAAACTTATGAATTTGTCTGTTGTTGATAAAATGAAATATTTTAAAATAAATGCACGGATACTGGTTGAACATACTAAAAATGTAACTAACTATACACTATAAAAATTATGATTAAATAAAGTATTTATGTTAAAAAATAACATAAATTGAGATCTTTGTACAGAAAAAAAACTGCCACAAACTACACATATTTACTAAAATAAGCTTTTCTTCTTGGGCAAACAACGTTAATTTTTAATCAAACATTTTCTAAAAACAGAGTTGTCTCAATTTTAAATTTTACTACAAAAATATTTTTCTAACATTTTACATAAGCATATCGTTTGAATTATTACTAACTCAAAATCCTAGGGTCAAACTTTTGAAAGTACGTAGAAGTTGAACAAACAATAATTGAGACCTTCGTTTTCAGATCTAAGCTTACAATTTTATTGTGACATGACTTATTTTGTACTAATTATCGACACTTAAATAATATCATTTCTTCAAATATTTATTTTTTTACACATAATATTTTTTTTCCATTTCAAAATTTATAATATAATCTATTTCCTTTTAACATGCAATAGGTACTACTTTTGATTATGAAATCCTTTGGGGCGCTAGTCTCGACGATCTTTCATATAATAAGCGACGTATGTATGAAATTCAAAACTTTTGATACCGTCTTGTAACGTTCTATAAATAAAATCAAACCCCTTTCTTTTGTCTTTGATGTAGTCGGGGGAAAAATGTGATTTAGGAGAGATCTTACAATCCTGACTAGTTAATACTTATAAAAAAAAGTTTTTTGAATAAATTAATCATAATATGGGAGTTTCCGTGTCTCGAACATAGCGTTTTTAAGAGATCTGATATTTGTACATTATAAGTGGATTCTGATAATTTCAGCTGTCGAGCGTCTGTAATCTACAATCTGTTTGTAAATTGTAATTAAAACGATCTACCTCGACGTGTGATGCGAGCAGTCTCTAGAAGTTAACACGTTGACTGCCACGGAACGTTTATAATTTTTAAACAGTTACTTATAAAAATTTTAGAACCAAGAATGTTAATGAACATTGAGACAAATATATTGAAATAATTAAAAGAAGAGATCAAGAAAATTCACCTTAACAAAATCACTAATTAATTTCTATGAATTTTTTTAAACACTGTTCATGGAAAGAACGATCGACGCGTCGCCGACCCCTGCTCTAATCTGTTAATTATTTACACTGATCTCTAAATAATGGATAGCGGACAGACGGCTATTCTGTACACAGCGCTTGAAGTCTCTTAGAAGTACCAAGAGACAGAACTTTTGGGTGATAATTTTAGCGAGATGTTTCAAAATTAATCTAAAAAAATACGTTATTCATCAAATGTGAAAGTAACGTTGAATTCATACAATGGCTACCACTCACTATCCATTAATTAGACATCAGTGGTTATTTTTAACGGCAACAAAGGATTCCAAAAAACAATCAAACAATATTTTTGAAAGCACACAAAATAATGAATCCGTCACCAAATATTTATAAACGAACCAAATCACTCACGTTTTGGAGTAACTTTTCGGTAAAGTGGGTGGTGGTATTTTTTTCTTTCCTATAGTACAGTTCATATATTCCGGAAATCTGTCTTTTTCTTCTTGATTGTTATTTAAGTTCAAATTAACGATATCTGTATTATTGACACCTATATTCATGTATTCTATGCCGTTGGAAGAAGACTGGTCGATGTTTTCACAATTTTCGTCGTTTTCATTTGGATGATCCATTTCTTTAATTTGGTTAAGTTTTACGGCTAAAATAAAACGAATACTCAGTATTACTTTCTACTCTTAGACTCAGATGAATGCAGTGTAGTAGGTTTAACTTATTTCAAAATTGATGAGAAATTTATTAAAGGAACTAGCCGCTACCCACGGCTCCTCACGCGATTGATATAAAACACGGCAGCGACAGCAGTAGTGAAGCCTTCAGTTCAACCGTATTACAGTCTTGCCTTGCGGGACTTCACCCAGCTCGGCAGCATCAACAGTAGTAGAGCCTTTCGCTCGACAATAGCAGAAGTAGAGCCGTTGGCTCCAGCATACTGCTACTGATTTAATGAGAATAAATCCCATAGAAAAAAGCACTTTAAGTTTTCCCGAATTATCCATTTGTCCGCGCAATTTTTTCTATTTTTCTTTCCCAAAAAAATCTTATTCGGACTATTACGAACATTTAAAAAAATAACAAGTAATTAAAAAACACTTGAAACTTCTACAAATAATTCTTTATTTCTCGACGATCGTTTCAGACAATAAGTCCATCTTCAGGAGTACTGATAGACCTATGGTTGACCTAAATAATTCAGGTCAATTTTTCAGTGTATAAGTAGGTATAAGGAAAATATGTAATTTAGTATAAGTCTTGTACTCCTGAAGATGGACTTATTGTCCGAAACGATCGTCGAGAAATAAAGAATTATTTGTAGAATTTTCAAGTGTTTTTTAATTACTTGTTACTATTAATCATGTTCTACCACGTGCCGAGTGAAAAATCAGTGCAAATTAATTTAAAAAAATTATCTAAATCCGTCCAGCCGTTTCTCAAGTGGTGCGCTTACCAATGAACAAGATTTAATTTTTATTTATATAGATTACGAACGAATCAACAAAACTTACGATTAATTGGTAATCCAGATGGCGGGAAAAGTATGTAATGTGTGTCTGTTTCGATTTGTTTGGACTGTGGAGAATTTTCCTATAACAAAAAATTCACAAAATAAATGTTTTGTTATGCAATGTACTACCGATTTTAATTAGTTACATGTCGTATTGGCATTTTTTAACCTCTAGCAAAACTTTTAATCGCGTTTTAGCGCATTTTACTTAAGACTCACATTTAATCAGTGCCCTAAGTATTTGTTTAGGCATCAACCATATCCCTACGTCTTTAATTATAGATATGTATACACACCTCAATAGTATTGAATTTCCACGTAGTTTGCGGTGGTAACGGATTTAATCGACTAGATTGGACGCCATTTTTATTAAAGCACGGTTTCGGTGGTGGTGGTATTTTATAATATAGATCCATGTTTTTTCCAAATGGCATATCAGAGTCAGAATTATGAGACTGTACCATGCTGTGCTAAAAAAAAAATAAATAAAAAAAATCAGCTGTTTTCATAATTACAACTTTCAATGCTATATGTATAAACCACAATTGTGTTTACTTATTTCAAAGTTCTATTTTTTTTTATATTTAAACGCGCAGTACCGAGGCTATAAGCGTTATTTGCGAAGAAAGAGAAAAAAAAACACTGAGCACTGTTATGAGATTTGAGATGGATTATTATTATGATGTCAAATTCCCAGCTCAAAAAGTATGATCAGGAGATCTTAAATGTTCAGCTTCTACTTTCTGAATTGATAATTTTTCGGAAAATTGATTAACTTTTTTAAGACTTCTGATTAGTTCTGCACTGATATTTGAATTATTTACCTTTCTGTCATCTGTATCTGAATGGGTGCCGCTATCTCCAAAACTAACACCGCTACAACCGCTAGCAGTACTCATTCTTGCTGATGACGATGAGCCTAGAAGAAAAAAATATGTTTACTTTAGTTTGAAAACGTATATTATGTTAATACTTTAATAGATATTCAAATTCGAGTAGCTATTCCGGTAGACGCAATTTTTGAATTCAAAAAGAACGATATATTCTAGATAAAAAAATACTTACTTGATGAACTTTGGCAGCTAAGACTACTAACGGGTCGATGATTAGGACATGTGAATCCATCCATTCCAATTTTAGATTGCTGACTAGAATTACTGTATGTGTCGTCTTTTTCTTTTAGTATATTATCCGAGCTTTTTGATTTTCCTTTAGAAAAAAACTTTTTGATTCTATCGAACGGCGTTTGTCTTTTCATATCTGTCTTCATCATTTGTTGAATCCTATTATACTGTTCTCTCATTTCATTCAACTTTTCTTGCTTATGTTTAAACGACTGTTTAACATCATTTCGATTTTTCCAATTTTCAACTAATTTTTCTACTTCCTGTATCGTAATTACATTATTTTTAAAATCATTTATGATTTCCGCTAATTCAGTTTGAACACGATCTTCTAACATTAAATTGTGAAATTTTGATGATTGTTTATTTTGTGAATAGTCATTTGATTGGTTTACATTTTCAGGTACTTTTACTGGTTTAATTTCTGTGAAACGATCAAGTGATTTGGCAGGAGATACTGATCTACTATGGTTTGGACTTTTTGATCGCTTTATGGATTGTGTTCTTGACGGAGTGGGTGTATTCTTGCCTGCAAATTAAAATATTTTTATTCATGGGTTAAATTGAATGTACGTTAAAGACAAAAATAGACGAATTATAAACCTAAAGTTTTCCTTCCTCGGCTATCAGCTATGTCTCCAACGTTTTTTTATAAATTCAGATAAGAAAAACGAAAAAGTTATAAAAATATTGACACGAGTAGAAGAAGGTCTCTGTACACAGGTAAAATGTGCAGTGTTTCGTTAGCATGCTCACAAAACTATAATTTACATGTAGGTACTGTTTATATACTCGTGTAGTTCACCTGTTCCAATTTATTGCAGTGAACTTTTTTAAATTATTCACAAGAGTTTTGATAATTACCTGATGGATGCATTTCCATGTAGCCTGTAAAAGACTGCGCGTTTGGTGAAGAACTCGGAGTAAAAGGCCTTGCCGTCGGAGGAACGCTGTACGTTTCATCCAGTGGACGCGGTAAAAGATATTCTCCGCTGGTTTCAGATGTTTCCTCCTTTTTTTCACTCATTCCTTTTAGGAGCTGATATATATTTGAAAATTCGTTCATTTGCTGTAAAATCAAAAGACGTGTTAAAGACAATCAATAGATAGTTTCTGAGTCGGCTGGGGCTCGCCAAGAAGGAATATCTTACCATAGCCAGACTTTATTTTATTAATTTATCCAAAAATCTTACCATGTATCCTTTCAATGCGTTAGCCAATTTTAAATGACCACCCGCTTCGGCCATTTCGGTGGGAGTTAGATCACAAACATTACGAATCTCGCAAGCTTGTTCACCTCCAGGACATTCTAATAATTGCCAAGCGAGTTTCTCCAATCCAAACCGTGCCGCGAAATGAAGTAATGTAGGATATTCTTCAGGACCTGAAAATAAACGTAAAAAATATATACAATTTTTGTTTGAAGCGATTTATGTTATAGATATGTTTATTAAACAGTATTAATTAGACTTACTGTTATTTATTTTACGTTGGCTTACATCAATCGGAGCCGTAATTAAATTAAAATGAGGTGGTAAATTGCGTTGAAATGCGTTAACCATCCAATTATCTAAAGCTTCTGGACAGGCTGCGCTGAACCCCAGTGTCTGAAATACAACCAAATTATTAAATTCTGACATGTGGGACGGGTCCATTGACGTTTTTAAAATAATTAAAAACACGTACCTGGCACATAAACTCAAGGGGATTGTCGCTAGCGCGTAAAATCTGGTCAAGTTCACGTAGTCTACTCTCACATTTTATCGGCTGATATCCTAGTACGGTGCCGTTCTTTTCCACACCCACCGTTATGATCATTGATACTTTCATGCAATTATCTGGTATAGAAAATTGCAAGGTATAAGGATTGCGTCTCTTTACCGATTCCACTTCCATAAATTTGCCTTGTTTATCGACAGTCACTCTAACGACATCTTCAGTGGTCAACGGCTCGTTCAACAACACAATTACGCGATTTTGTCCCTGAAAAGTACATTTTTTTAAGACACAAGCTGGAAAGCTGTTATTGTCCGTGCATTCCCGTGACAATCAAATTGAAATGAGTTCAGATGTTTTCAAGTTAAGATACAAGTTAAATTAAAGTACGAGGTTTTCTTTAAGAGTAGATGTAAATATTTATACTCGTTCTATAATGATGATTCCATCCAACTATTTTGGTAGCTTACTATAGAATAGAGTGGTAACTTATGATTGTGTAAAATAATATAGTTTTTTGTTTGAAGTAGAAAAATGGCGTTATTAGTGTATTTGCCATATGGCAACATACACTATTGGCGTCGGTCGGATGGCAGGACCTAGGGGTCGGACCAAAATTTCTCGACGTTTCATAACCTCCTAAACACTTTGGCACCATTTTTAAAAATGTTTATATATATATGTATATATATATATATATATATATATATATATATATATATTTATTTATTTATATACGTATATATATATATATGAGTACGCGCAATAGCTTTCGAAAGGGTTAATTGATTTCAACGAAATTTGGGCCACGTCTTGAAATCCATCACCGCAAGGAGCTTATTTAAAATGGGCGTAATCGGAGCATTTTTAGGGTAGTTTTTAGGGGTTGAAAAATGTTTTTGGGCCCCAAAATACCGAAAAAATTCTCAGAATTGTTTCAAAATTGACATTTAACCCTTTAGTAGTAATTAAAAAGTGTCCCTAAAATTTTAATAAAATCGGCCCGACAGGACCGGACTTACAAATTTTATGAAAACACTAGTTTGCAGATAGTGAATTATTTACTGAAAGTTGTATATAATTTGGTATAGAGGTTCTATTGATAATATTATTGCAATTAAGAAAAAAAATGTTATTTTAAGGGCTGTATTAAGGAGTCAAATTTTTTATTTTGCCCAAAAACCAACTTAAGTTTGCATAATACAGCCACACTGCCTGTATAAGCAAATACACTATATTGTCGGCAGGGTTTTGGCACTGCGACCCGGGTTTTTTTTGATTATTAAACTTACCAATTTCACCTTCTTCGGAATAATAGAGAATTGAGATTTATCTTGTTCAGAATGATGCTTACGCCATACTCGACTCAAAATTGTTCCTGCCATGCTCAAGAAATCATTGATAAATGTGGGATCTTTATCTCTCACGATGAGTCGTCTCCATTGATAATATGATACTAAAGCTACAACATTTTACAGAAAATTATTAATTTCATAACAGAAATATTTTTCGATGTTAAAGGGTTATTTGAGAGGTAATCGAACATTTTTATTTTAATCGGAGCTTTTCGCAACGCATCTCTAAAATTTGTTGGTACAACTACTTGAATTGGCACTAGGACGGTACACTGTTATTTAAAAATAGCCCACCAAATAGTTACTTTGCTCCTCTACTTTTAATATAAATGGAACACACATTTATTTTTTTATCGAATATATAAAATATTTTAACGTATTGTTAGACTGTTTGCGGATGGTTATAATGATCATACTTGAACGGGCTTTCTGAGACGGCATAATTTGTAAATATAAATTTTGGTGAACATAAGCATTTGTTTAATCTTTATGTAACTTACCAGATCTGTGCTGTTCACTAACATCATCCTCTTGGACACCCAACAATATCGCCAACACCCTATCCGGTTGAAGTAGTCTTCCGAGAGTTGAACTAGGTCCTGGATGTTCAGCGACATGTTCCAGTAGAGAAGGGCATACAATCACCACTTGCAACTTGACAGACGCAATCTTTTCTTCAAGCGCTGTTGACACACCACTAGCGCCCGTTACTTCTTCTAAGCCAATGTGCAATATCCTAGAAATATTGTGAAACGTTCTAAAAACGTTGCATATTTTGAATATATTCCTAGATACGCAATAGTAGAGTTATAGCCGGTGACAGAGTAGCTAAATTTTATTATTAGTGTATTTGCCATATGGCAACATACAGTATTGGCGTCGGTCGGATGGCGGGACCTAGGGATCGGACCAAAATTTCTCGACGTTTCATAGCCTCCTGAACATTTTTGAAAATGTTTATATTTATATATATGGTATATATGTGTGCGGGCAATAACTTTCGAAGGAGTTAATTCATTTTAACGAAATTTGGCACACATGTTGGAATCCATCACCGCACGAAGCCTATTTAAAATGGACCCAATCGAATCAATTTAAGGGTAGCTTTTAGGGGTTGAAATAAGTTTTTGGGCCCCAAAATACCTAAAAAATTCTCAGAATCGTTTCAAAATTAAAATTTTACCCTTTGATAGCAATTAAAAAGTGCTTCTAAAATTTTAATAAAATCGACCCGACAGGACCGGATTTGCAAATTTTCTGAAAACACTAGTTTGCAGATAGTGAGTTATTTACTGAAAGGTGTTTTTAATTTTGGTGTAGACGTTCGATCAACAATAATAATGTAGTTAAATAAAAAATGTAATTTTAAGGGGTGTATTAAGGAGTTAATTTTTTTATTTTGCCCAACAATCACCTTAAGTTCACATAATAAAGTCACAAGGCCTGTATTAGCAAATACACTATATTGTCGGCAGGGTTTTGGCACTGCGACCCGGGTTTTTTGATATTTATAACTGGTTCAGTTTAATTAAAACTGATTATTAATGCACAATCAAATGCTTTGATGTGAAAGCAGGGCCGACGCAGCCTATTATGCATTCGGTGCACAGGGTGGCAGATTTTTTATCTTTGCTCATTAATTAATAAAAAAATTAGTGAAAAATTTAAAATCACTAAAAATCACTTAAGAAACATTCATATATAGAGCACAGGAAGATTTTAGTAAGTGATACATTGACGGCTTAAATTCATCAAAAAAATATTTTTGATGAGATATGACGTGCAACACACTTTCTTGCAATATCCGGCGGCTTCTTTATATGCCTGATTTTTTCTTATTTTTTAACATAATAATTTTGGAAGTAAAGTGGGAGAAGACATTCTTTTTTTGTAAATATCGCGAATCAAAAAAGTATATGACTTTCCTTACGTCCAAAATTATTACAACAAAAATATTAAACAAACGGGCTTAAAAACGTTCATAAAGATTACAGAAAAACTACGCTCACTGCCAAAATTCATCAAAAATATATTTTTTTTAATTTTTTGATGAATTGTGGTGTAATAGTATGCCTGTGAACGTTATCAGTTTCTTTATACCTAGTATGCTTATTTCTTTCAGAATTTTAGATCTCATAATTTAGGAGATAAATAAGGGGGAGATGCTTTTTTCTTACATCAAACATCAAACAAGTAAGTGTCTCTCCTCCATATCTCCGAAAATATTAGGCCTAAATTAAAAAAAAAACACGCACATAAAGAGGTTGATAAACATCACATGAGGACTATATCAATGAAACATTTGGCGCCAAAACTCATCAAAAAATAATAATAAAAACTAAAACAATATTTTTGACGAGTTTTGGCGTTGAACGCTGTTGTTTTGTAATATTTACCAGCTTCTTATATACATGATTTTTTTCAACATTTTTTACGTACTAGTTTCGGAGATGAAGAGAGAAAATACATTATGACGTCACTGTGGTTAAGCCGTGTTGACGTCTGTACGGTTTAATTATTATGCCTGGAACTACTGTCCATTACTAAAATATCGTAAGGTATCGTTGAAAGCGACCATGCATGGTGTATTATTATCATTTCAATAGTAATATTGTACACAGAAAAAGCAGCCACAACTTGTAATCCCTTTAAAATTGTGTCCAGAGAAACGTTCTGTAATCTCTTTGAAGGGATTATAGAGGGCGCAGCTATGGATAATAAAGTAGTAGTTTTTGATATGTCAAAGGTTATTTCTATACATAAATCAATAAGAATTGGAGACATTTGTTGATAATGTTACATTTATCAACAATGATAACAAAACTGTAAAGTATAAAGGAAAATTTGCCTGTAAGTTACTTTTTTAAAAAGAAACCTTGTCCTTGTTAGTTATTTATTATTTTTTTAATACGCTTTTATTAGTTTCACTTGTATGTTATACGTATGTTCGTATCCCTATATGTGATAAAATTACTGATCGTGAAATTCACCTACTTCAAAACGTCAGATTAAACTGAAACTTTACATACTTATCAAGGAGCGACGACAATATAATAATTTAATAAGTTTGTCCCATTGTCCTTCAGGATAAAAAAATTTACCTACTTCAAAAGTCAGATTCAACTGAAACTTTGTACACTTATCAAGGACCGACGACAATACAATAATTTAATAAGTTTGTCCCATATCCTGACCAGGACCTTTAGGATAAAAAAACTTCAAAAATTACACCACGCTGTTCAGTGACGTACGTTGAGTTGCCTACCTCAAAGTTAAATGCAATTTGTTTTTTAGTCTTATAATTAAAATTAGAGTTTAAAAAAACTAAAACAACACGCTTTTATGAACTAAAAAATGCAAAATAATTTGACAACAAAATTAGATTTACTGGAAAAAGCGTGGAGTGCTATCTACTTAAATTTTCATGATAGCTCTACGTTTACAATTAGATAGTAAATGAAAAATTTATTACCGATATTAAGCGCTCCACGCTTTTTGTAGTAAATCTAATTTTGCTGTCAAATTATCTTGCATTTTTTAGTTCATAAAAGTGTGTTGTTTTAGTTTTTTTAAACTCTAATTTTATTTCAACTAGATTTGCGAAGTCAGGTCGGACAGCTAGTATATAATATTATGAAGTTGATACTGACTTGAAGGGATGTTTGGACGTCCTCTGCTGACTGATTTGTTCGAAGCAGGTGATGAGGTAGTTGACCCATAGGCCAGCGGTCTGACTGTGACGACTCGACACGATCAGGATATCCTCCATGTTTTTACCGGTACTTCTTCCGCTTCCTGAAACAAACAAAACAATCGAATTACTATTGGCTGCTAAGTGTGTGGCTATTAATAGCGGTCAATAAAATTGTAAATCGTTTTCTGTAAAACAAAGTTATTAAATGTTGACAGGCAATTATTTTCGTAAAACTCAATAGAGTAAAGAGAGCTGAATGCTTAGTTTTACAAGGAAAAATTTTAGGAAGGGTTACAAATGAAAACAAATCGGTCTATACAATAGTGTACTATCCAGCGAGATACTGGACGTTTCGGGTTCAAATCTAGACATTACGGTTTTTGTGTGTCAATATTGAAACAAACACGCTTCTTTTTTGTGCACCTTATTTTCTGCTAAATAAAGCAATACACTGAACGAACGGTTAGTAGAAAAGAAGATTTTCTAGACGAAAATATTCAATAAATGAAAGGTTGATGTAAGTATTTAATTGTTTTTCGTTTTTTTTTTTTGTGAAATGGGAAAGATAAATATAATTTATTAACCACAAATTGTCGAATCTAGAACGGAAGCGTCTAAATATTTACGTTAAAAACGATGATTTATTCATAAAATTGAATTTGACATTGTTATTATCACCAAATTTTGATAAAAACGTGCGTAAATTTTCATTAAAAAACAGATAAAAATGTAAAACAGAAAAATTTGCTGTATAGTGTAATTAATCTTAAAAAGACTGACGATTATTCATAGTTTTTAATTGTTTAATTATTCAATTAATTATCGTCAGTTGTCACAATATCTTAAATATAATTTGTAGTTATGAGAAATACTTAGTAAACTTTTCAAGCACGATATGAAATTCTTCATTACACGTAATTTTTTTTTTGTAATTTATTATTTACAGGAAATACGTAGAAACATATTTTGGCACAGACGGTTTAAGCAAATTTCAGTTTTTCAAATATTTTAAGTATTACTAAAGAACCTTTTTAATATATGGCATAGATTCTCCCCTTTCTGGATTTTTCCTTCACAAATAAATGGTGGAATATCAATTTATAAAATATATGAACAAAATAATTTTTTTAGTCTCATTCAACAATAAAAGTACCCTTATTTGAGAGAGTAATGACAAAAAATAACAGTTTAAAAGTTTGACCTGTCAAACAATGTCAACTACACATCTGCACACTGAGAAAAAATTGTTTGAGGCATGACAATATTAATTGTTAGTGTCTATTGAATTGTATAATCTATTTAGGCTAAACAAAAATGTACGCGATTTAAATCTGATAGTCAGAGAGCTCATGATACCCAGGACCAGATTTAGGGGAGGGCAACCGGGGCTACAGAGGGAACCCCTCAATAGAGACTTCGGAAAAAATATTCAAATTCAGACTAGTAAACACTAAATTAAACAATACATTATTTATTGGAAAACTCGACAGAAAAAAATTGTCCATTTTTTTTGGAAAATAATTTGTGGCCAGGGGGCCTCCATTCCTTTGTTGCCCTGAGGCCTCCAGACCTCTAAATCCGGCGTTGATGACACCCGTTTCATGAAGTGTTTGATTCAGGTAGAAATATACAATAGTATAGGTAAAAGAGTGTTTGCTTGTCCTACCTGGGTACTCCAGGTACTGCCCATACAGGAAAAGTTAAAAAAAATATGTGCCAAAAAAGTGCTTGATCAAAAAGCCAACAAGTACTATTCGAAAGTTAAGTTGATTTTAAACAAAAAAATAAATGAGGCAGACACTTTTGGAGGGGTTAACATTATATCAAAATACTCCAAAGTTGAATTTTCAAAAATGAAAAAATAATTACGCTGAAATTTTTATAGCAATTTCATTAGATATATTTAAAAATATATGTATATGTGCTTCAATATGAAAAAGGTTGATTGTTTGAAATTTGGATATGTGACTGTAGAATAAATGATAATTCAGGTGCCGCGATAGTGGAAAATTCGGGTTTGAGTCCCAACAGTGACATTGTTTGAATAATTACATTTTTCTAATACTGCACTGTAACTTCAACAATGGGCGTTTCATAAAATTATATCAGTCTCTAACTTTGTTTGTGTATTGAAAATATTGTTGATGCAAAAAATTGAATATTATGAAAATTTAAAGTGCCAGAAAATGAATGAAATCTGGTAGAGCAAAAGTAAATTAATATTAAACATTGCGTCAGTATATATATCACGTAATGTTCCCACCTTTGATGTTAAACAAATTTGAACAATAATGTACTCAAAAGTTGGCCGTAATAATCAATAATAATTATTAGAAAATCATATTTACTGTACAAGGAAATGTCAATATTTTTCTACATTTTTGAAAACAAATCGCTTTATTATCGATAAAAACAAACAGTAGTCATAATTACAGACAATTGTTTTGTGATAACCCCAACAACAGGGGCGTAATTGATTTATTTCTTTTATGAATAAATAGATTTTATTTTATAATGTAATATTTAAAGAATGATAAATAATAATACAATTTTATAACGAAAGACAAATTTCGCATTGTCGAAAATTGCAGATAAAATACTGTATTATAATGTAATGGTATAATGTTCAATTTTGTAAATCTAAATTTTTCTATACATAATTAAAAAACATCCCTTAATACATTTCTGCTCGAACTAAATTACGTTACAACTGTTGTCTAAAATTACTGTTTACATGATGTAATTTCAAACCCTCATAAAATTTAGATTTTCTTGAGCCTAATCTTTATCGTGCGTGTTAAATAGAAAAATATCGTTATGTTTTTTTGCCTACTCTACTTAGAAGTTAAAGTGATTTCACAATGAATTTTTTAAATAGGTATTAAAATTTAAAAAAATTGTAATTCTGTAAATACTTAACATATTGAAAAAAAATAATAAACGCCATCGTGTTTATGGTAACTATTTCCAATAGAAAACAATCATATACTGATTTATTTAATATTTTTTTAACCTCTTTGTGACAAAGGTTTAAATGCGCCCCTGTTAACATAAACCGCTTTTATTGTTTCGAATAGGCGTCTAGCTATGAGGGGATATAACTATTATTTGTTTATCTCTGCGTGCAATGACTGACAGATTCATTAGGAATATCTTTAATTTTGTAACATTCTATAAATGGTAATATTAATTGAAGAAACGTTGATATCGAAATGTACAAAACGAAGGCTGTTATAAAAAAAGGCTAAAGGGTAATTTGTTCTTGATAGGAGGACATGGGATAGACGATATCCAGGCCTGCACTAGAGATTCGGGAATAGCCGGCCTATGTTGGGCAGCGATAGGAAAGTCGACTCTGACTTTAGTCAAGAATCGATCTTTTGATAAAAATAATCGACTTTTTAGGGTCGAGTTGAGCCTGTCTCGAATCGATTAGAATCGATTCTCACTCGATGACTTTTCGACTTTTTTATACATTATTTAGTATGTAAATCGGAAGCAGAACCTTAACCCATTCATAGTTTGGGAAACAATGAAATTGGAATATCCATACCTATGGAATGTGGCTAAAAAGTACTTGCCAATAGTTGGAACTTCTGTACCCTGCGAAAGGTTATTTTCACCTCAGCATTTAAATGAGCTTATATTTTTACGATCAATCGATGAAGAAATGTGGTATTCTTAATTATTTATTTTTATTTTTTCATTTAAAAATGCAATTTGATTATTCGCTGCCAAATTTCGTGTATTCTAATAATTCAACATTTTTTATTTAAATGTTAAAAGCTATGTTTGTACGTTCATAATTTAATAAAGTATTAAAATATCTAAGTTTACATTCACAAATTACTAAATTTCTAAAAAGTCCACTTAAGTCACAAAAGTCAACTATCAGAGATGATTAATCGACTTCAAGAGTCAAAGAATTTGAAGCCGATTCCAAAATCAAAAATCGATTTAGCGCGCGCCTTTTCCATCCCTAATGTTGGGTGGATCGGTGCCAACTGTGGACTAATGTCACCTTCGATATATTTCTATACATAACATATTATTATAGGGAGCCGGTCTATGTCTTAAAGTCTCTGGTCAATTTGTTTTACCAGTCTGGGCCTAGGATGTCTATTATGACGATGATGATTTAATTTTATTTTTGTTTGTACGTGGCGTTAAAATAATCATCGAGTTTAGAGTTGGTAAAAGACGTAAAGGTGATTAATTTATTCGAGTAAAATTAAAATAGATTTTTTGAACGACCCCCTATAAAATTGTTGCTTTTTATGTCTGTATAGCGGCAGTAAAATAACCCATTTCGCACAAGTGCGTGAAGTAAAACAAATGTAATGCGATTTTACGAATCCAATATTTCTGTCGGTTGCCATTTAAATCCATATGAGCGGCAGAGACAAATATAGTAGACATTGCTATCAAAAACAGTTCACAGAATATGTTTCCAATATGGTCGAACTGAAGTGTCAACAATATTATAAACATACTTATTATAATGTGTTATTTAATATAAAAAAGTATATCTTGCTTGCAATTATATTATCACTCAAGTGACCGTTAACATTTGCTAAATCACTCGTGTTACCACTGTCACTCTCGTGATAATATCTCTCGTTACAAACGAGAGTCACAAATAATTATTTTAATACACAATATATATGTTTGCTTTTTTTTGAAGGCGCGCAGTCCCTATTAATTTTCTAGACTTATCTAAAAATTGTTATAAATTGAGGAAAATGATAGAAATATTTATTTCCGGACAGTATTCTTTTAGTTATTTTTTATACTGTATACAATTTATTTAAATAGATAGTAGATTTGTCTCATTTGTATAACCAGTCAACTTTTGCTCCATTGACGTTGTGGGATAAACAGTGAGCATTATTATTAAACAAACAACGCAGCTGTTCAAAAAAACAAGTCATTTTTTCCAATCTCGAAACCACGGAATAACGAGACAATAAGAGTTGTATAGTTGACTCATTTTTCTAGATTTGAAATGTGGTTACATTGTTGCTGTTTAATGAGTGATTCACAATGTTAACGATTAAACTTTTTTTTAACTCTTTCCGCAAACGTTTTTGCATCATGAGTTTTTTTGTAGATAAACAAAATAAGCTGTATAATTTTGTGATTATAAGGAAATTGTTATTCATTTCTTCTTTTTCAATTTGAAAGTGAAGATAAGTTAGTATAAGCTAACAAAATATTAGAAAAAAAAAACTTTTTAAAGGCAAACTTTTAATACAGTGTAGGTACTTAAAAAATATAATATTTAATTAGTTTCATAATTACAAAAGCGTCGGTTGTATACGTTCTATGATAGATCATTTGTCACGACCCATGCTTCTATAAAAATTATTATGAACTTAAATTATTAAAAATATTTTTCCTTTTTAGTACACTGCAATAAAAGTTTAAAAGTTTGTGTTCAAAAAGTTTTTTTCTAATATTTTATTTTAATTTTTTTTGTTACGTCTCAATCGATGCATTTCTCATTTTGGAAGAAAAAGGTAATCAGCCATGTTGGGTATAAATGACGTCACAAAGCTTATCGAATTCTGCTTGTCAAAACCTTTCTTTTGATATCCATGTCAAGGGAATCGTGGGGAAACAGATAATCCGCCATCATGGGGCGTTCGTCAGATTGAATTTAGAACGATGATATACTATATTGCATTGTCACTAGACTTAAAGCCGTGTACCAAATTTTTAACTTAACTGACTGACTGACTGACCGATAAACATGTGAAATTGAATAAAAGCTTGTAAAATAGAAAGACTAAACAGTTTTAAATGTGATTTGATAAATTAAATCCAATGATAGGCTTTAGAAATAATGTTTTGTTTTTCTATTATTTTGTGGTGTAAGTTGTAACCAAACTAACAAGTTATTATTCATAACAAAAAATATGATAAAAAAGCATTAGGTAATTGAATTAGCGATATAAAAAACAATTTATTTTTCAGTTTAAATGGTTCTACACATTTAAAAAAGGCAACGGTTACCTGTTTGTATAAGCGCGGTAAAATCGGAATATATTCGTCCGATTTTCGTGCGGTTTTTGCGAATAGAAAAAGAAAGTATTTGGGATGTTTTTACGCTACATACAAGAATTCTAATTAATTTTGAATATAGAATTCGGGGGTTGTCACCGTCCTCACATATGGTTTGTAAAGCTAACCAAATAACGCCAGTCAAAACTTTTGAATGTGTGATAAATTTTGAGACCAAACTAATAAATATAAAATAATCAAGCTTAATTATTTAATAAAACAAAATCTATTTTTATTTTATGCAAACCGCTAAAACATTCTTTTGTTTAGTTGAAATACTGGCGTGGTGTTTTAAATTTTGTAAACAATACTGTTTTGTTTTTGTAAAGGAAGTTTAAATTTTCATTACACGTGTTATTTGAGGAAAATTTCTAAAAGCATTTAACCAGCTCATAATACATGGCGCTATTCTGTATGGTTAATACAGCGCTGTTATTAACATATATAATGCTAAATTTGTTAAAACGTGACAAAAAATTATAACAGCAGACTGTAAATTCTTACACTGAACATACGTAATAGCACCAATAGTTTTGCTGTAAATGTAGTCGTTTAAGAACCTTAGGAGCAATTTAATAATCAATATTAGATCAATAGCTTCAAGCCGGTACGTCCATTTTCGGAAACATTCTGTATGGTTAATGTTACAATTTAAAATACTATTAAATTTACACGAATCATTTCGAGCCCATTTTGTCCTGTCCTCTTAATCTCCGAAGCTAGTAACGTTACAAAACTGATTTTTTTCAGGAAGATTAAGGTTATCATAAAATAGCAGTATTCTAAATTTCATATGTCTAGGTGGAATAGTTTCCAAGGTACGAATCGTCACAAATCACGATTATGGGCATTTAATGACTGACTGATTGACAGATCATAATAATTCACAAGCATCTAGACGGTGGTGAGAGCATCGACCTGAATTCAACAACCGGTCGTCCGAATACTACTCGCGTCTAGTCGGTGCGATTTAATGAAATGTAGTATACCTATATAAATAATATTATGTGTTTCGATAGTATTTAATTCGAGCAGAATAAGTAAGAATATAAGTTTTTTTTTATATTTTTATAAATAAATGACTTGTGTATGTAAAATTGTCAAGTGAAAACTTGGCACCTTCTTAGATCTCACTTCTATTTTTTGACAAAATCGGCAAACCCACTTGTTCTTTGTATTTCACATTTATGTTTTTGATGGGATATTTGTTATATAATCACGCCTTAATGGCATAGCGGATCTGAATTCCGAATGAAATTTTGCATACTGTCGATTATTTATTCCAATCGATTTAGTATTTCTCGAGGGAACTTCTTATTTTGTGGTTTTTTATGTTCGACTGTAGCACAACGAAACTGGCTTTTTCTCATTATCAAAAAATTGCAGTCACTCATATAAAAAGCCGGCTCTTTTTGATTGCATCACGTCTTGCGGTGTTAAAACGCTTCTATACCCATTCATGCAAAGCCCAAGGTAAAATCCGGTACAAAATAAAAACGTCATTTTAAAATTAAGTAAAATCGGTCTAAAAATTTGTGGCTATATTTTTATTTTAAACTTTTTTTACCCGTAATGCATTGATTTATTTTATATCTGCATTAACACACGACACATATTTTATATTTTTTCTACCGAAACATGCTTCTACCTTGAATTACTGGTAACAATTGTTGAAAATTAAAAAGAACAGATTTACAACAAAACTTACTTATTAACTGCATAAATATATTTACCGACACGCGAAAAAACTTCAATTACACTTTTTGCATTAACCATTCACACTGTTTCGGCAGATTTTCTTGATACACAAATCGAATCACATTGTTTCTAAACAGTTGTTGCACTTGAAACCGCGCGTATGAATTTATGAGTGACGTACTTCTCATAATGACTTGAAATTATACATAATAGACACAGTTAGCATACTCGGATGTAATGGCGCGCGCTAACACGACATTTTAATTAAGTTGTCTTGTTTCTGTGAATTCAAAACTGAGAGATGCGCTCTGGCACATTTCTCTGTCCGCAGACGATGCATATGTTTATTTGATAGAGAAGAACACAAATGCAAGAGTTAACTTCAAACACAGGAAGTTTCGACCCATGGAAAAGATAAACTCGACCGCGTTGTAGACTCCACAATACAACGGTCTACGGAGTCGTACAGACAACTGAATAGTAAAATTAAGTATGTATTAAAAGAGTGACCAGTCTACGCGATGAGGATGTTAATACAATATTGTTATTTTATGTATATTTGTGGTCACAAGTCAACATTGCTTATGCCAAATCAACAGGAGCGGACTTATGTTAATTCCCTATAGTTCCACGGATATCATCGCATCCTTGATACTTGACTAATCATAAATGATAAAAAATAATAGGGTAAGTTATATTTATTTTAAATATTATTTTTTGTAATCTTTATTGCAATTGATTAAACTCCTAATAGTTTTTTTCTTTTTAAATTTTTGCTAGATAATAAATATCAATTAAATAAAAATGCAATAAATATAAAGTATCGAAACGCAGTGTGACGTCAAAGTCTATGTTAACGTAACTACTCGTGTGGTTGCTGCGGGTATTCTTTTACCAGAAACAATACTTTATTTAAAAAAAATGTTTGACATAGACTATGGATGTTAGGCGCGTTTGAATAACCAAAATATCTTGCCCAAAAAGAATATTTATTTTTCAATTCAATAAGAATGTTTTGATGAATGATTTCATGTGTGTGATAAGTTTTACTATAAAAATAATTGATTTAAACTATGTATTTTCAAAAATTATGCATTTACCCTATTAGTTGAATACTGACACAATGTAAGAGATCTAAGGTTACTGTTCAATATGAATCCTTATTCACCCGCATAGACCTATATTACGAGCATTTGAATGCGTACAAAAAACATGAAAAACAGGTTTGAAAACCTTTGATTTCTAGGATATACCATTCTTCCCATACGACTTTGAGCCAGATTTTTAAATATTATTAAATTTGATCTAAATAAATTAATTAAAATCGGCTAAAAATGGAAAAAAAGCGTAAGTTTTCCATAAATGTCTATACAGAAAAAAATTGATGAACAAGCTATATTTCTCAGTATTTTTTAACGCATATATTTGTAAAAAAAACTTTAAAATGGTAACTAGACTTCCCGAAATTTGAAATCTTCTGTCGTGCTGTACACATATCATGGTTTTTTAGACATTTTTAGGACTTCCTGAATTCCCGAAACTTCTGAAGAATTTATGTTATCATAGTTTTATGAACAGTGTAACAGCATCGCGATTGGTATCGCATTTGTTCTTTCAGAAGATGTATATTAATTAAATTGGTTGGCAAAAATTTAAGAACATTTTATGTATACAGGTAGTAGGCGTGTACATGGGAAAGGACCCTAACAAGAAGTTCTCGAAGATATTAAAAAATCGCGATACGCCATTTATCTTTTGGCCACAAATACGATTCAAAATTATTTGTTGGACGATAAAACTATTATTGTGTTTATATGTATTGTTGATAAATAATTAAAAAAAACACACACATAAACAAATGAATGGTGAATCAGAAACACGAGTAGACGGGGTTGGAGTGCTACTAGGAAAAATTATATTTTTTTGAATGAGGTACTACTCGTGGTGTGTATTATTTTCATATTTTGGCTGAAACAATTTTTATATATGTCCAAAATAGTTCGTTTATAGATTATAGAAGCTCGACAACAAAGATCATCATTGTTTATGATAGATTAATTAATTATTGTTCGTTGAATTTATATTAAAAAGTTAGCCACTCATGATTTTTAACAGTAATTGAGCTAGGGTTATCGATAGTCAAGGAAATTGTTTAACAGGAACATTCTTAGTTTATTTCAAAAACTATGTAGTCCTGATTATAAAAATGAATGCTGGCATAGGCCAACAGTGCCATATTGTTCAATGTTTTTCGTATCTTTTAATTAAAAATACAGACAAAATGTTTCATTATTTTTACAACAAATTTAATATTTCAAACATATGAATTTTTTAAAGTTACTTTTTGAAAGTTTTTACGGTATATTAGATTGCATTTTTAGACTTTTTTTAATGGCTCATAACTTATCAAAATCGTGATTTTTTAAATGTTAGAAGAACTCATATCTCTGAAAATATTAAAATTAGCGTAAACAGTCGTATACTCTTTTATGTTCGCATTTAGTCAAAGAATAGGTAGGCGAAATAGTTGTTTAAAAATAAAATTTTCTTGCAATTTTTAAACAATTTCGGTTTAAACAATGTGGCACAGTTGTCTCATGGCAACTTGCATTTTTGTAATGAAAACTACATACTGAAGAGAATCTCGAAAAAATGTTTGGCCGAAGTTTTTTTAAACTCATGCACCACTGCCTCCTAGACTAATACTACGAATTGATCGCTGACTGCGCCTTCTCGGGTTTGCGTCCTCTATTGTCACTCGCGTGCAGGTCCTACTTATGGTACTGAACTAAACAACCGCTAACTCATCGTAAAAAAGACACACTGTATACTGTAATACAATTATATATTATAATTGTGTACGTCAATATAAAAGTTAATAATAAATTCAAATCAGAAACTTATATCAACGGGAAACAACGAGTGGAATGTTAAAGTCAAAGCATGCGTACATCCGATTTGTAATCAAATTACCGCATCGTAGTTGTAAAATTTGATAACAGATTAGAAAAAAATGTACTTTTCTTGTGATTGTCGGTAATTAGATTACCGTTTTTTAAACGGTAAAAACAATAATTTCTTGTCGACCAATTATGTCAGATCATTGTGAGTTTCGACGTCCGAATATAATTTAATAAATACTATTATAAATGTGAAAATATGTTTGCATACCGTATGTTACTTATTCGTCTTATCGGTGACACGTAATTATTGCTTGTACTTCATCTATGATTCGGATTAACACATAGATTGGTTTTATTCCTGTAGCATAATGAAATTGATTTTTTTCATGCCTGTATAGCGGTAATAAAATGACCCATGCCACACTAGTTTGTAAAGTAAAATAAAAGAAATCTAGTCATACTACCATGTCTATAGTAAATGTATGAAAATCCAACGCAGCCTACAATTTGAAGGGAACTTACTCAAAATTAAACTGTCAAAAATTTGAAAATTATGTGCTATTTTATCGAGAGTACGTGCAAAAAATACTGCATGTATCTCGTGCCTATTGATATGGCTCATGTGATTGTTAAAACTATGTCATCACGAATTAGAAACATAATCTACTTATTTTCTCGAATTTTAAAAATCGCAATCACCCATCGTTATCAAAACTACATACGACTGCACAATTTCACGTCTACTGAACATTTGGAAGAGGATGAAGAGCAAGTTGCAAGATTTTTTTTACGTACAGCGGTATAACACATAAATAAAAAACTAAGTGAATGGTTAATAGCCGATTTCAAAATGTATAAACATACCCTAGAAGCGGTAAAATTCAATTCATTACTAAAGCGACTAAAGACGTTATCATGTAAACTGTCCAGTCAACTGTTAATTTACGGGTGCAGCAATGGGCACCTGCTGTCAACATAAATACATACAGAAGTGAAACCCGAGGATGGTGCATAGTTCACGATATACTAATCGCGATAACTTTTGTCAGGTCTGGCATAAATGCTTCGGTTTAGAATCACTTTCTCGTGCTACCGTCCGCACCTTGAATTTATTTGTCTAATATAGTATCTACAAGTATATTTGAAAAAATTATTTCACTATTGAAAAATCTATTTTTTGTTGAGAAACACGTTATTTACGATAATAAGGGGATTACAGTAATGAACGAACATAATGGGTTGCACCAGGACAAAGTCAGATAAAACATAAGGTACTACCTATATTTTATAGGGTTTTATTCACAACTTCGTTGGTTGCAGTTTAATAAAAATCTTAACATATTATAATAATTATCAAGGCACCCGCTCGGGCGACATGTTGATAGGAAAGAAATATTAGCGCTCAGCGAAGCCCTATTACTGAAATGTGGAACGCTTGAAATCAGCTGGAGTTTTTTTAATGTTATTACTAGCCGCTCTCCGCGGCTCCGCCCGCTATTTTAATAGTTAGGATTGTTTCATAAGTCACTCACTCCGTTCGTTCGCTCGAATTTATAATTAATTGTTTCATTACACACTCACTCCGTTCGTTCGCTCGAAATTATAATTAGTTGTTTCATTACTCACTCACTCCGTTCGTTCGCTCGAATTTATGATTATTTTTTTATAAGAAACCGGATCGTTTATCGATTAAAGAAAAAATGCTGTTGGATGTGAGATAATGAATAATGATATTTTGTTTGTTAAAAAAGTCTGTACATTTAGCTGATATTTTCCGGCCTGAATAATTTCAGTCATCACCGTTAATGACTCTTATTTGTATACCGTTGTAAGACATCTACATATAATAAGGCAGCGTTACCAGATTTTGTTTGCCAAGTCGGGATGTTAGAACTTTTTGAGTGAAAAAAGCGGGATTCTTTCATCGAAAGCGGGAGATAGTAAAAAAAGTATATAATCAGAAGTTTTTAAATATTTATCTTTTTATTTGAGTTCAAATTACGTTTATGTGACAATAGATAGTAAAAATAGCCATAGAAAATGTATTTTAATAAAAATATGATATTTCAAATCATATTTACCCTATCGTTAAATAGTTGAGTCTTATTCGTCTTCTGAATAAAAAAAAAATAAAAAAAAAAACAAATCAAAATCAAAAAAGTTTGATTCATTAGAAAAATATGGAGTTTCAAACAATAGTCTGAGGAGTGAGTGTTACAAATTGCAACTTACAATAAGAGAATCATTATTTACGCACGGTCGAGTTATCGCCGAAAAGTGGGACTGAGCCTGACCCTCGCGGGACATTTAATTTTGATTTAAAAATCGGGACGTCCCGCCAAAATCTGGACGTCTGGCAATGCTGTAACAAGGCCAATAGCTCAGTTGGTTAGAGCATCGTGCTAATAACGGACAAGTCCTGGGTTCGATCAACACGTAGCATTTTTTATTATTAGCTGAACAAAAGTTCTCATATCTTTCAGTATAGTAGGTGTCATCAAGGGCGTCGCCAGTCTTTGAGCCAGAGGGGGGCAGAAGGATGAGAAAAAAACAAAAATTTCAAATTTTTGAGGGTTAAGATATTAAATATTAACACATTTATTGAATCCTTAAATTTGATTTTAGTTTCAGAGTGATTCTGCTGAACGCTACATTTTATTACTTACTTATTCTGTGACATTAGGCAAGAAAACTTATAACTTAAAAAAATCCCGAACCTCTAGGGAGGGGCAGCTGCCCCTACCTGCCCCCCCTTGGCGATGCCCCTGGGTGTCATATTTACTTATTATGTACGAAATTTGATCAAACTGCAACTGTTTTCGAATGAAGTCGGTACAAACGTTACGAAACGTGTTCAAACCGTCTAAATATCATCAAATTCCAAGGGAATGTAAATTTCGTTGAAATTTAAATATCACTTTTTTTTCTTTTTTGCCCTTGGTAATTAATATAAAAATGATTTGTCTGGAAAAAGGACTTTTTAAGTAAACACTTATTTGTCATTTTTATATTTAAATATTACTTTTTTGCAGTAGTGTGCTTTGTAATATTACATATAGTCGGGATCGGATATGTAATCTTGTAACGTTGTGAATTTATATTTTAGAAACTAAACATAATTTGTAACGATATATGTTTACTAGTGCAACAATCGTTTGTATAAACTATTTTATAAAATTTTATACTGAAATATAATTAAATAATGTATCTCCAATCTCACGAGGTTGCTTGAAACAGCTGTTGAAATCTATAGACTTTATACAAACTTGTGGAAGTTAACATTATGATGGCAGAAACGTCTCATTCTGAATTGAGGTTTAATTTATTTGGACCCCGGTGTTTCGGCTCGCCGTAAAATATAATAGAGCTATTACATCAACACATGTGTCGTTCGTTGTTTAAACGTTTTATACACGTGTACAAGAAGGATAGCCAACCACACGCACGAGAAAATTTGACAAAAACCGTTTTGAGAGGCCTGTTCAACATACGGAAACATAGCGGTACCTTAATATCGCGGTCGTACAATGATCGTGGATGATGTAACAAAAAACGTGTGCATACAAATAAATGGATGCCGCTTTTCAAAGTTAAGGTGGTGTCACCGCTACCGAGAAAACTACAGCCATTTATTTCTATGTACATGTTTTTTTGGTACGTAACTCACCGTCGTATTACGGTACCGCTGTCTTAGGAAACCAATCACCAATCACTTTTTGTTTGAGTTTTATCTGGTAGTTATGCAAAAAAATGCAGAATTTTCTTTAATGTATTGTTCCCCATAGCAACTAGGTAAAATAAAATTTTATTAAAACACACATCTATAATTTTTCCGAATGAAGCCACTAAGAGCTCACGTCTCTCGTAAGTAGTACCGCGTCACTCAAATCTTTTTTGTGTGAATAGCCTGATGTAATGGTTAGTGTGCTGCTCTTTGGATCAAACCTTTGCTCATGGATATTTTGTAATGTCGTTTAATTTAATTTGAAGTAATTGGGACTTAAAGTCCACACACACTGAATTGGATCGGATTGGCTCGCCACGATTGACAGAGATACATGAAATTAAAAGACTTCCCACGCACTAGCCGGCTCGGATCGACTCGGTTACATCCAGTGTGTGTATATACCCGATCCCATTTCAGTGGATGTGGATTTTCACTCGTCAAACATCTGTTATCTACTCGTACAATAAATAAAACAGATTTCCTTTTCGTTGTCATGGTTACATCGTTAACGTTAAATATTTAACGCAAACGTTAAATCGTCCGAACTTGCATAAGACATTACACCTCAAAGTAATAGTTTTAACCTTGTTGTAGTTACAGCTGAGAGTTTGAACATGACTAGTGAATAAGAGTTATAATGTAAAAAGAAGAGACTTGAGCTATGGTCCATGAGCCCGGGCTTTAAAAATGTTTGTTGTACAGCTGAATGAGTTATTTATTTGTGGAAGTAAAATGTTTTACAAAACGTGCATTACTTCCGTTAGAAGTTATGTGCAGCGCGCTGTTTGAAATGTAAACAAGAAAGGAGAGAAAAAATATATACAACCAGCAAATACAACAGTCTCGAACAACTTACTTTAAATTAATAATTGATTTATTTAAGCACCAGATTAAAAGGAATATTAAATTGTGCTTCGAATACAATAAGGCAACGAGAAATACATAATTCATCAACCATAGAACAAAGAAAATTTTAGTGACGCTTTGAATTAGATAATTTATACATTATAATTGACGTAAGTCTTAGGACTTAACATAAAAGGATTCCCGATGTCATAGAAGAGTCATCTGCAGGTGCTTTGTTGAAAGTTCTCTAATTGCAAAGTTTACAAAGATCACTAAAATAATTAATACTGACCTTCTATCCGTGATTTTCATTTATGATATATAAACGTTCGACAGTTTAGGCTAACTCTCTTTTATGATATACTAGTATTTAAGCCTGTATTTATTACAGAGATTGTGTTCATTTTAAAAAATAAAATAGCCTTATTACCTACTCGAAAATTTTATTCGAATCTTAAAAAATGGCGGAATCATGTTTATTAGCCTTGAAAATCCCCATACACAAAATTTATCCAGAATTAACAATTTTTTAGATTTCTAAAACCATTTAGGTTCCGATTTAGGGTTAACTAACTGGAATTTCTAAAATTGCAACAGTGTTAAAATGTTCTTAAACTATGTTGTGTTTTATCACACAGTCCATAATGCTAAAGCTATAAAGTGTATTAATTAGAAAACAAAATAACTGTCATTATTAGTTAACTAAAGCAAATAATTCATTTTTCCATGAACGAGACAGCTCTTTATATGTACAAATATAGAATGACAAATTACAACAACCCTCCAGAGGCGATTACCCCCAATGGTTTTTAAGACACTTCATGTAAATGTTTCAATGAGCCATCCTTTCAAGTACCCTGACCTGCTGCTTGCACTAAATAACACTTGAGGCTGTCCGTTTTTAGTGATTATGTTGTTCAATAGACCATACGACCCATTCAGACCTTCGTCTATTGTTCATTACTTGCATACTAGGGGTCTGAATCTGATATTGATGAATGAATTATGAGCGGTCAAAAATACAGTTAGCCCAAGACAAGTTCACTGTCAACCAAACGAGAAACTGGGTACCATAGGGGAGTATGTGGCATATTACATCATTGATTAGGGTTTATGAAAGTTTAAAAAATAAATCATATGTTGAATGTAATTTTTTTTGAAACAAACACAAAAAATGTGCTTTGACTGCTACAATCATAAATAATGAGTTCCTAATAAATGTAAAATTATAGTCTTGTGCCGAAAGTATAGTTCTTGATTTATATTTCTCAAAACTCTTGAATTATGAGCCGAATTCCTCAGTTTTTATAAGACCATTGATTTGAAATTCAACATAATATTCTCCTTTTTTTAACACAAAAAACAAAAAAACAGATGTTCACTGTTTATACTCTTCTTACATAATTTTGAACTCACATGTTTCGTTTTAGTCAAATTAAATACACGAGATGTAGATATCCAAGTGTGATGGAACACTTTTTAAAATTATTGAAAAATGAAAAGTTCTTTCAGTAGAGCTAACGTAAAACCATCTAATATAATAAAATAGACAAAAAAAACCTTTTATGTTAAACGGTTAATCGATGATGTACTAAAAGTAAAGTACGATTTATATCTGGAAGAATGCCGGGCCGGTAAGTTATTTACCATAACATTGTTTGGCAATCGGAACTAAATATTTAAATTTCAACTCAATCGGATATCGGGAAGAGTGTGAAAATTTAAAAGTGCGATTCGTATCCAGACGAAGCTGGGAAGGTCCGCTAGTTACCTCAATATTGTATTGTCATCATGTATACATGTGGTCAAAATTTCAATCCAATCTATTGAGGGGAAGTAGGTGAAAAATCGGTCGCGATACGTCAAACAAAAAATTCTTAAATCTAGCAGTGACTACTATTCTCTGATGTCAGGTTTAACGGACATAAGTAAAAAAAAATGTCAAATTTCATTATTTTACTGGAGTAAACCTCTTTCGATTGGTATTTACGGTTAAAAAACTAGAATTGTCAACTTAAGTCCTTTATACCTGACAAAGAATTATCTGTTAATTTTAAATCAGTAAACCAACTTACAATGCAGTGAGCATGTGCGGTGCTTTAAAAACATTGAAATATATCTGTCATTGTTGTGTATAGAAAAAGCTTATTATATGTTAGTTAACAGAATTACGTACGCTTATTATTATTTCGATTATTGTTCTATTAAAGAAGCACGAAATTAGTTGATACTAGGTTGATTTTTATAGGTCATTGAATCAAGTCGTTGAACGTTTAAAAAAAACATATTTTAATAACCATTAAATTCACATCAAATACAAGAAATTCTCGGATAGTTTTATATCCACACTTAATGTTGGTTTTAATAAAACAAAAAATTAATCGATAACATCCAGCAGATGATTTTTAAAGTAGAAAATCTGTGCGCTCATTATTAAATTACCCTTTTAGCGGAAAAACCTGGAAGGTGTCATCAGTGACCATTCATAATTGGCACGAAGTCGTTAATGTCCTCAAAGTTCGACTTTTTTTCGCAAATCCTGTAAGCCGTACGTAGCGTTATTATGTACATAATTCTTTTCTGACAAATATTGGAAACAAATGAATCAACACAGAGTATTTTTAGAAAAATACAAAAAAAAGTTAAGTTTTTAGTTGATACCATCTGTACTTGACAAATAAGGGAGTCAGGGTTAAAGTGTAACTCGACATTAGATACCATTTATAAACAACCCTCAAGACACAGAGGGTGTAAAACGAGGGAAAAAAGGTATCAGCTCTGTAGAGAAAACCGTCATATGGTCTTTTAAGGTATGAATTTATGTTTTTTTAGTTTAGAGCAACAATTTATGGTTAAAAATATATTCCGAAAGTTTAGTAAGTTGCATCTTTTTAAGGCGTGATTTTATTTCTAATCATAATATAAATAAAAATCTATTTTTATACGTAGTTTTAATTTCCAAAAATATCAATTCTTTTTATCCATTTTTTTCTCTTGTACAAGTGTATACTTACGACAAACAGATAATACTTTTAAAAGCGTACTTTAATTACATACTAGCGGCTCAATCAGGCTTCCTCCGGTGGTAAATTCTTTAATATAAAACTCTGGTTTCCGTTTGAACACCGTCGAACATGTATTTTTTAGTTTAAGCAATTTCAGATGTTATATCTTTCTTGAAGCTTTCCACTCTCATTTTCATTTTTTGAGATACAAATTTAGATAATTTGTCGAACACTGACGTCTTCGATTTTAACAATGTATCTCGAATCAATTTTTGTGTTTAAGTAGTATCGAAAAAAACTGTTTTTATAACTCCCCATTCAATCTCTTTAAGGGTTGAAAAAAAATATCAAATGTGTATTTGCTTATTTTTAATAAATGTTGAATTCAATAGCTCCCACTTTAACGATTCGGGAGATAGTAACATTTTGCCAAAAACTATACCCCTCTTTTGTCCACCTTAGGGTTTGAATTTTGAAAAATCTTTTCATTTTAAATTAAATTTGAAAAACGCTCGAATACAATTTGCTTATTTTTAAAGAATTGTTAGTTTGTTGAAGTCAATAGGTACCTCTCAATCTATCGATTTTCGAGATACCTATGAATTTTTGCCAAAAAATTCTACACACTTTTTTGATCAACATGCTAGTTGAATTACGAAAAATCTCTTCTTATTGCGTGTCTAAAGGAACCTATTGTTTCAAGTACCTAGTTTCAGCGCTTTGACCTGGGCGTTGATGAGTCAGTCAGTCACCCAATTTTTACTTTCCTTTTTATCATATCAGTACAGACATACACTTATTTATGTGAAATATGATGGTTTGTGAAATTTACTTTCAAAATGAAGAAGGGTGTGTTTGCTTTCTATATAACATATTCCAGTTATGATCAATATTTCTTGTTGGCATATAGGTACTACTGTAGTTCGCGGTAATAAAATTAAAAACAAATATTTACGTTTTTTGTGAGTTGCTCAAAATTTTCGGTAAATAAACTGTCAAAGAATAATATTTTTGACACATAGGCGTCCAATAACATTCTTACTTTCTCATAATACACTTCAAATTTAGAAATAATCAATGATACGTTATTCCGTTCAGGGTGTTCTGGAATAAACTAATAAAATTAAAATTATTATTTTTTGCCGTTGAAATTTTCCCTGCACTGACAAGGTGCGCTGAAAATGTTAGTTTTTTCAGCAGTTACCTTCTTGGTACTTACAAAGAAAATATTTTTTAAAAAGTTTTTTTTATGAATTTATTTGTTTCAATGAATAAATTTTTTAAGAAATCGCTATCGGTAATATACATATTTCGATTTTATTATACAGTGTAACTTGTACGCGACATAATCGAAATTCGAAAGACAAATTTACACTTTAAACGTCAATTTTTATTTAGGTTCAGTGTTTTATAATAATACGGGAAAAAATCAACACTATTTTTGGACGTTGAGTAACAAGAGCTGAATGGGTCGTAAAAATATTGGAAACAATAGACGGTCAAGGATAAACAAAAAGTGATCGTGTCAAAGAAATAAAACACAAACGTTGACGCGTTCGTGTTGAGATGATGGCGCCATTGGTGTGCGCCATCAAGAAGAGCATATACAATCACATATGGCAGGCAGCGTGCGTCCTGTTTGTGATATACGAACTGGATCATAATAGAGAACTTGTAAGTTATATTTTTTTCAGCGTAAAGATTTAAGCCTCATATATTTCAAACAAATACAAAGATACAGTATTAACTTTAAAAAAATCCATTTTAAAATTCGCGCCAAAACGCCGAGACTGCGTCGAATTTTCATGTCAGATCAGAAGTATAACTTATTATAGGCCTATTCCGTATCGTCGGTGGCGTCGCTATTCTAGATGTAAAAAGTAAAAGAAATTACAAGAACGTAGTAAAATAGACAAACAAATTCAATGGAGTGTTGACGCATTCCATTGACTTTACGCTGAATGATGTTTCAAATTACGTTCTATTTCACTTAATTTGTAATTAAGATTTTTTTTATAGAAAAATGACATATTTTAAATAAACCTTTTAGTATTGCACTTTCCATATCTTTTGCTATTTAAATATTAACATACTATTGATTTGTAAGTTTTATGCTTGTTCTCTGTTACAATTTATAGACCGGAATTTAAGTGGCCTTTGCTCGTTGTCGATGTAGATTTTACTTGCAGATCTCATGGCGTCAATTTCAGTTTTGCGGAGTCTATCTTAATATGAACTTTGCTAGATAACAAGTATTTTATATTTTAAGTTTACCCATCAATTGATAGTGAACCGAGTTGTCGATTTAACTGTTTTTGAGTGATGTTAGTACAAACAGACGAACGGACAGACAAATGAACAAAAGTCCCGCTCATTAGGTTAATTAGGTTCTATCAGACCTTGTCGATTTTTAAATACTTATGTTAATTTTGCGGTAAAAAATCTATAAAACATAGGTTTTCAGCCCTTTTTGGACCAGAAGAAAAAAAAAGTTCTAGCCCCTCGTGGTTCATAATAGTTAATTTTATATGAAATATATTTTCAATTTTTTTTCCAAAAAATAAAATAAATTTGGAAACTGAAAAAAAAAATATTATGAAAAAACACTTCAAATTTCATATAAGCAATAATATTAATAATAATAATAACAATCAAAAAAATATCTTTTTATGCCCCCTACTCCATATTTTTAGTGTTTTTTATTTTCTAAATAGATAAGTACTCTACGGCCGCCATTTGCCTTTGAATCCACTAGCTCCTTCAAGGTACGCTCCAGTACTCACTGGGAGCTGGTATCGCCCCCGTTTGGAATCTATGCATTACAGCTTAGTCAATTAAAATCAGTTAAAAGAAAAATACAATAATTAAAAATTATGGCTGATAAAATGACAGCAAAAAACAAATGGGGTTCGACAGAATAAAGGGGAAAATTTGTATTCACGCTAGATCCAAATGACACCTGAACTACTACATATGATCTGATTGATTCTGTCGGTGATATGAGTGAAAAAATGTGATTCAATGTTAACCTAAATGACACCAGAGTCTGTTAGACCCTATGTGATCACAGGGTCTAACAAACTTTGTGAGTGATAAGAGGTAAAAAATGATAGTAAAAAGATCATCTATATACAGGCTGACTGACTTTGTGTATCGAAGAGCAAAAAGACAGTATGATTCCAGTGTGAAGGATCATTCAGTATACTTATTATCATATTATGTACATGACTCTTTATGTTAAAGCACTCGCAGTTCAAACAAATCACTACGGAATACAAATATGTGTTGGACGCAAAATGATTGAAATATATTTTGTTTGTGTATGTTTACATGTGTTAAGTAGGTACATATTTGCAGTACACACAGTTGTGGAACATTTTTGTATTGTGTTCAGGAATGCTGATTTACCTAATATCTCGAAAATTTGAAGTTTGGATGCTTTTTGCTGTTAATCGTACTTCACTTTGAGATTCCGACGGTGGCACAGGATCAAAAAACCCGGGTCGCAGTGCCAAAACCCTGCCGACAATATAGTGTATTTGCTTGTGTAGGGCCGTGTGGTTTTATACTTTTATTATGTGAAATTAAGTTTGTTTTTGGGCAAAATAAAAAATTTAACCCCTTAATACACCCCCTAAAATAACATTTTTTTCTTAATTGTAATATTATTATCAATCTAACGTCTACACCGAATTAAATACACCCTTCAATAAATAAGTCACTATCTGCAAACAAGTGTTTTCATAAAATTTGTAAATCCGGTCCTGTCGGGCCGATTTTATTAAAATTGTGGGGACACTTTTTAATCACTACCAAAGGGTTAAATTTCAATTTTGAAACGATTCGGAGAATTTTTTCGGTATTTTGGGGCCCAAAAACAGTTTTCAACCCCTAAAAACTACCCTTAAAATAGCCCGATTAGGCCCATTTTAAATAGGCTTCTTGCGGTGATGGATTTCAACACGTGGCCCAAATTTCGTTGAAATCAATTAACTCTTTCGAAAGTTATCGCGCGTACACATATATATATATATATATATATATATATATATATATATATATATATATATATATATACATATATATACATATATATATAAACATTTTTAAAAATGGTGCAAAAGTGTTTAGGAGGTTATGAAACGTCGAGAAATTTTGGTCCGACCCCTAGGTCCCGCCATCCGACCGACGCCAATAGTGTATGTTGCCATATGGCAAATACACTAATAAAAACACAATACTGAAGTTTAAATTTACATTTTCATTGACGTTTCGGTGCGTTTTGCACCATCTTCAGAGTTCGAATGCAAAGCGCACCGAAACGTCAGTGAAAATGCAAATTTAAACTTCAGTATTGAGTTTTTATTGATCCTGTGCCACAGATTTTATCCACACTTATCCAACAATCATCAAGGATCACAACCGCTCTAATTAACTTCTTTTAATTAGAGTCAACCTGGTATTTAGAATATCATAATTCTATGGACACTCTGTATATTATTTAATTTTTGATTTACAATAGTCCCAGTCCCACAAGAAATAGAAATAGAAATCGATTAGTATTAGTTTTTGAAAAAAAAAAACTATCATTAAAATAAAAGTGATTATATATACTTTTGAAACTATGGACTTTTTTAATTTTTGGGGAAGTAAATGAATACAACTTCAAAACCAGAAAAAATACGGACGTTTGCTTGTGATCATCGGAATCAGAATGCTATTCTCTATAAGAATGGTAAATAACTTGACAAAACTGCTTTTTTTTAAGGTGTATGCCTTAAAAATTCATTCATCTAGTTTCGAAATTGCGAATGTTCATAGGAAGAATTATGCTGAATTCAATGGGCACGAGAAAACGCTGGATTTCTTATAATTCAAAAAGTATTAGCTTTTTCATATATGTATGTTTCTATTTGCTATTAATTATAAAGTAGCAATTATGTCGCGGTATAAAATACGTCCTCATGTAAAAAGATGGGGAAACACTGTTTTGTAGGTAATGAATACATTGTACTCAAAGAGATGTGTTGATCATTTTAATGTCTAATGATTGTCAGTTTTCTCGCCACATTAATGCATTTTCAATATATACCAAGTGTATTATTTACATGCGCAAATCGCATGCAATAGCTTTAATTAAAGCTCAGCTATGCATACCTATTTTCCATTTCTTATTTTATTCGTTTTGAGTCCACTACCGATTCATTTTTAAACAAAAAAAGCAAATTTTAAAAAAGAAAACAAACTATTCTTATTGCAAGAATCTTCACAGAAAATAAATATATGAACAGTTAGTTACTTTTTGATACAATTAATGTATTTTTACGGTTCATATCGAAATTATTTATATCATAAACGATATCTGTGTAATCTGAGGAATATTCAGCGCTAAAATTCAAAAAACCCGGGTCGCAGTGCCAAAACCCTGCCGACAATATAGTGTATTTGCTTGTATAGGGCCGTGTGGTTTTATAGTTTTATTATGTGAAATTAAGTTTGTTTTTGGGCAAAATAAAAAATTTAACCCCTTAATACACCCCTTAAAATAACATTTTTTTTCTTAATTGTAATATTATTATCAATCTAACGTCTACACCGAATTAAAGACACCCTTCAATAAATAAATCACTATCTGCAAATTAGTGTTTTCAAAAAATTTGTAAGTCCGGTCCTTTTGAGGCCATTTTATTAAAATTTTAGGGGCACTTTTTAATTGCTACTGACAGGTTAAATATTAATTTTGAAACGATTCTGAGAATTTTTTCGGAATTTTGGGGCCCAAAAACCCCTAAAAACTACCCTTAAAATGGCCCGATTACGCCCATTTTAAAGAGGCTTCTTGCGGTGATGGATTTCAACACGTGGTCCAAATTTCGTTAAAATCAATTAACTCTTTCGAAAGTTATTGCCCGTACACATATATATATATATATATATATATATATATATATATATATATATTATATATATATATACATATATATATAAACATTTTCAAAAATGGTGCCAATGTGTTTAGGAGGTTATGAAATGTCGAGAAATTTTGGTCTGACCCCTAGGTCCCGCCATCCGACCGACGCCAATAGTGTATGTTGCCATATACGGAAAATAGGATTAGTTTGAGGTATGCTTCATGAATTTTCACGCTTTATTCCACTTTCCCAGAAGGAGGGCAGCTGCGTACAGAGGAACAGTTTTTATGCATGGAAATCTTAGAATGGGTTTAATTCACATTGTTTTATTCATTTGCCGTATGTTGACTCTATATACTGACTACAACTTCCGAACTGAACTACTGAAATTGTTATTAACTTATTATGAAGAAATATTATTTTTCGCCCGCCACCTGTATATGAATTCTTCATTTGTAGAGACTAAAATATCGGTGCTGCTGTCGAAAATAACATTTTGTTTATAACAACCAAAACATGGAATGTGTCAATGATTACTATATTACTTACACGGAATACGGATACGCATTCCTTGTTTTATACACAAGTATATACAGACCGTTTGTATTACTGATTTGCATTAAATGCGATTCTTGAGCTAATTAATAAAAAATATGTACGATAAAAGGTAGGTCTCGATTGGGTAGGTGGGTCGTTGTTTTACTGGGTCGGGGGGCAATTCAAAAATAATTTGATGTAACATATATATGTATATTGTGTTATCGGGAATACGAAACTCACTACGACTTACTCATGCGACGCTTTTTATGAAAGACAGAATTGCTATATCTAACTTTATAAAAAAAATATAACGACGTTTAAAGTGTCATTTGAAAGTCGAAGTTCTTTGCAATTGTCCGTTAATTCTAATGTTCGTTAGTTTAGTTAAACAATAAAAAAAACGTCGAAATTAAAAAATGGAAAAACATTCACCCTCTCAAAAATTGGTATATATATATTTTTTTTTAATTTCTAGAATTATTTATGTACTTCATTAAATTTACGCCGACCTTGGAACTTTGTTATTTTGCGTTTTTAGTGGTCTTTTTGAAGGGGGTTCATTTTTTTTTAAATTTTGATTAGTTTTATTACTTTTTAGTGGCTTTGCAATACGTAGTTTGCACGTTATTAGCCGCCTTCTTCCTTAATGTTTCATTATTGAATGGGTTAGCGGTTTAAGTAAAATTTGTGTGAGATAACCCTTAAAGCATGCCCTATTAAAGAGAAAAATATTCGTGGAAATCGGGGCACAAATGTTGGAGATATGAGGAAACTGGTAACACATAATATAAAAGACACTCCTTTTTTGAAGTCAGTTAAAAACGATAAACCCGGTTTTAACAAAAATATATGGTACCAATATGTAAACATACTATAAATAAAATGATGTCGAAAATTTTCAAATTGATTAACCCTCGAAAAGTTATGGCTGAACATTTAAAAATTTGTATAATATACATGACATATTGATGACCTCTTTTTTAAACTCGAATAAAAAGCCAGTACATTTTACCATTTAATTTTGCATACTTTTTTGTGTAATTGAATAGATTTCGATCTTTACTATGAAATATTATTTATGAACTTTTTGTTTACAAAAATCTATAATTTAGAGTAAAATTAAAGAAAAAAACTGCTAATTTGTCAAATACTTTCAAAACTAACTAAAATCAACTTTATTGCACAAGTAAGAAAACAATTTATTTGATAGTGTTTTTCTTTAATACTCTGTATTCATATTTTCATTTAAATATGCATTCCATGTTATGGACGTTGTATGTATTATTTGAAATAATCCCAGATGTTCCCTGGATTATGAGGGAAATATCCGTCAGTTGTTCACAATAATTATAAGAAACGTTATTAAATCCGGGAAACCATTCATACATACTTTGTTGCTCAGACCGGATTCATTCGTCATAATTATACGAGGTGAAATAAAATTAAATATTGCTATATTCATTTTGTTGCGTTATAATTTTACAAAGCCACGATCATCAAAGAAAATACAGTCGTTATAAAGTAGCGTTTTGATTTGTGCAGTTTTTATTTAAAATACGAACTATAACATACAAACTACAAGATTTATTTACTAGAGGGAATGTCGCAAAATCGCAGTTTTAAGCAGGGTCGTCTTTGACCTATTGGAGGCCCTGGACACTTTAGGATAATAGGGCCCCTATGACTATTACAGGCAAAAGGAGAATACAAATAAAATTCTAGATTTATTTAACTGTTATTTTTATTTTTTATAGGCACATTAAATGTATACGTAATTATAATACAATCCGGAAAAGTAAATTTTTTAGCATTCGCTATAGATGTTCATAAATCTGTGATGATCTTATAAGAAGTAGGGGGCCCCATCGATCGCGGGGCCCTGAACACTTGCCCAGAGTGCCAAGTGAAAAAGAGGGGCCTGGTTTTCAGAATATCGCTGTATATTTTTAGTTACATTAACTACTATGCACATACAATAACAATCATCCCCATTGCAAATTGCATTTTAAATTAAAAAAAAAAAATAATTCGAAAGATTTGAAACGTTGTATATATAAATTAAAAAACTAAATTTTTGCACCCCCCTTTATAAAATAGCTGCTATTCATGTCTGAATAGCGGTAGGTAAAATGACTGATGACGTACTCGTGCTTTGAATTAAAACAAATATAGTAACCCAACAGTCATTTCCAAAGCTACCTGTCTGTTACCATTTAATTCTATAAGATGAACAGAGATAGCAAAGCAGCATAAAGCAGGTGTAGTTTTCGTTCACAGTCCAAAAGAAATGTAATTAACTACACACTTAGCTGTCAAATATGTGATTGTTGTGTGACTTACTGGCGCTCGTTTTACAATAATACGTTATGCACTAGTTTATGTAAAAAATCGAAAAACGAAAAAATGCGGCTTATCATCTTATCCGTTCGAGTCTTCAAACGTATTGGTTTTGTTTTTCAACAACAAAATTCAAAACTAAACAATATCTTTGCACTTAATAAAATACTAAAAGAAAAATAATCATTTAAATTTGATTATATGCAAGAGGAAACTATCTGTATAAATTAGCCATGATAATGTTCATGTACAACACTACTATAAATTATGAAACAGTTATCTGTACTGCTGTGTTGATTTGACACACAATGGGCATTTTACTGTAAAACTAAAAAGAATTAAGTCAATCATAATTTAAGCTACAGTATTTAAAAAAAGTATATAAACAATATAATAGTTCCTAAAGTCTAAAAGTCGAACTTAAAAAGTGTATTCAATACAAAATGTGAAAAAAGAGAAAGATTTATAAACGAAACGTTTACCTTTCGAGACAGTGTTTTGTCACGTTCGTAATTAGCGAAAGCATCAATCATTTCACTAGACAATCAATTAGTTTAGATTTTTTACGTGTCACGTCGTTCAGGATCGGATTAACAAATGTTAAAACATTTCAAGTTAATTTTCACAAATGACACATGAAAAGTTATCTTACTGATGAAATGAAAATTATTTGATAAAGCAATCTTCAAATCTTATCAATAGTTGAATCAAATAGCTTATAAAAAGAAACAGGTGTTTGAGATTTTAGAACTTTTAAGGAAGAAGGATCTAAAATTACGTTACCTAAATATAGTTTGGTACTGAGAAAATAACAAGTAAGTAAACAAAAAGGTCAGTTAAATGATTTCCTTGGCATATGGTTGGTTGTTAAAACAAAAAACAATAAAACATCTACAAGACACTGAAGGACACTTTCTTCTACGTGCTTAATCTATTCTCGCTGTTTAAGTGTTATAGTTTAAATTGTGGATTATTTTCGGGTCCAGCATGTCATATTTTTTTTGTATTTTTCGAAAAAAAAAAGCGAATGTAAGAAGATTATTAAAGCCGGTCCCTTATTGTCACAGAAGGCAACATTCCCACGTCAAACATCGAAGATATCTAAAACCGTCGGCTTTAAGGGAGCACTGAATGTCACCCCGCAGTTGGCAGCAATGCAGGCACGCTCGATATCTTGTGTCAGAAAACTGACACCGTGGTTAAAAATTAATATTAATGATAATATTGTACGTGCGTGAGTAATAATCCTCTAGGGGGGGCCAAATAAAGAAAAAAACGTGACGAACTAAAGAATATTACTCGCTGAAAAATTATAATTTATTATATGAATACGTATGCTGAGAAGTTATTTCCGTTTTTAACGAATTGCAAAAACATAAACACTAGTACAGATAGTTATTTTATAATGTAAACTTTTTAGCGCGTGTTTTAGTTAGAAATACACAGAAAATCCAGGGTTGCAATGTAACTGCAAAATATTTAAAGGAGTTCTTTGATGCGTTAAAATCTTTACTTTTCACCTGCCTTCTAAATTTTTGCTACATTAACGCGGTAAAAAGTTACTTATAATTTGAAAAATAAAAGGAATTTAAAAAAAATTACATGGAACGGATGGTATCATCACAGGTAATACTACATCACTGGGAAAAGAACAATAAATATTGTAAGCTATTTAAGTTGTCTGAGACTTTCCAGAAACACTTTTGCTTATCGTGAGTAATATCGTTTTCAAGGTTAGCAGATGCGTATTCTGCGTATGGAAATATGTGTGATACGAAATATAATATAAAAATGTGTAATTAATTAAAATAATTGTATTTTGAATCATACTATTAATACAGAGCAAACCATTGATTTGGTACTTTGATTTTCAATTGTATTGATTGAAGAATTGAAAACGTACAGAGAAAAGGAAAATAATGCAATATAGCATATTTCTTGTCCCCGCATTTTAATCAAACATTTATATATGTAAAATGGGGTTTTTGTAATTTTTTAAGAGTCTGTTTCAGCAATAAGATAAGTAGAGTTAAGTCAGTTTATTTGCACCAGTTTTTGCGACCTGATTCATTCATTAGGCATGATACGCTCAATTCTTACGACCATTGAGGAAGTGAATATGATAAAAATAAGGAAAAAATTAAATCCAAAACCACGATTCTTACACTAAGTGCAATTAAAAGCTTGAAAACTCGTATGCTTTCATTTTTGAACAATATATAATTAATTTATACTATTATATAAAACTCTTAATATGTATTAAACTTAAAAACTATTTGGCGAATTTTGATGACACTATTTTTTAACCCCTGACGCAAAAACAGGGGTGTAATAAGTTTGACCGCTTATGTGTGTGCGCGTGAACCGATTTGGATGCGATTTTTTTTATATGAAAGCAGGTTTTGTAGCGGTGGTTCTTAGACATATTTTATCAAAATCGGTTCAGCTATTTCAAGGTCATCAGCTCTTTTTTTCTTAGCTGCGATAGGGATCTTAGACGCATACCGGGTATTTTGTTTGTAACTAAGTTTAAAAAGTTTGAAATAAAAATTAAATTTAAAATTTAAAAAACCCCCGACACAAAAAGTCTATAAAAAGTTAAAAAATAAAACTTCTGGGCCTAGTCCTTTAACTTTAACATTTAAATACTTAATTAGTAATATTTTGTGATTCAAACGGCGTCGCGTCGGGGGACCGCTAAATAAATAAAACAAACGTTAGAATACTAATAAAAAGAAGCTTAATATAAGTTCTCTAAGTCCCCCGACGCAACGACGTTCGAATCACAAAATATTACTAATTAAGTATTTAAATATTAAAGTTAAGGGACTAGGCCCAGAAATTTTATTTTTAACTTTTTATAGGCTTTTTGTGTCGGGGGTTTTTTAAATTTTTAATTTAATTTTTGAGATGTTTCTTATAATTCCAAAAGTACTATAAGCTAAGTTTTATTTCAGTTTTTTATCGCAAATATAATTTATTAATTTTGGTATGTACTTGACTCTGTACAAATATCCATATAAAATCGTAACGTGTTGTCACAGCAGAATGGTATTCCCTCTTTTCCTGCATCTGTTACCGGTACATATAAGCCGTGAAACGGCCACATGACATGCGATGTAAAACAAATGCTCCTGGCTGGAGACATTTTATTACTTTCACGAATATCGAGACAAAATATTTGAGATGGCCTCATAATGCTATCATAACAGGGAATTGTTAATTCCGGGCAATGCCGGATAAATATTTTTATAGGCAATCAATAAATCCAGGCGAAGCCGGATCGGGTTGCTAGTTTAGTATGTTGGTAGGTGTAGTATGCAATGTGTGGAAAACTACATAAATTTTCTGTCTAGACCAGGCTCTGATATCAATAAGAATCACGAATCTCTTGGAGAATGAGGGCACGTTTGGAGTGTTAACACTGAATATAAAAAAATAACCACAAAATGCCAAACCATGCCATAAGGAGATATTTAAAAGTCTAAAACTGTTTTAATGATCTCCTCAGGATGGTGACGTTTCAATCACCTTTTGATGATACTAACTCGGTTAGTGAGAAAAGAAGTGTTTGTGGTTATTTTTAATATTTAGTATCAATAAGACTGAGATCTCTAAAATAGAGTCTAACGTTATATAAAACTGTTTTTATTTCTGTATCATAATAATATCAAGATATCATATCTCAGCATCAGAGATGCAATCCCTCGAGCTATAAAAAACGGGCGCAGATGCATTCCATTTTTTTGACTATAGGCCACGGTAGACGTAACTCGTGTCGCTAAGTTATGAATAATGTGTGTGATATCTGAACACGTGCTCTCAGGGAAAAAAGATACAACTGCACAAGTGATTACGTATGTGAGGGGAGATTGGTGCCTTTAGCTTTTGGCTGACAAGAGAAGTAGGGAATGCAATCTTAATTTATTTTTTTAATCGGTGGCACAGAATGATTGACAAATCTTTAGCTTTTTTCCAAAACTGTGAGTGTAAAGAAGAAAGAGAGAATTATTTTAATCTTTTTAAAATTATTTCACATTTTTGCTGTTTGCATTTTTTTAGAAATTATTGACGTTGACACGCAGCGCTTTGAAAAATTTGTGACTGTTTTACCATTTTTTCAAATTTATAAAAAAGGTATACATACCTTAAACGGAGCAACAAGACGTGCTCAATACACGATTTACGCGAAATATGATTTCTTTGAGTTTTAGCCTGCCGGAGATCGGGAATCGTTTATGTGAATCAAACGTACGTAAGTCGGAGTCCTCTCTCAGATTGGGACCTGGCTTCAGGTAACAAACATGGGAAGAAAATGAATGTAGGTCCTTCCCTAAAGCTAACTGAGGGCTTAAATAGACTGAACAGACCGACACTCAGAAAGGTGATTGTGCTTTTAACCGGCCATGCTTTCCTGAGATAACACCTACATGTGATGGGGATACACCAGAAAGCAACAGTTGTAGATTTTGCGAAATTGGGTTTGAAATAGCCACCCATATCGTGTTCGAATGTGAGGCTTTAACTAGCTCATAAGAAGATCGAGATTAGTTACTGATTAGATCTAGTAAAAGCACAAAAATCCTTTCAGAATGCGGTGCATTGGGCCAAGAGACCACCCCATTCTATTTTAATCTTTTAAGTCAGAGTCCGCCTATACTGATTTATTTTTTAATTTTTTAAGTATATTTATTCCAAACTGTACTCACTTTTAACGTGAGACAGTTTAGAACCAAACCGCGGCGATATTTTGAATAGTTTGAACGATATGTTTCTAAATTTTCAGATGCACTCATAAAGATGTTGAATTCTTTGATGCAGTTATAAAAAGATGATTTCACTGCACACACTTACAGTTTTCAACACTTGTGCCGTTTAAATTTAATTTTTTTAATATAGAGCACACCATCAAGTTAAGTATTTATAAATATTTAAATAAAAAGACAAGTCAAAGACCTCGGCAATTTCGGTATACAAAAACTTCACTGTTCAATTTTCATGTCAGCCAATTTGTAGTTTTTATTTTTATACAAATAAAATAGGAAGAAACAACGTAGTTTTTATCGGGATTCTTATAAAAATAAATTTTAATAAGCCTTCAAAAACACACTTAAAATTTAATATAAGTGGGTTCGATGAATCAATTTATAATTATTATCTGCACTGACATTTCTTTTTTTCTTCTTTATTTTAAAAATTTAATATTTTTTTGAAGTAAAATTTCTTTAGTCGCAATGATTTCAAAAGGATAGTCGCAGAAAAAACGTAAATAAAGTAGTTGTTTCTCAGCGAGAGAACGAATAAAAATAACAGCACAGATGGTGTCAATTTTTGATTGAAATCTAGTTTAAGTGAGCGAAAGTGAGAGAGTTTTATTTCTACTGAGCGGTTCTAAGCATACGCAAACTATTTAAAAAAAAATACAATACGTATTTATTAATTTACTTTTACAGGTACGTTGGTATAGTTAAAAAACTATATTCTGTTCAGTTTTTTAAAAAAGTTACTTTATAACAATAGTTTATGTATCAAGATTGTAATGTATTATTTTATGTACGAGATTATAGTTTTATACATTGTTAAAACGAGCGATTAGTGAGTTTTAACAGTCACATGAGTATTACTTTTTTGCACGTACCTTCAATAAAATAGCTGATTATCACATCATTCAGTTTAGCCATGTTGGAATTATATGTGGACTGTTTACGATGGTGACGCCTCCTATGCTGTTTCTTTGGCTCATATAGATTTAAATGGCAACTGACAGAGATATTACTATTGGATTGGTAAAATTTAAATACGTTTGCTTTACTTTACGCACTAGTGCGAAAAAGGGTCATTTTACTACCTGTACTGGCATGAAAAGTAGCTATTTTATAAGAGATCGTGATAAAAAAATTCGCTATTATGTCAAGAAAACAAACAGAGGCCTTTTCGCAATTTTTAAAAGTAAACTTCAGGAATGGCAATTATTTTGTAAGGACATACGAACATCAAAAACAAAAGATTATATCAAAATAAAACAAAAGCGGACTGAACAAAAGACAGTCGTTATACTGATTCAAAAAGCTGCCATTATTTCTCTATGTTTGAGCTTTGAACAACCCTCTAAAAGCCGATAAACACATTTTTTTTAGATACGTGAGCTTTAAACGTAAGAAGTAAAAACATAAAAGCGTCAAAGGTCACATAATATATGTTCCCGATAAACTTGGAAACCACTGGACCATTTTGAATCTGTTTTATGCTTGGATAGAGTATTATTCTGGGAATGATTTAGACCACAGATTACAAAATTCCCAAATACGAAATGAGCACAGGAAAAATAGGTACCATCCATTTACGCATAAACGCTTAATATTTACTTAACAAAAAACCGTCAGTTCCTTAATGATAATAAACAGAGTCCTATCTGAATTCAAAGAGAATAATTTCGCTACAATTCAGATTTGCTTAATAATACCATTAACTATTAAGATATATAATTGTTTTAAATATGTTTTTGTAGTGATTTTTATGCGAAAAATTAAGATAAACTTCGTCACTAACGCTCTGTCCTAGCTATACGTATAGTATTGACAGTTTTTAGTGTATTTGCCATATGGCAACATACACTATTGGCGTCGGTCGGATGGCGGGACCTAGGGGTCGGACCAAAATTTCTCGACGTTTCATAACTTCCTAAACACTTTGGCACCATTTTTAAAAATGTTTATATATATATGTATATATATATATATATATATATATATATATATATATATATATATATATATATATATATATATATATATATATATATATATATATGTGCGGGCAATAACTTTCGAAAGAGTTAATTGATTTTAACTAAATTTGGCCCGCATGTTGGAATCCACCACCGCACGAACCCTGTTTAAAATGGGCCCAATCGGGCCATTTTAAGGGTAGTTTTTAGTGGTTGAAATATGTTTTTGGGCCCCAAAATACTGAAAAAATTCTCCGAATCGTTTCAAAATTGAAATTTAACCCTCTGGTAATAATTAAAAAGTGTCCCTAAACTTTTAATAAAATCGTGCCAACAGGACCGAATTTAAAAATTTCACGAAAACAATAATTTGCAGATAGTGAATTATTTACTGAAAGGTGTATATAACTTGGTATAGAAGCTCGATTGATAATAATATTGCAATTAAGAAAAAAAATGTTATTTTAAGGGGTGTATTAACCCATTAATGGCCAATTGAAAATGAAAAACGTTATTCTTACAAAGTATTTATTATATGAAGTTAGGAGGGGTTTACAACAAACAATTAAAAAATAATTTTGATACCAACTTATAAATTTAATCAAAACAAATTATAAATTCGAATTGATTTTAAATAAAAGTTTAACTGTACTCGTTTGAGTACAGTGACCGTAAATGGGTTAAGGAGTCAAATTTTTTATTTTACCCAAAAACCAACTTAAGTTCGCATAATCAAGCCACACTGCCTGTATTAGCAAATACACTATATTGTCGGCAGGGTTTTGGCACTGCGACCCGGGTTTTTTATGTATGTGGCTTGTACCACGAAAATATAATTTAATATGGTACGTCAACTTTTGCAATTCAAAGCTCAATTAAACATTGGATGCCGGAGGCAAGGCAAGCAATTACTGTCGAAAATTGACTAGACTTGACCCTTTAATGAAGTGAGAACGGTTAAATCCACGTTACCGTAGTAAATTAACAACCCCTAGTTACACAAAATAGCTTAAATCTACATCGTAATAAACTGTTTATCAACAAACTTAAACTTCTGGGTTTGTTGCTGTTTTAGTAGTTTTGTAATAAATGACTTTCATAATAATTATATGTTAGTACCTACCTAATAAAATGTGAAAAGTTTCAACATAATATTGTTATTATATTATTGCACTGTGACTGTCAAAATGTGTACTATAATTTTTAAGGGAGGTAAATCACGGTATTCTTTAAAAGAATTTCCTTAAATTATTATGCGTGTATTATGCTATTTATACATGTATTATTCTAAAAATAAAGCTGTTTTATCCTTATTTTCAAATTAAATAAAAACACGGCTGAATTTATTTACACTATTAAGATCTTTATTTTATAACAATTGTTTTGCACAACACAAATGACTTCTGTGGACAAAGATCTTCAACTTTAAAGTCTTCTTCTGACAATCTCACCATAAATTTATTTAATTTACAATGTAGGTATAACATTAATTAACATCAAGTAACAATCAAATATGTTGCATATATTTTAGCATATTATAATCTCCGCATATTTTTAAAAACAGTTTTGGAAACACTGACATATTTGGAGCTTCGTGTGTAGGTACATTTCCCAGAGACAAGATGCGCGTCTAGGCTTTTAGATAGCTTCTCAAATCTCATGTTACTTTCGCACAGTACAACGAATATTGAACAATGCTGAATCCAAACGTGCGAAGCATCCATAAATAATAAGATAAAATCCGTTTACAAAAACAATACAGTACCCACTTCAAAATCCTCGAATATTCTTTTCTTTTACCGCTGTCGCATGAACAAACATATAAAAATATGTATTTATAAAAAAAAAATAGTTTCGTATAAATCTCACACTTCTGAGTGAAACTTCATGGGTAAAAATTTGTTAACCAGAACTGAAAGTCTATCGAAATTCTTCCTTAACGTATTCGTACCTGCATTACCAATTCCCGGCTAACAGCTCTTTTACCCAACTTTGATGGGTTCATTTTTCGTTAGTTTTTGTCTCTTACGCTGTTGAAGGAAATTTCTTTCAATGCGGCTAAAGAAGTTCACTTCGCATTTCGATTTTTTTTTTTTTGTTTATGCAGGTATCACTCGATAGGACCGCAAACTGATTTTGATCTTGTTACACTTTCAAATGGTATACCTAAACTTAAATGTTACCCAGCTACAATTGAGTAAAGATAAGGTTCTTGGCGAAACTGATATTAACGTGAAAATATCCGTAATATTAATGTTCACGCCAGTCAAGCCATAGAGAGATCTAGTAAACTCATAATTAATTACGTGTATTTCACAACAAAAGATATACTCAGCTGGACCCACAAACCAATTAAATGTCACCACCAGAAAAATATGAATTAAGAGAAATCCGCGACAGTTGGTAATAAATTCTGAGAACATTTTAACAAAAAAACATTTAATTAAAAAAGTTTAACTTTTCCATTCACTTCATTAATTTAAAAATGCAAATGGACATGTAGTAAATTAAATTAAAAATCTGCTGCCCTTCACAGAGCTTCGTTTTACCCGTCTAAATCCTACGCTTCAAAAAAAAAAAAAAAGATTGTGGTACGATTGTGTATAGACGTTTTAATAAACAAACCTGCCAATCTTCCAGATTTCAATTTTAAAACAATCTTGAATTTCAAAAGGTGCAGATTGATATAAAATGAAGACAATAATGTTGACGTTTAAATACATTGAAGTTAAATAACAATAGAATAAATAAAATCTGACAGCTTGTGTGTTATTTGGGTAACACAATACTCACTCTAATTGTTGGGTTTGAAATGCACTATGTCTCAACTGGCTAACTTGACAAGGTGTCATTTAAGTCGAGCTAGCAAGTTGCTTATTGCAGCGTGATTTTGTGATTATGGTGCTACATCTGACAATACCATAATTGCGTGACAAAAAGTACCGACATTTTGAATACATTTGTAATCTTCTAATCCCGATGTCCTATCCTAAATCGCGCGTTTTCGATACAAAAAGACGTAGCATGTGTACTCTGAATCTTAATTCCGCTGCATACGAGAAATGGCGCCACTGCGTGGTCACGAGCTGGTTTTCAAAATTAGAAACGTGGCTATTTTTTCTGCTTGGTTTTCTGTTGGCTTTGAGCAAGAACCAATCAGAAAATAGTATCTTGTCACGTGGGCGACATGGGTAAAAGTCGTATACACATGACATCATACTATGACCTGCATTTGTGACAGTTTATAGTTAATAAAATAATAAAATATATAGTTCATAAATTAATAAAAATGCAACCATTGCTATTCGTCTATATATAATCGCGTTGTCGTTTATTTTTGTTGACATTCGAACAAAATCATCTACGTATCCAGGTTGAGAAAGAGTGTCGTCTGAAGCCAACACAATATACAATCACAAAATTCAACACCACAGCAAGCTTGGAAGCTTGCAGCGAAACCAGTCAATTGATTAGTGAAACCACCCACGTGTGCAGTGGCTTTTACTTTGCGTAGTCGACAGAGATTTAATTCATTTACTAGTTAGTGTATGTGCCATATGGCAACATACACTATTGGCATCGGTCGGATGGCGGGACCTAGGGGTCGGACCAAAATTTCTCGACGTTTCATAATCTCCTAAACACTTTGGCACCATTTTTAAAAATGTTTATATATATATATATATGTGTGTGTACGGGCAATAACTTTCGAAAGAGTTAATTGATTTAACGAAATTTGACCCACGTATTGAGATCCATTCCTGACAGAAGCCTATTTAAAATGGGCGTAATCGGGCCATTTTAAGGGTAGTTTTTAGGGGTTGAAAAATGTTTTTGGGCCTCAAAATACCGAAAAAATTCTCCGATTCGTTTCAAAATTGAAATTTAGCCCTCTGGTAGTAATTAAAAAGTGTCCCTAAAATTTTAATAAAATCGGTTCGACAGGACCGGATTTACAAATTTTATGAGAACACTAATATGCAGATAGTAACGTATTTATTGAAGAGTGTATTTAATTCGGTGTAGACGTTATATTGATAATAATGTTACAATTAAGAAAAAAAATGTTATTTTAAGGGGTGTAATAAGGGGTTAAAATTTTTATATTGCCCAAAAACAAACATAATTTCACATAATAAAAGTATAAAACCACACGGCCCTATACAAGCAAATACAATATATTGTCGGCAGGGTTTTGGCACTGCGACCCGGGTTTTTTTTTTTATTTGGAACTACGCTCGCGTCAGCGTCGCTTTTGGCAAGAACCTTACTATATAACCTGAATAAAAAGTAGGTACTCTAAACTTCTAACTTCGGTACCAAGTTGTCGAGTATTGCTGATAAAACAGACAGGCAGTTAAGAATTTTGAATATATTTTTTCCACCCTGATTCAGTTTAGATAAAGTAAACTTCAATTATCTACAAGAAAGACGTAACATAAAAGCGTTTTAATAAACAAGTGTTTTGCGGTGACAATTTATGGTACATCAAGTAGGAACAATAAAGTAACCTGACAACATTAAACTCTTGTGGGACAAGCGAATGAAAATTATTGAACAAACAAAAAAAAATCACTGTTAATAAAAAGTAGATTTATGATAATTATTTATTTAATTATTATTTATGAAGAAAATATTTGTGCAAGCTATGTCAGTAAAATTGTAATAGTGACAATTTAACTTTTCAGGAGGAAAGTTCAATATAATGAGAAAACTAATTTTGGCTGCAACGGAATGAAACAGCGTTTCTGACTGTGGACACCATTGAAACAGGTATTTTAAGAGGGTACATGTGACATGTAGTTTTTGAATAATAATAATAAAACAGCACTATTCCTAAATTCGAATCCAGAGTTTGTAGAATTTTAAGGGCGGCAAATTATAGCTTGAGGTGAGTGGCGATTACCAAAAAAAAAATCGGCCCTGTCTGTCATGTTTTTGTATTACATGAGTGCTGCATACGACCAGTCGTTCAAAATGTGATTTATCAATGTGGATTTTAGATTTAATAAAATTCGTAACTTGAGATTTGCGCGTTATATGGTTAATTTTAAAAAATTTAGTAGATATATTTTTAGTTTCGAAAAAAATATTGAAATACAAAAAAAATCACTAAACTGGAATTAAGCTGGATATAAGAAAACAATGATTTAATGCTTTGTAAAAAAAGATGACTCGATTTCTAAATCAGTGATCTGCACATCTGACTTCGAAATGAAAAAAAAAGTTGCTTCAATAATAGCTTCTTATATATTTTTTTCAGTAGAAAACTCACTAAAAATACCATTTAATATTTGTGAGCACGTAGGTGGATTTTTAAAATACAGGACTACATCTTCGATACATTTCGGGCGTTCTAAAAAAAGCTTTCTCAGTTCAGCGATTCACTATATTATTTTAAATTTATTAATGCTTAGCAAAATACAGTGTGAACAATAAAGATAAATTATGAAATATACTGACTGCAAAAAAAATCAGTAATATAATGTATTATTGGTCCTATCCTACTACTAGAGATAAAGACACGTGACAAAGATATTCTTTTTTCGAAATTGTTTCTAATACAACTCTCAAAAGATCCGAATGCATTTATTTTAAATTCGCTTTGTGAGGCGATGTATTTTCACATATACACCAAACTTCGTTTAAATCTATTCTGTTTTTCGATGTTTTTTGATCTGACATTGATCTTGACTACCGGAATAGTCAAGATGAAATGTGTCATAACACAGACAAATACAATCTGAATATGCAAAATGATTCATTTTAATCAAAAAACATATACTCACGGCGTGATTTAAATAACTGTTGAAAGTTGAACTCGATTGAGAACTCATTTTTCTGTTATTATAGAAGATAAGGTACTATTTTTTGGCCATCATTGTATCTCCCGGCATACTACATTCATGTTCAAAATATAAAGGCGCATCTCAACAGAGAGCATCTGATTTACATTTTCTCTCGTGTTTTGTTCATTTTTTATTGACTGTCAGCAATTTTCTTTGAACATTGTTTGGTGTAGCAGTTATTCAAATAACGAGTGGATCTCGTCTTATGAACAGAACGCCTATAGTCTGGCCCATAAACTGCGTAATTGGTCATTTGAAACTTAACAATCAATCAGACCTTAGTCAAACAATAACAGAGCATGCTCTGTTCATGTGATATAAAATTATAGTCGCCTTACTCGGCTTTATATGAAATACAAGAACAAGTGTGAATCCTAAATATTTTTTTAAAAATCGAACCGAGATCTCTTCGTTTTGTAGTTATCTTCTCTACCAACGTAAATCTCTAAGACTATTATAGAAAAATAATTTCGTCAGCATTTATATGAATGTAGATAGGAAAGGTGATTGTAAAATGAGGAGTAAAACATTTTATACTTTTTTGAGGTCAAGTTTTAAAAAATAAATTTTATTTCAAGACAAAGTTTTTAGAGGATCGACTTGCTGTATGAAGGTGGTTTTTGTGACGTTTTCATAGCATACGAAATATTTAACCGTACTTCCTGGAATCTCATATATGAACACGAACGTCTATGTATTTCAGTAGGCTGCTATGTTGACGTGTTTTTGTTTTACGTTTTATTGTTTTATGTTTCCAATGCAGATGCGCAAATATAGACGATCTGATAAAATTATACCCGCGAACGTTCGAATATTTTAGAATTGGGTATAGATAATATAAAATCTTTTTAACACTGAAAAATAATAGACAGAAAATGTTTTTTTGTATTCGACTTAATTTATTGTTACAATACAAGAGCCTAATTACAGTTAATAAAAAAATATTAATATAAACATGGAAAAATTCTTAGAATTAATTGTTTAATTTCCAACAGAACGGCCAATTTAAACAAGTTCCAATAGTTCTAATATGCTTCTTATGAGAGTGTAATTTTTGCATTGGATAATACTGTCAACTTTATAGGTCATTAACAGCTGGGGTTATTTGGACCTAGTACCAATTTGTATTTTCATTTTGATATTTTTTCAATAATATATTAAAAACCCAATTGACGCTTTTACTAGTTCTCATATTAGAACCTGGAAACTGCCGGTTTGTAATAGACGAGCAAAAAAACGTCGTATAAAGAATGTCGTCCCAAAAATTTCAGCTACTCACAAGACAATGTTAAGAATATTACGGAGGTTTGTTGACAGATTAATAAAATCAATTTATAGGGAGTCATATATAGATTGAAACCACAAATTATTGTTTTTGATTTATAAATGAAATGTGTGAATTGTGAACTGAAAATGTAGTGAAATATTTCACTACATTTTCAATTCCAATATTGGAAGTTAATGAATTTAAATTTTGAAATAGCGCAATTAAAAACTAACATATGATAGTTAAATTGAAAACATCCCCTACCGGTAATTGAACAATATAAAACAAAACAAAAAATACGTACCATAGATTCCAGTTGTAGTGTGGTCACATACCGCGATTTTTTTTTAGTAAGTATTTTTAAATACGCATTCGGCGTAAAATTAAAACCGAATTTTTGTCGGTGAAATCGACTGTGACAAAAAACTGTTGACAGTCTACGACATATCCTCGTTTGTCGAACGTGTCAAGCATACACAGAGGACGAAATATCCGGTGTAAAAGGTAAATTCAAAAAGACACAAGAAGTAGCAAAATTAGTTGGTTGTGACATTGAGAAATAATTTTAAAATGTAAAAAGAATGCCGATGCGCTCAAGGGAAATACTAAAACGCATTTGTAGGTAATACAAGCAAGCCCTTATATTTTTATCTGTCCTGCAATTCTAATATTTTCATTTGTGAATGAAATATGATACATTTCTGATATAACTCAGCTATTCCTAACATACCTGATAAGGATTAGGTAGAAGGAAATCATAATTTTATTTAAAATTAAAATTATGTTTGAGATTTTGACGGATTCAAATATTTCGTGGTTCTTAAATTCCAAAAACGTGAGTTTATAGAACTACGCTTATGCCTGGTTGACACACCCGACGAATCTAAACCAAATTTTACACTTACGATTTTTAGAGGATTTATCAAGTTTCTTTTATTTTACTCCGGCTTCCATGAATAAGAATCGTTTACTGATGAACGAAATTTATGCTTTTCTCGAAAACGGAACCAACGATTTAGCTGTTCATGTTTCATAAATGTCGATCCTATAATATGCCATCATTCATCTTGGAATTTAGAAAGGGTAATTTACAGACATACCAAATTCCGTGCTCGATTTAGTTCAAAGAGAAAGTCACCGCGATGGAGCTGTACCATTTATTTTAATTTTCCAGAATTCAACACCGTCAAAAACAAATTTGATTTGTGGTTCATAAAAATAAGCTCGCAGCTTTAACATAAGTTTTTGTCATCGCCAAAATGATTTGGCTCATTCTTTACATTAAAACAACAGAGGCAACCATAGAAACATTGTTTATTTAGAGGATCATCTATTTGTAGCTTTTAAGCAATTATTAGTATGTGTGGTGGCGGTATTGTGGCATTACCTGCGGTGCGGCATTATATGATACATGAATATCACCCATCAACTGTCAACGGTAAACGTTATAGAAACAAAACACGACGCTTCCAAAGACGCACGAAGGGTCGTTTGAGTACGCGCGACGCTTCATTTGTATTAAATTTACTTACGCTCTTTCATTTGTTTCAACAATACACATCCATAAGTAGTATTTTACCGACGATAAATGCATTTACAATATGATCAATATTTTTTAATCACCTTCATTTTAATGAGAATTTGAATATTATTCTGTAAACAATTAACTATGTTTTAAGATCAACTATGAATTTCGATTTTGGGTTTGCGCTTGCGTTAAAGTGTAATTTTTGTTAAAAATTAGACAGACCAAAGTTGTTGAAATGTATTCTCCCGTCCACGTATCATAATACATGAAACAAATGTTTATATGTGAGGTTTTTTACAAGCTGAAGAAGTCGCATTACATTTTGAATTGCACTGTTTTCTTAACTTTGAGAAAAAACTTTTTAAAATGAAACTTCTATAGCGAAGATTTTTTTCTTGCTTATGCAATGCTTACATCAAAATGGCGTAGTTTTATTAATTGTTTTCTTTAAAAGTTAAATATAGGTACACGCAGAGACTGTTAATTATTCATTCAGCATTAATTAATTATTATTCAAGTAGAATATTAATTATTTAATTGAAAACGGTTGTAATTAATTAAAATATTGTCTCTTTTGTCTGAGTTCATCGATATAGACGACTCTAAAGTGTTTATTAACATTATTTAATTGTATTTATTACTGGTTGACAAATTATAGTCTCTTTTGAATGATAAAGAATTGAATTGAATTAATTAATTCATAAATAATTTTACACAACTTACTTCAACTCTATTCTAACGTATCTAACGTGAAAATGGAAAGCAAATAATGGTATACTATACACTAATAGATTTATATTAGCAATAAATCCAAAATAATCTGTATACTTAAAACGCAAGCCGCTTTCTTTCGACAGTTCGTCAGCGGTCTCAACCGGTCTATTTGCATTTGCATTTACATATATTTTACTTAAATTAAAATTTTTTGTAACAAATGTGTCATCACTATTTTTCTTTTTAATATTTTCGTGTATCTAGAGTATCGGTAGATACTCGGCGCCAAGTCCACATTCACCTTTTCTCTCTTTCCCTTGCACTCGCGTGTCTACCGATATTATTATATAGTTCTGAAATCCCCATTTTAACATGCTTTCAGTTAAATCGGCTTTCATCAGAACTGCTCGCCATTTCTCGGAGAAGTTCAAAGTGACTATTCAAACATACATGTGCTTAATCTAACCATTCGACGACTTAGAGGGTAAACAAGCGTGTTAAAAAGAGTGCGTTCAGAATTGTCTCATTACACTAATATAAACGATTTCAATTTTTTTCCTTTATCTCGAAATTTGTTTAAAAAAGAAAATACTTTATTGTGGCTTTACGCTATATAAAATAAAATTGCTCCTAGATATTTAAATCAATAGCTGTAGCTGTGGCAAAATACAATTATGTATTGTGTTGAAAAAGTATGTGGAGTTTTTATTGCAAGGAAGCTTTGTGGGAATACATATAAAAGCTTATCAAAGTGGCCAAACTGCTGGTATACGTTGAACTTTATGAAACTTTTATATAATTTTTTATAGCTGATCATAAAGTTTTATTTCAATATTTCAAACATTTTTTAAATCATTTGTAATATGCAGTATTAATACGTTTGGCGTCTGTTTCCCGAAATTCTATTCTAACAAACGCCACTTGTATTATAACTATCTCCAAATGACACTTTATAAGTTATTTAAATTTTTTATACGTTTCTTAACTAATATGTGCATCGGAACAATGACGAAAATTGCGATAATGTATGACTCATGTTCTTATTCAAGCAACCATGGAGATTTATTGGGATAATGACTTAGCTGTGGAGCGTCTATAATCTACAATAACTGCGCATTTATTGAAAAAAAACCCCTCTTTCAAGATGACTCCGATATTTAAATGCTATATTTTTTCGATGCCAATAACCTATTTTAATAAACTATATCTGCATATTTTATGCTTTCATATGTAATAATATATATATATATATATATATATATATATATATATATATATATATATATATATATATATATTTATATATATATATATATATATATATAAAATATACTTAAGAAGAAATTAGGTTAAAAGCTATTTGCGAAAAAATATAAAATTTAGTTTAATGCAATATGTAAGTTTCTTATATAAAAAAAAAGTTATAAAAAATACAGTTTTGAGGAAATATTGATATTATAACTAAAAAATTATTGCTATAGCAAATTTTGAAGAAGCATTTATCTAGGACATTGGTTTATTTTTGTTAATCAAAAACAAAAATATTTTAGTAGTATACTGTTATTTGTTTCACCGAAATATACAACTGAAAATACCAATTTATATATTGTAATATATTCGTATTATGACAAAATTATATCCGACTAATGCGACAAAAATGCGTATAATAGAATAGCACAAAACAGCTGAAATAATTAGATCATCAACTGTTAAAAAATCGGAGACACGACATACAGGATTACAAGAATATATACATAGTATGAAATAATTAATTAATAATAATTTTAAAGTCATTTATTCAAGATCATTTAATATAGTAACTATAGTGTCTGGACATTAATGTTTCCCATATTTTTTATTTAAGTATGCGATTGAAGTACTTACAAATTCAGTTTTTGCTTAAAGCATGGCACTACGTATTCTCCTTAGCACTTAGTGTATTTTGTGAATAAATAATTTGAATTTTGCATAAGACTTTCAAATCAGTTTTTTTTGTACAGCTAAGCTGATTCGTTCTGAGGTCTTTAACCTATTGGAGGCCCTGGGCACTTTAGAATAGTGGGGCCCCTATTACTATTACAGAGGACTATTTTTTTAAAACAGGTAAAAAGAGTATCCTAAACAAAATTTTAGATTTATTCGACTGTTATTTTTATTTCTTTTTAGGCACATTCAATGCATACGTAATTTTGGTACAATTCGGAAAAGTAACTCTTTTGGCATTCACTATACATGTTCTTAAATCTATAGTAATCTGGCAGGAACTAGGGGGCCCTATCAATCGCGGGGCCTTGGACACTTGCCCAGAGTGTCCAGTGGAATTGTGTTTGCCGATATTTGAATTTTGGGTAAAAAATCAAGTTTTTTCTATTGCTCTGAAATTAGATTTCCGGAGGTCTCTAACGCATTGTAATTTCCAGTCTAATTTGGAAGAAATTTTATATCTCGGGGTTAGTTGAGCACGTTTTAAAATCTGTTTATTTTCAAAATCCAAGATATTATTTGTGATTATCCAACTGAACGCGTAGATTATCTGATTTTTTATTTTGAATAAATGGCTTTAGGAAAAAAACTCTTTCGTCTTGTTTACGCTATTAATTTATACGCATGCGTATGATGCTTTACTATCTAGAAATTGTCGGTCACATTTTGTACTTGACCCATTCGTCTGGTAGTGAGAATTCTGGCAACAAAAACAGGACAGCTTTAGTTTCAGGTAGTGAAGTTACACTGGCTGTTCAGACACATTGCGCGCATATGTCAACGCCACAATGTTAACGCCCAGATAGAAGCGTTTTTGTTCTTTTAACTATAAATTATAAATGCTAGCCGATTCTACGAATCGATTCTCCATTGATGAATCAGGAAAAAAAACTCTTTGGCCTATTTAAATAGAACACACGCGAATCGTCGCGTAATAAATGCAAACGTTGGTTTGTCACATTAAATACGTTGAAAATTATGTGAAATAAAAGAGCCGGTACGGGTGAAGAAGTCAAAACAAATTTAGACCCTAGAGAAAAGGCAATTGACGCGTTTTCAAAGCAAAATATTCGCTGCATATTTAGACAATTTTATAGTATCGTAGATGATAGATAAAATTGACTTAGTAGTAATTTTTAAACTATATTAAAGATAGACACATATTTAGACATTAAATTAGACTTATAGATAAAAATCTCTTTTTTGCCTTTTAAAAATATACGTTGATTTTTGCTTGAAGTATATACATTCTGAAGGTTTTTCTTTAATTTTATGAGTAGAAATATATTTATAGGAATTTAGGAAATAATTTAAAAATATTTCTAAACTTAATAAGTTCAATGTTAATAAACACTGAACTAAAAATTTAATCTAGTTTTAAACGCTTGCATGTTGGTTTTCAAATTCTATATTTTTTTTGATCAAAAATAAGTATAAAACTTGTGAAAGTTCGTCACGTAACATAGATAAAAAGGATCGTTGAAAAGCTTTGGAAAGAATTTATATGCATGCGAAAGAAAAAATCCACTGGCTTATAGAAGAAAATAGCTCATATGAACTTCTTCATTCGTCTAAACTCAAGAAAATTGAATTTATTTTACTTTCTTTTTGTATAACTTCCACAGTATTTTGAACGAGTCAGAAGGAATCATACATTTTTCAAAAACAAATGGAATACAAAAGTTCATTCACGAAACAGAATGTAACAGATTCCATTCATACTTTTGTAAAGATAGAATTAACAATATTGCATAATGAACGAACACATGGTAAAATATTTATTTATAGTAATATTTTCATTATGGACCGTGCCTCCGGACTGAAAGGAAAATTAAATTGTACTTTTGATTTTACGAAAAAAATGTCAAAGGAACAAAATTTTTTGCTTGGCTTGACATATAATTCCATAATTAAAACAAATTCGAAAATTCCATGATAAATGGGTTGGCAAAAAATTTTAAGGTTTCCAAGAATCCTTGATAAAACAATTTCTAGACGTTTAAATAAAGTCCTTTATAAAGAAAATTTACGCAATAACAGAAATATTAAAATGTTGTATTCGAGGAGCTCTAACGTCCATAAAAATTAAGTAAATTCGCAATATTTTTAAATTCCTGAGCGCCAGATTTCAATTATGTCATGAAAAAGGACGGGAGTTAACCTAATAATTTCATATTTTATCATTGTTTATATAAGACGAGGGGTTCGATTGTGTGGTCACCAAGATCTCCGGCTTGAAAATATAAGATCGACTTGTCGTAGGAGTGGTGACTTTAGAAATTGTTCCGATTTTATAGAGAACAGATAGCTATAGTGACTTCAGTAACAACACTACTTCCTGGTATTCATAGAGTATAAGAGCTTTTAATTTTTATGAATTTGTTGCTCGGTAAGAGTTTCTTAGGAAATATATATGATTGCCGTCTTAAAACATAATGGTAACGGTTTTTTTTCATGTAATAACTTGAAAAAAAAACAACTGAAATTTGACTATTATTTAAGACGGCAACCATATATTGTATTCCTAAATATTGTATTCATAAATATTAAAAACTCTAACTCTGTGAGACTAGCAGCTACATTAAAATGAATACCGATAGACGCTGATGACCTCAGCTGTTGAGCGTCTATAATCTACAATCTCTCTCTTTAAAATGAATACCGGAAGTGGTGTTTCCCCGCTGTTGGATCAAGTTCTCGTAAGGTTGCCTAGACAAGTGATTAAAGTCACAATCTGTACTAGCTTTTCTGAAAGTTTCGTCTTCTATAAAATCGGTAACAATTTTCACGTCCGTCGCTTGGACTATAGGTATATTTGCGAGTCAAATGGTATAAGTCGGAACCCTTGTAGTGAGACTTCTTTGTTTTGATTTAGTTATAAGTAGGTAAAGTATCTAAACGTATTTTTTAGCACCCTACAGTTCCGAATGTACACTGACTAAACTAAATGGACAGACAGCAAAACGACTGAAATATGTATATATATATATATATATATATATATATATATATATATATATATATATATATATATATATAAAAAAAACTTTGAAATTCCTGTTGCATGGTTCAAACATTTATTATAAGTAAACATATTATAAACTAAAGAAAGCACAAGTGCATCGGTACACCTATAAAAACAGTTTAATGGTCGGTCAGCGAGCCCTATTTCTCTGAACTCGACTCCTTGCATTTGAACTCAACTGGAACACAAAACAGATGTACGCAGCAAAGTCTGCGTCGTGTCCTGGACTCGAAGAGGATGTCTTCAAAACATTGCGCGATTTATGTCTTCTACATGCTCTACAAATTATATTTTTATTGGCTTCATTGAGATGTCAAAGTTTTGCTTGATTTATTAATCTTTTATTTTGGAACGGATTCTCTTTTTTGTTGATAAAGCCTGGTTTCGTGTCATCTGCGTATTTTCATTTTTTTTTGTGTGTGTGTGCAATTTTTGTCAGAGGATGCAACTGTGTGAATCTTGTCATGTAACATTTAATTATCCAACACAAATTCCGAATGTAATCTACTTGGATTTATATTACACGATCTAACTTCATGAATCTTTTGGATGCTAATAAAATACGGTTCTTGAATCTTGATATCATATGACAATTAATACTCTATTAAACGATATCCGCTGATAACCTCAGTTGCTTAGCGTCTATAATCTACATTCTCTATTTCTTCTTCTTCTATTAAACGATATCCACTTACGTCGTCCCATATTTGTTTTTGTGTGAATCTACATTACAAATAGATTATGAAACATTTTTTTTGAGAATTTTTCAAACTTTTGTCTAAACTAAAAAAAATCTCAAAAGTATGTATTTTTTAAGGAATGTAATTGGATGAACGTCAACTGTCCAATTGAACGCAAACCACGAGAAAGATTCCTATATCATCATATTCAACATTTAAAAATATAATATTTTTTTAATTCTATTGTTTGCAACGGAATGATATAAGAACGGAAATGTTGGTTAAGTTTACATTATGTGTTTCTGTATGAGGAAAAATTTATATTGTTCAAAACTATCAACTTTTATATGATCCTATTGTAGATTTATTTCCTTATAAAATAAGAGCATTTTATAATCAAGAAAAAATTATTTGAGTAACATTAATCAAATTTAATTAAAGATTATAGGAATGATGGCATAATGGTAATATATTTTGATTATAAAATGTTGTAATGTTCAAACGGAAAACCATCTTCGTAATTTCCTGTTTAAATAATACAGTATATTATTTTTAAATACAGCCCAAAGCGTTTTCAAAGCCAAAACACACACAGATTTGATATAGATCCGAAATCCTTTAGGATAATTAATATTTATAGCATGTTCTAACTTTTAACAAATAAAAGACTCTGAAATCGGAAAAAATACGCACATTTAAGTTGTGTATTCTGCAATTTATAATAAGAGAAGTTTATAGCACTACAACTTGTATAAACCATGTTTTTGTAGACGCGACGTAATATTTGTGTTAAATAACGAAAGTTTCGCCATGGTAACATTTATGTGCGCGTGAAGTTAGTAAATTGTACATCGATGTAACTTTATAGCGTGTCAATAATGAAATAATAATAATAATAATAAAATTAATAGAATAATTACGACGCAAAACAGTACTTTTTGGCGAAGTTTGCTATTATTGTAAATATTTTGTGGCATGCTTCTTGATTTTTCTTTGAGTGACCTCGAGACTATGTCTGTGCAAAACGTAAATAATTACCAAAATATCAGCTGTCCGCCTTCAGTTCAGAGTGTCAGCTATTGATTCGACATTGAGTCCAGTCACATGTGGTGAAAGGTGACAGAGTATCATGTTTCTTAGAACTATAGTTTAGTTGCTGTTAGGACGGATTACAGTTCAAACTTCAATTAGTAACTATACAAGCGCAGTCGTTAAACTGACACTATACAGAAAGGTGTACCATTTCACATTCACAACTGCCTTAAAAATTTGAAAATTAGCGCAATAATCCATTCGATAGGTATTGCCTGTAAGATTGGACATAATGTTCATCTTCTTTAGAGGTTCGTACAGTAAGATCCAACGGAACCCTATTGTTGTGGCAACGTTGTCCGTCTGTCAGAGGCCTCTAACTTCTACGTGTAGTGAGATATCGACTTGAAATTCACACTTAATTAATATGTAAATGCTGGGTCCAAGGACGAAAATCTTATTTAGTTTTAAAAAACCTTTTTTTGAAGAATTGTACATTAGAAAAAAAGTTGTAAATAATTTACGAACGCAAAAATTTACCAAACGTTTAGCTGCACAATCAATCTCGACGTCTCTCGAGTCGTCATGGTATCATGTTATTATTGAGTTAATACTATATAATACTCGCCACGGCTCTAAAAGGTTCTGAAGTTAGTCACAAACAGTGTCGCAATTGCATATTTTAGAGCCGTCCTGGCTGTTTTGTGGGAAAGGAAAACTCCCACCACCTCCCAGGTACCGGCACAGAATGTGCGCTCGTCGGTGATTGGTTATCGTGTCACTTGTCGTTTTCCTGCTATAAAGTACAGCCCAGTACGCTATTGTTAAGTTCTTTCTTTGATTGTTAATTGATCAAGATACCTAATACAGTTTTGGATAGACAAGCACAAAAAAAGTGCTTACTAGTTCAGTCCCGGACAACCTCAGTATTTGTTCTTATCTTTTTTACAACTTTTTAGAGTTTTCCACAGTACGGACCCCAACTAGCACTTGACTAGTGTTTTTAATGCACTACGAGTGCAGTAGTATCGGTCGACAAAATATTGCCACTAGACCTTCTAGCGATTGATAGAACAACTGGGAAAATCTCTTATTAGTTAATTACTCGCATAAATCAACTAAGGGAGTAAATCTGTTGCATCGAACTGGATTTAAACACGTTTTTCATGAATTGTACCTGTTCTCTCAACAACTAGACTATAGCTTTGTGTTGTGGTGTAGAAATGACTCGAACTCTAATGATGAAAACCGTACATGATTTCTTCGGTGTGAAAGATATAATTTTAGCAGCTCATGAAAACTTAGGTACCTACTTCAATGTTCGAAGTTTCAATGTGACATGTGTTGTGTAGTGTGAAAAAAAATAAAATATTCGCAAATAATCACCACAAAAAATCTAACTTTTTAGAGTTCAAAATCACTGAGAATGTTAAATTTTAAGAAGGTTTCGCGTAAAAAGTAGCTCATATATCGCTTAAAAGTCGGAATCATGTATTTTCAACAGAATCTATTTTCAACTGATTTAACTCACTTATTTTCAAGTTTTTAATCCCTCCTTCTATTGCAACGTGCTCAGCCATTGGAAAAAATTGTTTGATAATTATTAACCTTAAACTAATAAAACAAATAAAGGGGAAGTAAGTTTGTCCCCTAAATAACATGAAACTGACAAGGAGAGAAGTTTATAGTGTGTTGCATTTTGATTCGCAAAATAGTAAGACAACGATGAGCGGCTTGAATCTGACGTTTAAAATTACGAACAATTGAAATAGAAAATAGTTTCTGGAATTTGACGTACAAACGGTAGGAACTTATAATATATGTTTCATGTAAATTCAGAAAGGAAAATATTAAATATCATATTCTCTATTTTCAGATATCAGAACAATTTTCGGATTAAACATTTTTTAAATACAAGTATATGCTGAAACGTTACATAATGTGAGGTACAGACAATTCATATTAAAAATGTTTTTCTGTAGATTATAGTATGTAAATAAAACTATGGTATGAATGTGACGATCTGTCCATGTGAGAATTTTCACATGACATAAAAATCAAAGTACCCTCTTAAAATGTGTAATAATTTTGCCGTAATTATAATATTAAATACTAAAGAAGCTAAGCTTCTTATGTGAGCTTATGACGGTGAGGCTCATTATAATTTTTTTCTGATAGGTTATGACTGTCACGAAGTAAGCATGAAGTAAAGGTTGAAAATACATGAAAAGTTGAAATACAAGAGTTCTTCTGTAGATGTATTACGTAAATTCATATACAGAGGTCATTGGTATTAGTTGCAGCGATGCCCCACTCTGGCTCAATAGTGAAGTTCAATTTTAAATTTGACATAGCCGGTTTTGTCTTGTAGATAGCTATAAAATTATAATCTCCCACATTTAGAGCTTAATCCCCTTAAACCCAGGCAACACTGCCGTAGAGTATGCTACACGATGTATGATCAGAGTATTCGATGCAGCGGCACCAGAATCAATAATTGAACCTAAAGCTGCTTCATTAAAGGTGATATCAGACGGTTCATTTTTTGATCATTTCTGTCTTTCATTCAGCATCTTTCATTCGAAATGAAACGTCTGAACATAAAATGAAACAATAATGAAAAATGAATTTATTAATGAACCAATCCAACAACGCTAGATATCGGCATTCGACATGATTCATTTCGCACTCTGAATGAACAAAAAATGAAGCGTCTGAACACAAGAAAGAACATTCATTCGGGTTCGATCATTTTATGTCGTGTCTTATAGCGGACTGACTTGGGACTACGACACCGCATAGTGAGACAAAATGGTATTCAAGCGAAACGACCAAAACACAGCGCTGTTTTTGGAGAATTAAAAAAATTATCAATGTATTTGGAACCATAAACTTGACAAATCCTTTAAAATCTCTAATTAATGATTTAAACTTAGACTTTGCTTCTTTTTTGACAATTCTTCGATCAAATGATCACAAATCAAACGAATTCCAAGACGCACAACTTCATTCGACGACATCTTCGAGGAAAAGACTGGATGAAATTTCATTTTTATGTCATTCTGCCTGTGCCGTGTGAACGCGGAATGAAACAAAAATGAACATTCAGTCAAATGAACATTTATTCAGAATGAATCGTCTGATATCACCTTAACAAACAACATGCATATATAACATCAAACTCCGTATCGTCACATCATATCATCCAAGTACATCAATATTGCGTATCAATTCGGCTGTCATGTATCGATCGCTAAACCAAATTTTAATTAATTCAGTCAATTACGTTCGTGTTTACAGTCGAATAATTTATGCTACGAAACCATTTTACTAAAGTGCCAACTTAATTAAGGTGCAAACACCACGCAACTTTTCTAGAGAATTTTTAGTAACAACTAACCGCAACATCCCTTGCATGAATGTCGATTTTTTTTATAAACTCGCGTGTATTAATGTCGATTTTGATCCCTAATTTTATTCAAACAGTTATTTCGGATTTTTGTGTCATTTTTTTGATGTAAAACTTTTTTAGGATGTGTTTTGTGAATTTAGCGAAGGAGATTTGCCATCACTAAATCTTGTTAATACGTTTTTGTACCGCTCTATACTTCGTCTCTTTAGTATAGCGTCCAAACATAATCGAAATTATTGGTATACATAACAACGAATTATAAAGGAAGGAAGGAATTGTAGATTATAGACGTTCAACATCTGAGATCATCAGCGTCTATATAATAAACATATAACAAAACAAAATATTAAAACAAAAACAACATAAAATAACAGATAAAGAACAATTTCAAAATAAATACAAACATTTATAAAGTTCACATACTGCGAGAGTTGTTTTAATGAATTATAAAGAGTTCAATTAATACAATTAAATAAAATCGTAATTTAGTCTGTAATTGTACCGTTTTAACGATTCCTAGAGCGAATATTGGGGAGGGGATAAAGGATAAGTGATACAAGATACTAAGATAATTTTTGTCTTTTCTTATAGCTCGTTTTGTGAATTTCGCGAAGGGGCACCTTTGTGAGTTACCGTCTCAAGCATATCATAAAAAACTAAGTATATGCATGTAGCTTTATACACAATTTTCAATTTGAGAGCCAGAGTAAGAACCGAAAATACCTGAAGTTAATCTTTTCGGTATCTCGACTATGGATAATTCTTGCCGCTAACATTATATATGTATTCATCTTTAAAGTTCAATTCCAAAATATGTAATAATAGAAATTAGTTTCACGGGTAATTGGAATAAAAAATCAATTTAAACACTTATTGATTGCAACGTTTCGTCTTTATTAAATCAAGACTTTTTCAAGCTCTGGAAAAAAATTTTTTTTTTACAAAAATTAACAATCATATAATAAAAATATAAAACCTTATGGATTAAATAATTTACTAAAAAGAAACAAAAATGTGACTAGCCTCAGCATGTTTAAATTAAAATAAAACTATGATATAAAAGGCAATTTTGCATTACAAAGATCAATAAAATTGAAAATTGTAGAAAATAATATCTTCTTTTTTTTATTATTTTATTTATATTATTTTCACAGTCAACTACAATTATAGTATGACAGTTGCTCAGTTTAACTAATTTTCGTTAGAGGTCAGTACAATTATTAAAATTTTTTGAATTTAAATTAAATATACATCACAGAAAATTGAAAATTGTTTTCGGCACTAATCAAGTGATAAAAAATTAGGAAATTTAAATTAATAATTTCAAACTTTTAATTTCTTTATATATATAAAATTGACTGTGAAAATAATATAAATAAAATAATAAAAAAAAGAAGATATTATTTTCTACAATTTTCAATTTTATTGATCTTTGTAATGCAAAATTGCCTTTTATATCATAGTTTTATTATAATTTAAACGTGCTGAGAGCTTGAAAAAGTCTTGATTTAATAAAGACGAAACGTTGCAATCAATAAGTGTTTAAATTGATTTTTTATTCCAATTACCCGTGAAACTAATTTCTATTATTATATATGTATTGTTCACATATTTTACATCACCCGCGCGTAAAGGTTACATACTCAATTTTTTTTTGTTTTGGAAAAAGTAATTTGCTTGTACTAAGAGCACATCTGATTAAAAAATCTCCTATATTTAAAGTATGGATATCAATAAAGAGTGAAATCAATTTATATCAAGCGTAATTTAGCTATGGCGCTACGAACAAACAGACGAGATTAAAAGTTTAGAAAACGTATACTTACCATTAAATATACAAATTTATATATTTGTATTGTGGCAATATATCTAAATAAAATTGTGATGAAACCTCTGTCTGCAAATTTTTTTTTGTTGCTATTTTTTTGTTAAATTTATATTGCTACTAAATAAAAGAAAAAAGTCGTTACACGTTTTGTACAAATACTATTTACATACAGAACGTCAAGCTGCGTTATAGATGTGTCATTAACTTTATTTTTACAGAGAAGAGCAGCGTTGAAATGACAGGGCGGTTTCACCGATGTGGGAATAAATCATATAAACATTGATTTAATTCAATTTTGTCATGTTTATATTTTTCATGTTAAAATATGAGATACTACCTGTGAAATAAATCGCCTTAAAATTGTTGAAAAATACAAAAAAAAAATAGCTTAACATTTTTTCATCCTCTTCCTACCCAAAGGGCTTCAAGGAATTTCTTCATGTACCAAAAATGAAATCTTTTTTTATCAATGTTTAAAACGTTGCTTTCTTAAAGTGACCAAAGAACAAAGGTTACTTGTATTAAATAGTTTTCCGGTATTAGAGGACTTTCTCGTTGATCCTCGGAAAACTATTTAATATTGAGATTATAGGAATTTGACGAAATTTTTTAAATATATAAAAAAATTTAATTGATAATTCTATCAATTGTCAAATAGGGAACAGTGGGGCTTGTAACACACGAGTCGTGGAAATGCTACAAAAATGACATCGCTACATGCTCGGCTATTCTCAAGCTCTAAAACTTTGACGTAGACCTGTATAATGTATATAGTAAAATACAAATATGAAGTGCACACTATATACCGAGAGCTGTTAGACATTTTTGGGTAGGTATTTGAGGCACTGTGAAAATTTGTACAATAACTCTTTAGTAATATCCGAATACAAAAACACAGACCTAGCTGAAGGGTAGCGGTGTCTCTCACACTTCAAGGTATCCATAGCGCTTGTTCACTCGCGCTCACATAAACATACATATTAACTGCCTGTTAGGTAAATGCCCCAACCAAATGACCCGTTTATCTATTTTTAGTTAGATATCAATATTATTCTGTGTATATTTCAACGTGCCTCAAATATATTTTCTAAGTCTTAAAACCAACAATTTTGCAAGCATCTGGCTAAGGTTTAGCTCCGATTAAATAGCTTGGCTTTTTTATTTTCCAACTCCTAAATACTAAATTTTAAAGTACTAAAAATTTCAAAATGCCTCAAGAATTTTTTTTGGCCAAAAATTTTGCAAATGTAAAAACTTGAGGCTCGGTTAAGCTCCGCTATCCTTCAGCCAGGTCTCTGTTCTTGTACTCGGATATCATTAGTCATTATACAGTGCCTCAAATACCTACCCAAAAATGCATAACAGCTCTCGGACTACTAGGATTACAAGGATAATTCAGGTGTTAGCCCCTGCTTGTGAAACTCGCCATGTATGAGCCAGAAGAGCAGCGTGTTGACCCAGATTGTATATGTACGCTTGCATCTACCATATTCGAGTGCTTATTATTCGAGCTTTCTATTTATTAAGAGCATCTATTCAAAAATACTGTATGTACAACATTCATTCACGAATTCATTCACAAATATTTGAATCAGAATTTATGCACACGCTTGCATCTACTGTCATGTACAACTAACTGATGCGAAAAGTTTGGAGTTAATGAAAAACACAAAATAAACAAAAAGTTATAAGCTTTTAAATGCCAAATACCAAACTACAAACTGCACAAAATAGTAGTTTATGTATCTAAACTCTAATGGTATATATACAGGTGAGTTTTAACACGTAGACTGCCATGTGGCCTGACGTATGTGCCATGAGTAAATTTGCTATAGACGCCGCGTGGTACAGATATTGTGCCACTAGCACGACTAGGTTTAAACGACTCGTGGCTTTGCAGCTGTGCCATGCAGAGCGTGTATTTATATGGGAAGATTTAAAGCTCGGCGCGGTGGACTTGTATGCTGTGTTGCCCGCCGAAATTTTTTTTCTGTTTCAACAAAATTCTACAGAAATTAATTTAGTTCGATTAGCAATTGAATTTTATGTATAAATAAATTGCGGTATATTATTGTAAGAGATTTATTGACAAAAATTGTATACAAACGTTATTTTAGATAGGAATTATGCTTGACAAAAAAACAGTTTACACAAAAATGTTTCTGGCAAGCTGTGCATATCCACGTTGAACGAGGGGTCTTGTTTGCAGCAACCTGTCGTCCTAATTCGGAGACTGTATTTTCGTAGCAAACAACGCATCTGTTTCTTTTTGCCGTATTTTCCAATTCATGAATTTGGGAAACACCTTCTGTAGGCTTGTGTTGCTCAAATTTGGCAAGTAATGTCTGTAAAACCTCTTCCCTAAATGTTGTTATTGATATTTTCCGTTTAGTAATTTCTGTATACATAACGTGTGCGTTTACAAATGTTGTTCCCAGTAATAACTCAATGGCTAATTTTCGGTACCACTTTATACCTCTTCGCAGAGCAGTATTGTAAGCTTTCTGTTGATCTGATAGATCAATGAAAGCTTTACATTTATTGTAATCTATAATAAGTTGAGGTTTTTTTCTATCGGGATGTCTTCTCGATGGTGTAGGGACCATTGTGTCTAGATGTTTAGTACTGAGAGCTAAAACGTCACGCTTATCCTTCCATTTTATATTTACAATCCCTTCACTGCATATTCTTCCTACAATTTCTCCTGTTTTAGGAGTACTGTTGACCACTTCTTTACTGTTATGTTTTCTGTTTTTTCTTAGAGTTCCAACTAGATGTGTTTTTCGAGATAGCAACAGTTTGGCTAACTCTACGCTGGCATAATAATTATCAACATAAAGTACTCGTCCTTTATCAAGTAAAGGCTCTATTAGCCTCATTACCACCTTGGTAGGAACACTGACATTTTCTTTTGATTCCTCCTGCCCACAATATACAGACAAATTGTATGTATATCCATTTTTGAGGCACAATTTAAACAATATAATTCCAAATTTGTGCCGCTTATTCTGAATATACTGTCTAAATATAAGCCTACCTCTAAAGGGAACTAAGGTTTCGTCAATACAAATGTCTCTTTCGGGTATAACAACACTTTGAAATCTTTCTTTCAACATTTCTATGAATGGAGAAATTTTTCGCAGTCTGTCATTCTTATGCAAATCACCTTCATTATCGCTGAAGTGTAACATACGTAGTAATAATTCGAATCTGTTACGCGACATGAGCTTTTTCAAATTATTGGAATAAATCTTATTTTGAGACCAATAATCAGATAGTTTTGGATAATGGCATAAACCCATCCATAACATGAGACCAAAAAATAATTCTATTTCATCTTCATTTGTGTCCGTCCACTTATGAACTCGAGACTTAGGTTTCTTCTCTTTTGCTACTGTTTGTGCAGCATACCGATTTGTTTCTATTACTATATGATGAATAATTTCATCGGTAAACAAAAGCTTTAAAAAATCGTATGGTTCCTTATCAACAAGCCTTGCAACAATCTCTTCTTTTATACCTGGTCTGTCCTCACTAAATGTTAGCGTCGTCAACTTTGAATTCTCATCGATTGGTTTCCAAATTACATCGTCAGTACTTTCTTCGTTTTCTGTAGAAGATTCATCAATCATAATCTGACGAATAACGTCTTCTATTGTTTCTGAAACATTGTCAGCTTCCGGGGCACGCTGGCATTGTTTACCTGATAATAATAATAATAATAATTTCAAAAATCAATAAAATCATTCATTTGTCAAAGTAAAATCTTACTTGTGGAAGGCATATTTTCTTCAACAGAAATTTCGTAGCGTGTAGTTTTCTGTTTTTTGGCAAGAGGTGCATCGTCATCTGAAGAATTCTCGTCACTGCTTTCGTCTTCACCTGGTACATATTCATCAGAACTCCCATTATCAGAGAATGGCTCATCTTCATCCGACAGGAGTTCGTTCCATAATTTCAACAATCGTTGTTCCTCCTTTTCATAGTCACCCATTTTACACACAATATTTGCACCACCAAACGTATCGAAACACACAATTCAAATGCATATTGTGTATGAAATAATGAAAATGCAAGTCTGAACATATTTGGAACAAGCAAGTTCTGACATGTTGATTGTTGTGATCTTACCAGACGGGAGAAGGCTGATGGCACAGTGTTTGTGCCACACGGCGTAAACATTAAAAAAAAACGTAACACGCCGCGTGGCACGGATATTGTGCCACATTTTTTTTTTACAAAATATATGTAAAAAAAAATTTTCTGAAACTAACCATTACATATTTAGACTTAGAAAGATGATACTAAGCTGTTTTTTATAAAATACGGTGGTGGCCCAGGAGACCCAAAATTTAAATAAAACGTGGCAGTCTACGTGTTAAGTTGATGCTTTTTTTTTACAACGTGTAAAAATCAAATAGACGAGCAAATATTTCAAATAGTTTTTTTATCAAAACTCAAAAATAAGAGAGAAACAGCCTTTCGAAGTTTAAATAAATTTTATTAAATTTTAAATTAAATAAAACGAAACCACTTGCGATTACTGTTCAAAATATTTTTTTTATTCACAAAACGTTTCGACCAAATTTTGGTCCTTTTCAATTTATTAAAATTTATTAAAATTGAAAAGGACCAAAATTTGGTCGAAACGTTTTGTGAATAAAAAAAATATTTTGAACAGTAATCGCAAGTGGTTTCGTTTTATTTAATATTCTATTACTGTTGGTAGAGTCAATATTATTAATTTATTAAATTTTCTTTAATTTTGAGGTCGGTCCTGGGGTTATATTATGTTACTATGGAAATAAGTTGTTATTATCAAGTATTCACAGAAATTTTTCGAAGTTGTCCCCGTTTTGTTGGATATTTCCATAGTAACATAATATAACCCCAGGACCGACCTCAAAATTAAAGAAAATTTAATAAAATTTATTTAAACTTCGAAAGGCTGTTTCTCTCTTATTTTTGAGTTTTGATAAAAAAACTATTTGAAATATTTGCTCGTCTATTTGATTTTTACACGCTGTAAAAAAAAGCATCAACTTAAAACTCACCCTGTATATTTTTATGTGAAAGTTGTGAGATTGTGGAAAAACGGAGTCAGTGAGTTTTAGCAGTCACACGAGCCATAAAAACATAACATTCGTGATGCATAATTCTTCGCACTTATCTCCTACCAATATAGTTGATTTTTGCTTGATAATAATATTTCAGTCAGCTGGTGTCATCGCTGAGAGCGGCCATATTGCACTTAATTTGGGTTGTTTACGAAAACTAAACCTGATTTGAGTCGCATGCTATCCCTGTTCGTTTTATAGAATTAGTTGATAAGATTGCAGTTTTTTTTTTTACTTAATGCGAAATGGTTCATTTGACTATCGCTATATAGGCTAGAAAAGCAGTTATTTTATAGGGGTGTGTGCAAAAAAATATTATGGCTGAAAGCAGTTTTTTAAATACTTTAATTTTTAGACTTTACTCTGAGAAATAGCAATAACATAATAAATACGTAACTGAATTTTCGCTATTTTTGTTTTTAAACTGCAAAATTCAGTCTGGTAATAAATGTTGAAACCATTTAGCTTTCTAGATATTTACTCGTAGAAAGAAATTATATTATAATTATTGAATAATAAATTACAATTTCAATTAAATTATTATTTTATACGATATCAAAACATTAAACTGGCGCAATATAGGTTTCATTTATATATTCTAACAAGCACATTTTGTTCTAGTAATTCAATTTTGAAAATCTGATTTCCTGAAACTGTAGGAATAAAAGCTACACTCGGATGATAAATGAAAGCCATTTGTTTGGCTAATGATATTTTCCGTACTATTTTATTATTTATATTTCCATACAACAGTTTGATTAAAACGTGATCACTCTTTTTGAAAAAGCCTTTGTATAATTTTTATTCTGAACCCCTGGAATGTAATTTTTTGTTGCAAAAACTTTGTTTCCTCAAAAAAGATTGTTAACAATTTTTCAGACAAGTTGATACTTTTTTATAATTTATTTTATTTTAATAGTGTCTTTCTTTTATATAATGCTATTATATTTTTATAAATACAGCGTACCTTATAATGAAACAGTACTTATACCAAGAATGAAACAACAGACCCTTCAGGTGAATTTGTTGGTAAAAAAGTTTTGGATTCGTGTGTTTTTTTATAGGTATATTTAAATTTTTTTTTATTATTTCGTCTGTATGACAGTTGTCAAAAATGCACTATTTTAATATAAAAAAAGATTATGTAGTTTAAAAGTTGTAAGTTTTTCCAGATTTTTTTCGTTTAGAATCTGTAGTGTTGATTCTTGATCGCTTACTTGGCGTTTATCTGAACCCTTTGCCTTTAAAAATAGCGTCGAGAGACATGATAGGATTTGATATGAAGAGCGCAAGGAGTGTTTTTAAGTAGTATATACTCTTAACATGATACAACATGCACGCGTAAATATAGGAGGACCTTAAAAAATTCATTATGGTATATTAGTTTGACAAATATATAACATTAACCACACAATTTCTCGAGATTACATATATTTTGGTATATCAATGTCAGTTCCTAGCATGTTTCAAGACAATGTTTTTATTTTTTTAGAAAGAGCGTCGCGGCGTGAGCTACGAGACAGACAGGAAGTTCGCGACGCACAAATCTACAGCTCAATTAGATGTTCTGAGACAGATATATTGTCTTCCAAATCCGGTTGGAGTTTACGAAAACAAACATATAATATTATCAGAGTTTGTACGGTCCTGAACTATAGTTTACAACTCTATACTGTCCTAAATTCATAGTAGGTTATTATTAAATACACGTAACTCCCCTATTTTTGGATCGAAATGCTTAGCGAAAACCAACATTATTAGTTAGAGTGTAAAATTCAGTCATGCATTGCTTTTTTTATCATTTTAAGGATATTGTATTTGTTAATTTTGATAATACTAATATCATACTTTATTCAAAAACTGGGAAGCAGTGTAGAACATTAACAAGCATTTAAAATGTACAATAATATAAATTAAATCAAACATGAAAATTTGAATTCAAATTATATAAAATTGACATCTTAAAAAAACTTACAAGGCAATATAATACATACCTACAAAGTATATAGTTCACAGTTGAAAAGTTAAGCAACAATTGGCGTATATTTAGAATTTTATTTAGAAAATAAAAGTTGCTTAGTAAAAGAAAGTATTTTAATATCAACAGTTGAGAGTTTTGCTACCTACAAATATTCTTTACGCCCTTCATCTCAAATCATCTGTAAATCTATTTAAAATTATTTCATAATTTGCGTCTGCCATATCGATAAAAAATAATCTGTTGGATTTAAAATGTGTACACATGCATATATGACGCTGCTAATCAAATTTGTGCCCGGTGTTGTTCAAAACCAAGCAAATTATATCCACATACGAGTACTTTGTTCTATTTCTTATACAGTATTTAAAAAAATAAGTGACATCGTCTAAACAGACTAATTTCGCATAGGTGAGAAAACACAGATGTGGAATGTGTACAAAAAATTAGAAAATGAACATTCACTGATGACTGATATGGACAACACAAATTACATCGAATTTCTGAATCAACGATATAATCAGTTCTCAAAAGGTTTCTTAACTCCTGCAAAAATTCCTCGCCGTTTTTTGACAAATACGATTAATATCTATAAATCTCTAAGATACTCGCATACAATTTCTTATCGAATTTTTATCATGCAAAATGAAAATATACGACAGTTAGGAAAAACTCTGTCTCCTGATAAATTATGAACGTTTTGAAGTGCAATAATTTATAAAACATGTGATAGAGATGGACAGACAAAAATTCTGAAAAACAGAGATCCTATTAACAATTAACCAATTTCAGTGAAATTTTTAATTTAAACATTAGTGCGGGTAAGTTAACGAAAAGTATTCTCTTGGCAATTTATTTACGTTCTGTCGTGTAATAAAATTAATTTAGACACAAGCCTTTGAACTGTGCCGTTTATTATAGGCTGTAAGGTAGTATAGATTTTTGCGGTAATATTTGTTAAAAGCTTTCGCCTTGCAGGTATATACGTCACTTCTAAAGAGAGCTCTACAGGAAAAGGAAGAAGAACATTTAAGGACCGCTCTCACTTGCTCGCTCACACATATAGAAACCATCAACTTTGACGAGAACTTGACACTAATAACCCGAGAGCATCTATGTCATTTGTATAACTGCTATCACACCGTATATTATTATACATACAATGTTTCCATTCCGGAAATGGTGTCACTTATAGCACGTACTACAAGCTTGCATGCAGTTAAGGAGCTTTGTTTAAGGATACTGCGCATTATCAAGATGCAGTTACGTATTATCTACAGAATGGTTATTAAGGACAACATCCTTAATAACTATTCGTAGACAAAAGTATATTCCTTCCCCATATATAGGGAACCACTTCGAAAAGCTTTTATCGCGGTACAGTTTGTTATGCACTAACACATAGATGCATAATAATAATATACTTATGAATGCATATAAACATAGTAGAGACACCGACGCATTCCAATTATAGTAAGTTATAATTGCAAGGAAAGCTATCAATTTCATTGGTTAGTTGTCAAAAGTGAGCGGAAGCTGAGGTTAAAAATGTTTTCAGAGTAAGTGTCTCGGTATTAATGACAAATTCATTATAATTACAGTAATATGTTAGAAACAAAACCTGTAAGACTTTAATATTTTTCACTATATTTATGTTCCTTAATCCTTAAACTTTTAATTTTCAAACTTTTAAATTTTTAAATATATGTATATTGATATGTTTTTCATAAAACTACTTGTAAAATTGTGCAAAATTAAAATCATTTATAAATAAATAGTCAGAGGGTAATTTTTTTAGTTTAGATCATTTCTGAAATGTCTCCATAATATCCTTAAGAGGGATCTCTTACTGAAACAAACAAAACTTCTGCCGTCTAAGTAACACACAAAATACGCAAAATCCCTCTGGAAAACAAAATCGCAGACGTATGAATCTTGTCATAATTCTTTATTTTCTGTCAAGAAAACGTCCATTGAGTGAATAATATTTTCAGGGTACGTTCTTTGATAATATCACTACAAATAAATCAAATTATTTTTATTTTTGAATTAAAATATTGCATTACTTATATAAGTTAGGTACCTACTGAAATATAATTAAAATAAGAATTCTTAAAGAAATGTAGATGGGCGTAAAAATTTGTTGGAAAATGAGAGGATCTGAATCACCTGTATAGTATTGCAGCTCGCACACATTTAGTAAGATACTAAGTTTATGTGCATGTGTATTCATGAGGAAATATTCAAAAGTGTGATTTGATGGATACCTTAACAACTTCCTGGATAAAACGTGATTTTAGAAATGACAGCTTTGATGTTTGACACTAGCTAAGCCGCGCTCCGCTCGCTTAATATATATTATTTATATAAATATAGATACGTCAAAAGAGTTCCTTTTGGAAAAGCAATTAATTCTTGCCACAGTTTAAGGCATTTGTTTAGGGTTCTGATGAAAGAGAAATTTACAACCTTTCATTGTAAGAATCGGTTTTTCATAATTTGCATAACATTTTGTGAGTACCTACCAATTAAAAAAAAAGTTTTATTACTATTTTTTAATACTTTTAGTATTGCGATTAAAATAAAATTTCACTAAAATCGTTGTTAATTTTAACTATAGGGCTATGCTTGACGAACGGACATGAAGAAATTATTACGGTTTCCAGTGGCTACTAAAAACTAATTTTAAACGAGTTATGGAGCTTCAATAAAATGACTAAAATAAAATAAATCTGTAATTTTGCGACCGCAGAGATTCCGATTTAAATAGGAAAAGATAATGAATTAATATTTATATTAAAAAATAACGAAAGTAATTAGCATACCTTATCAATTGAGGTTTTGAAATCAGATTTTTATATCACTCACCTGAAACAAAAAAAAAAACATCGTTAGAAATTAAGTAGATTAAAAAGAAATACAATTTCTAAAAGATGAAGTGTACATTTAGTGTTTTTTTTTGTAATCACATTATATTTTTTTCCAACTTTTTATTTATTTTTCGTACACTTGGTAATAAAATTGTACCAGTTTGAATCGATTTCATTTATTTAAAATCTCTATTCATAACACAACTTGAATGCTACAAATTTAAATAATTCACTGTTAAGACGAAGCTTTACACTTTTCATAATCGAATGATTTTAAAACAAAACGTATATTTTTCTAAAAAAATATCTTTAGACTGCTGTGGAAGATTTAAAATCATAATAATCTTAAAGAAAAAAGGGAAGTTTATATATTTTTTGGCTACGTTCCGATTTATTAGACAGATGTAACAATTTTAAGAAAGCTACAATAAAAGAGTATTTTTTAAATATTTTTTTCTTTTTTTACACGATGATGAAAATTTGTGTATTCAGAAGCGGAAGTTTGTATATATAAAAAAACAACGCGTATAATATAAATACAGAAGCTCTGACTACCACAGCCGCGGCTATCTATGAACGTGTATTATACCGGGTGTCTCAGAAATCGCGCACCCAATTGTTGAGATCGAAAGAGAGAAATATTCTGAGCCCATAAATCCATGTTTGGAATTTTTTGATAACGTAGTTAATTAGTAATTCATTAATGAAAGTGACCAATCAGAAGTGCGCTACAGAAGAATAAAAAGTAAGTGGGGAGGCAGTAGGGGACGCGAGAGTGAGACGCCAGAGGGCCTTGACAAGACAGATCCGAAAAGTGGAAATCACTGGCGAGCGTTAATTAAGTTATTTTATTCATTAAAAATTATTAGTGTAGTTTAAAAAAAAAAATTCGAAACAAATCGAATCGCTGAGACGCATGAGAAGGACAACAACATTAAAAAAAACAAGCGAGTCGAAATAATGGCAACAATTACGACGAAAAAAAAGTCAATAAACAAGGAGAACGGAAGAATAAAAATACAGAAGTTTCTTGAGAAAAATAAATCAGCCGACAACACGCTCTCGGTTTGTCTGAGTCCATTATTTTTTTATTGTAATAATAATAACTATTATTTTAGTAATTAACCGAAATAAATCAGCCGACGATACTCTCTTCTATAGCGTGGTGCTGACTGGTCACTTTCATTAATTAATTACTAATTAACTATGTTATCAAAAAAATCCAAACATGGATTTTTGGGCTCAGAATATTTTTCTCTTTCGATCCCAACAATTGGGTGCGCGATTTCTGAGACACTCGGTATTTAGACTGTTTTTGTAAATTGGAAATTAACTTTTGAATAGCGTAAATTCAGAAAACGTTTTGTTATCAATAAAACAACGCGTGTGTTTAAGACTAGACGGTAGAAGTAAAATTTTCTCACTCGCGCTCACATAATTATTGCATTTAAATAAAAAAAATACAACTTCAGCGTTCCTTTTATTTTTCACCCGTTCCATCACAGTCACTAATAGAAATGGAGCTACTTCCGTTTCGTTTGATCTATATCCGTCTGAAATTACTGCGCCCAAAGAAGGTTTACTTCAGGAGCATTGTGCGTTTCAAAAAGAGAATGTGTGGAGTGGAAGCGAAACTCTCTCACTCAACGCTATACTTTCCTGTACTCTCTCGTTCACATATGCAAAACCTACTTGTAAGTAAGCATTACCTAGAGCAGTTTATTCGAACAGAGCAAACGCTTTTTGAGTTATTTTTTTCTGCTATTTGTTAGAGTTAGAGAGTTTACCACAAGTACACCCTGTACCACCTATACATATATCTAGGTTAGTCTCCATAGGTACACGTTCCATTTTAAATACACGAGATAAAGACTCCACAAATTACTTTTTCACAAACACAGACGTGCAGGCAATCCCGTTAAAATATATTAATGGATTATATTCAAAAATTTAAAATCTTCTAATTTTTCCTAATTATTAATTAAAATGTGAATATGTAGTATATAAAAATACAAAAAAATATTTTTCAATGCATAATATATTCGAAGTTTAAATAAAAAATTAATAATAAAGTAACCATGGAGAAAAAAAAACAAATCCGTAATTTAAATCTTTAACAACCGTCCTATATGAACGAATTCTGAGATAATATTTAGAAAATAACTAATATTTTTTATTTTTGTACAACATATCTATATATATATATTGTTAAATAAAAATAAAACACTTTATTTTTTAAGAAAATGCGCCCCAAGAAACGCATTATCGTACAGCTCTGTCGCAGCAGATGTTGCTTTTGTAAGACATTACGCTCCACTTGAAGGAAAATGGTGTAACGAAAATGTCTTTTTTAAAACAGTTGTTTCGAACTTTTGTTATTTTCTTCATAATGTGAGTATAAATTTAAAAAAAGACATTAATGTTTATTGTGTATAATTTAAAAGATACATGCCCATAATTTGTAACATGTAAATGAGAAATTACTCAAGAGCATTCATTCAATCAATGAGACTTTATTATTCTTAACAGTGGCATTATTCCAGACTTTAATGATGTTGGACCACCCATAGGTATCCTTAAAATATAGAGTATATTGTCCGTGTACAGTCAATTCTGCCTAAATTGAATCGTTATCTTCTGTTTCTAATATTACTCGTCTTCAAGAATCTTCGACTAGAAGAGAGTATAAGATACTTTTCCTTAAATTGACACAAAAAGATACAATTACGATGATATTTTGAATGGCCAATGACATTTACAGTGCTGTTAATTTTTTGTTACTCTCACAAATTTAACATCTAATATGTTAAAGTGAGACAAAATTTAACAGCGCTGTTAATTTTAACACTGACCATACAGAATAGCGTCATTAATTATTATTATTGATTTTGGAAACGATCAAGAATACACTATCTAATAGCATACGGACAGTATTTACTATTTATTGTGATCAATATTTTAATTCATCCTCAGGATGTATGAAAAATAATATACTATTGGAATTAAAAGCGAAATTAATTTTATATAATACGAATGAAATGGGTAAAGGATCCGGAATACCGACCGTCAATTCAACTAAGTTTTTTCGAAGGTTGTACTATCATTTTAAGTTAATAATCAGGAAACATGTATGTATATAAAAAACCACAAATACAAAAATAAACAAATGAAACGTTTCGCTAATAAAGCTGAGGACAAATATGTATCGAGAATTAGTTTCATTGGGGGTTTAAATTAAAAAAATATAGTCATCATCATCAGCAAGTTAAAATAAAACAATTAATAATATTTTTCAGCAACTTTACGTATTCTAAACACGTACTGGGTGAATAGCCTCCCCCTGGTTTAATGCATCAATATAAATCCTTCGGTAATATTCCCATCGCAGTTGAACGTGAGGTGTACTTATGTGTTCGTTCATAAACGTATTAGATAATCATAGACAGTAATATTCATGCTATAGTAATGTGTATGGAGTATGTACAATATCCTCCTTCCTCATTTATTACCAATGCCTGGCACGAACGCGAATTGATGTCTTACGGAAATGACACTTGGGGATTTGATTTTATACACCCGATACGTTTTAACTTTGCTTAAATGCCATTTTTATTTATTGTTCTTTTTTTATCTATTTTTCTCTTTAATATTTAACTCGCAATTTATCCACGGTTTAGTTTGCGTTAAAGGCTTCTAGGTCCAGAATTATAAACTGAAAATTCTATTGATATTTTTGACATTTTTGCCAGTTCATTTTTAACAGAAACTTTATCGTAACCTTAACTCCAAGGTAATCAGAAAAAAGTACTTGATACTTTGCTATTCTATTTTTATTTATCTATGTATTATGTAACTCGTTTTTATCCGCGACTTAATTTGCATTAAATTATTTCAACCGCCAGGGCTAATTGGGTTTAGAATAATAAATTGAAAATTCACTTGATCGTTTTGCTAGTTCATTTTAAACAGAAACCTTATTTTAACTCTTCATGGTCTGATGACAAGTATTTTATATTCTTGTTCTTTTTTATTTATCTGTCTGTTACTAAATAGGCAGAATCCTAAGATCCCCATCTAGTTCATATTGTTGTTGATATATCTGGATTCTGGATTTTAATTGTTAAATGTACATTATAATGCAGATGGAATCCTATGGTTGAATCTTGCCCAATTGTTTCGGCAATAAACGCATTGTTATTATTATTATTATTTAATTATCAGCGGATTAATCCGTGTTAAAACCAATAGGGTTAGTTGGATTCTGAATAATAAATTGAAAATTCAATTGATAATTTTGTCAGTTTATTTTTAACAGAAACCTTACCTTAACTCTAAGATAGCCCGATAAAAAGTACTTCAAATTTTAAGTTTGAGTAATAATTTAATAGTTAATCAAAATCACTCCGTTCATTTCTAAGTAATAACAGTAAAATAGATAAAAAAATTTAGAAATACATTTACATAATCAAAACTTTTGAAATGGGGATGTTAAACTATATAGTTAATATATTTGGATTCGTAGAGATTTCGGTTAATAATTAAATTAAAACGTATTCAAATATATTACAACAAATAATGAACGCGATAATTCCAGATTGATACAGTTAATTTTGATGTGTAATTATATTATTTCCAATAAAAATTTAAATTTTTACCTTTTTACTATGTTTCTTTTAATAAAATTGACTGCATTAATCCAATATAATTTGAATTTAATATGTTATTTGTCACAACTAAATAATTTACCGAAAACTAAACGTTGAAGACGTAACGAAAAACTTAGTTACGTGACATTACTTTACTATGATATGGTGCAGCAGAGCTAATTGATTAAGTAGGTTCATATAATGAATCGCAATGTAAATTTAATATTTGCAGTTTGCCAAACAAGCCACTGACCTTTTATTCATTTCAATATTTCCCAAATTGCTCACGCAATTTTTACAAAACTTTCTTAATAGTTTCTACGATCCTGAAATTAAAAAGACTCTTTAAGCGATTCTAGGGAAACAGAAACTGTCTCAACTGTCTCAAATTAGAACATCCCTTGAATTTTCAATTGACTGTTAATAATTATAAAAAAGATGAATTCTGAATTTTCTATTTATTGTCAACAATAATAATTTAATTGGTGAAAAGCGTGCAAAATCCTTGAATAATAAAAAAAAATATCTTTAAAGGGTTCATTAGAACTTCTTTTTTTCTATTTATTGATACTCCAAAAACTGTATTCTATAAATTTAAGTTCATCTCCGATTGATTCAATACCGCTTATACCAAACAAAGCTTAACGATGCATCGTTTAGGAAACACTGATCTGTTTGATTACCTAACGGATCGTTTAAGATGCGACCAGTGATCGTCCAGTAGCATGTTTAACCCATGAGGCAACACATGGGTTAAACATGCGACTGGAGCAGCGTTGCCAGACGTCCCGATTTTGGCGGGACGTCCCGATTTTTAATTTAAAATTAAATGTCCCGCGCGGGACAGGCTCAGTCCCGCTTTTCGGGGATAACTCGACTGTCCGTAAATAATTATTCTATTAATGTAAGTTGCAATTTGTAACACTCACTCCTCAGACTATTGTTTGAAACGCCATGTTTTTCTAATGAATAAAACTTTTTTGATTTTGATTTCTGTTTTTTTTTTTTATTCAGAAGACTATTTAAACTATTTAACTATTAAAACTATTTAACGATAGGGTAAATCTGATTTAAAATATATTTTTATTAAAATACATTTTCTATGGCTATTTTTGCTATCTATTATCACGTAAACGTAATTTGAACTCAAATAAAAAGATAAATATTTAAAAACTTCTGATTATATACGTTTTTTTTACTATGTCCCGCTTTCGACGAAAGAATCCCGCTTTTTTCACTCAAAAAGTTCCAAAATCCCGACGTGGCAAAAAAAAATCTGGCAACGCTGGACTGGGGGATCACTGGTCTAGAAATTTCCCTGGGAGGGTTTGCCGGAAACTGATAGCATGGTCAGTGGACCATTTATTCATTATAGAGAATGTTTCAATATGTAGGTAGAGATACACATACGATAATTATTAGTGTATTTGCCATATGGCAACATACACTATTGGCGTCGGTCGGATGGCGGGACCTAGGGGTCGGACCAAAATTTCTCGACGTTTCATAACCTTCTAAACACTTTGGCACCATTTTTAAAAATGTTTATATATATATATATATATATATATATATATACGTATATACGTATATACGTATATATATATATGTGTGCGGGCAATAACTTTCGAAAGAGTTAATTGATTTTAACGAAATTTGGCCCACGTTTTGAAATCCATCACCGCAAGAAGCCTATTTACAATGGGCGTAATCGGGGCAATTTAAAGGTAGTTTTTAGGGCTTGAAAAATGTTTTTGGGCCCCAAAATACCGAAAAAATTCTCCGAATCGTTTCAAAATTGAAATTTAACCTTCTGGTAGTAATTAAAAAGTGTCCCTTAAATTTTGATAAAATCGGCCCGACAGGACCGGATTTACAAATTTTATGAAAACACTAGTTTGCAGATAGTGAATTATTTACTGAAAGTTGCATATAATTTGGTATAGAGGTTCGATTGATAATAGTATTGCCATTAAGAAAAAAAATGTTATTTTAAGGGGAGTATTAAGGAGTCAAATTTTTTATTTTGCCCAAAAACCAACTTAAGTTTACATAATAAAGCCACACTGCCTGTATAAGCAAATGCACTATATTGTCGGCAGGGTTTTGGCACTGCGACCCGGGTTTTTTATTTGTTTTTAAGATCTAAATGATTAGCATGCAAGTGATTTACATCGTAAGCAATATTGAAATTGTCTCAGTAATACATGTCTATCCAAATCAAAAAAGAAATCTTGCCTGACACGGTTAGGATTTGAATCTAAAATGTCTAGATTTGCGCTAGATGCGTTGCCAATTGTATCACATACTACTATGTATTTTTTTTATTTTATTGCAAAACCTAAAGTGATGGGGTACAGAGCTTTGTGTTTGCCTCTTGGAATTAACACTTTTTATCAAGATTTTGTTTTTTTAAATTTAGTATTTTTTACCCTAACTAGTTGTCTTTGTTATTTTACACAAAACTTCGTTTTTAGGCTTCCGTACTCAAAGGGTCTAAATAGAACCCTTTTGTTGTAGCAACGCTGATCCAAAATTGAAAATCCTCTCTAAGATTTTGTAAATTTTATTTTAAGGGGAGTTCCATACTTGTAAAACGAAAGTTTTCTATCTAGGCACTGTTTAGAGCTCGTTACACGACGATGAAACGGTGCGGGAGGTCGCTTTATTGCTAATTTTTTAATTAATTTTTCAGATTCTGTCCAATTGTGTTTTGTAAGCCTATCAGATATTTTGCAAAAGATACCGTTAGTGATATTCTAGGTTGAAGACATGATTTCACCGACTCCACGAAAACTATGTTTTCATTAATAACGTAAACAGTTTTCGACAAGATTGTATATTTAATTTGAAAAATAATTTTTGTCGACTCGATTTATTTTCACGAGATATGTAAGTTCCGAAACATACCTCTGGCACGCATATGGTGGCCATACGAACAACATAAATATGATAACTGTTACGGTTGCAGGTTGTACGGACCATCAGGATATATAAGGACACCCTTCGCATCACATGTGTAATTACGGGAGCTATGTGGCGTTTAATTTACTTATCGGATCAACCGTTTGGTATGTGGAAATTGATTGAGAAATGACGGAAATAGAAATGAATATTCAAATATTTTTGGTCTATATTGACACAAGATTTATGATCGCAGCTAGTTTAATACACGTTTATGAAAATAACACAAAATATATGACAACAAAAAAATATAGTTCTTAAACATTTGAAACGAAAGACATATTATTTGAAAAGTTTTACACATTAGGTACAAGTCTTTCTATTTTCTATTTCTGGATATCTACTCTTGATTATTATTAGAAAATGATTCTTATTACTTGAGTTCAAATTAATTTACAATTTCTTTATTTACAAGCAGACATTCTTTCTGAATATTTTTTTTATTTTTTAATAATATTTATCATAACTATTCGGCTTTCGCCCAAATGTGTCCGATAAGCAGAATACTGAATTGACATTGGTGGCAACTTTAATTTAAACATCACAGTAAATGGTTGTTGGTTTACTTTTCATCTAATGAAGAATGACCGAAAAGGAATATTATAGTTATTATTTAGTTACAACTAATATCATAATACTATGTTAATTAATGAACCTGCATGCACACGTAGGCTCATTCAATCGGCTTACATGAGCCGCCTTATCTGCTACGTTTGTTTAAGACCGCATGTTATGCTGGTTTTGCATCTGCCACGAATGTATTGTTAAAGTTATGAAACAATGGTGTTGGACATTTAAAATGACCTACTTAATTAATCCTGTCAAAACAGCATTTAAAGTCTCGACTTAATTTTCAATTTTTATCTTATTATTAGAAAGTGAGTATGGAACAATGTTGCCAGATTTTTTTTTGCCAAGTCGGGATTTTGGAACTTTTTGAGTGAAAAAAGCGGGATTCTTTCGTCGAAAGCGGGACATAGGAAAAAAACGTATATAATCGGAAGTTTTTAAATATTTATCTTTTTATTTGAGTTCAAATTACGTTTACGTGACAATAGATAGCAAAAATAGCCATAGAAAATGTATTTTAAGAAAAATATGATATTTTAAATCAGATTTACCCTAACGTTAAATAGTTGAGTCGTATTCGTCTTCTGAATAAAAAAAATAAAAAAAAAACAGAAATCAAAATCAAAAAAGTTTTATTCATTAGAAAAATATGGCGTTTCAAACAATAATCTGAGGAGTGAGTGTTACAAATTGCAACTTGCAATAAGAGAATAATTATTTACGCACGGTCGAGTTATCCCCGAAAAGCGGGACTGAGTGCGAGACATTTAATTTTGATTTAAAAATCGGGACGTCCCGCCAAAATCGGGACGTCTGGCAACGCTGGTATGGAGCGTTAAATCCGCCATTGGCCTGGAAGTATACAAACAATGGCATTGCTTTCGTTTATTTATGTCTACAAATGCACGACCCGGAGAATAAAAATTGTTGGCCACTACTGCAATGTTGAATGGAAGCGAAGCGATGCTGCCTACTCGAGATGAGGTGATGAGAAGATGAGAGAGTTGAAAACCTACCATCCGCACAGAGCTGTTCTTTGTTCTTTAAAGGTTTATTGATCAAATCGACCGGGACAAACGCTCGCATCATTCTACTGAATGCTCTAAAATTTTGGAACATGTTTTGAACATTAATTAAATGCAACTTATTATTGAAGTGAAAGTTAGATACGCACTGCAGCGTGAATTTGATTCATGGAACAATTAAATCTGAATTTAATCGTTCATGCGATTCAATGTGTAACGAACCGCGGCACCCCCACTATTCAGCGCGACCGAGCTAGAGTGGAACGCTGGGAAGGCATCGCTGCAGAAATTATTACAAGCTCCTTGTGAGTATGAATATGCGTATTGACGTGTGTCTACAGTTGACGTGACTAGATGTTTAATTAAAGTGTAAATACTATACATGCGATCTCATTTTCATAATTTATTGTACTACTGGATATTAAAAAATACATATTATCAAAAATTTATATTTAATTGATATTTTATCAAAAACTAAATACATTTCGCACGACCTTCTATAAACAGCTGGTTTTTGATGCCTGTATAGCGGGTAGTAAAATTATCCATTTCTCTTTAGTGTGTAAAGAAAAACAAAATAAATGCGAATTTACCGACCTAATACACAGACGGTGAAATAGGCGTTGTAAATCCAAATCTCAACTGTTAGATACATAATATAACTTATGAAGTGAAATTCAAATATCTTATAGGAGGTACGTGCAAAAAATACTATAGATATATCTCGTGGGCGATCACTTTATGACTTGTGTGACGGCTAAAACTCGCTGGGTTCTCGTTTTACCATAATTTTACACCCCACCATAAAATAATAATTCACACATTTGATACATAACCTACTATTTTCAACCTGTAAAAATTTAATGTTATTGTGAATTGACCAATGCTTTGAGCGGCTCGGTTTCAAACAGGATTTTTTATTTTTTTTATTTTTTATCTGCATATTAGTACATAAAATATATCCTATCAAAAACTACAGTTTATATTTTTTGGTAGGTCCATGCTAATTTAATACTTTTTTTATTTATGTTTAAGATATTTATTTATTTTTTTCAATGAAAACCAAATAACATATTTTTGGATAGACTGTATATTCATGCCACCCTCGATGTTTTACCCTTTACTTTTTCAAATGAAATGGAAGAAAAAAAAGATTAGTTATACTATAATTATCTATGTGGAAATAATCTAAAAATAAATTATGAACATAAAAAATTAACAGTTAAAGTTTCTCGGAAATACGTTTCTTGTTTCATTCATAAGAGTTGAGATTTGATAATAATGACATATTTATATTTATGTAAATAACAGTAATATTAATTATTAATAAAACTCAATATGCAAGAAAAAAAATACAAAAAAAATAGCAGATTGTTTCTAAATCGAAATATAACCCTTTAGTAAAGATTAATAAGTGCCTCTGAAATTGTATCAAATTCAGCTAGACTGTGTTGGATCCACAAATAGAAAAGAACATTATTTTGTGAATAGTGACTTCTTAAAGGTTAAATACAAGTTAACACAACATAAATACAGTGAAAGCTCTCATAAACGGACACTCACGGTTCCAACATTTCTGTCCGCTTATGAGAAGGTTAAATAAAAAAAAAAAATGGGAAAATCGTAATTAAACAAAAAACAGTCTTACTAGGTATCCTTATAAAATACTCCATACATCAGATAATAACACATACAAAACACTTTAGGTTTAATACAAAATAAAACGACTCTTAACATTTGGACGCACAGAAAGGATAATTTTTTAAAAAATCTAGAATTTTCTTGCAAAAAAACAATTTTCATAATTCGATTCAATATTTTTTAAATATCTGAATGCAATAACATTTTCTTTTGAAAACTTTTTTAGCATTTTCATTTTCCTATCTTGAACTTCAACTTTAAACCGGCTTTGCCGAAGTAGTTTTGAATGGTATTTGGAGTTACCCCGTTCCATGCCTTTTTAATAAAGTAAATAGCTTCCAAAACGTTAAGCGATTTTGAAAGTTTTGAGGCGGAGGACACGTGATCCATTTTTGAAAGGACATTAAAAATAAGACCAAAACTTAACATTTTGAATTATGCTCTGATCCATTGTTGGAGTATCGTGTCCGCTCTTGAGAGCGTTTCAAGCCTATCGGTGATAATTATGTCGTCCGTGTTCGTCCGATGGAGCGTCCGGTTATGAGAGCGTGATTTAGGGGAAGGTACTTTAAAATGGGATACTTAGGTAAAATGGGATACCCTAATTATTTTTAAATATACCCAATGCTATCTTTTGTAAAATTCACGAAATACACCTCACTTGATAAGCATTCATCTGTAGTACTTTCAGTACGATAGTGTTACAAGTGTCAAATTTAAGCAAGTTTTTAAGTTTTCAACAGTTTTGTTATAACAATACTGGTATGATAAGGTAAGCATTTTGCCTAATTGAGTAATGAGATTATGACGGCGATATTTTTACCAGTTTTAGTGTCAAAATGTGTCACTTTGTATATAAAATTTCCGCGCCAATTTTGTAGAATATAATAGTGTATGCTGTTTTTGACATAGTGTAGATACGTTGATAAAATAGGATATGGAGTATGTTGATAAAATGTGATATGGAGTATATTGCTAAAACGCCGCGAGAAGCAAGTGGTAAAAGAAAAAGCAGTAAAGAAGACGAACGCAAAGACAAACGGTGCAAAAATGAAGAAGAAAATAGAAATAATTACCATTGAAAATAAAAAAACTGATAGTGAAGAAAATCCCGTATACTTTTATTGCGACATCGATTTTTTTAAAAGTACGGCAGGAGAATCATGGATTCAGTGCAATTCTTGCCAAAAATGGGTTCATGAAGCATGTAGTGGAGCAAACAGTGATGATGAACACTTCTACTATGATCTTTGTTTATAATTACGTACACTAAACGCAATCCCATTTTAGCGACATAATGAATCCCGTTTTAAACACACAATGTTGCTAAAATGGGAAATAATCATGTGACAAAGAAAAACATTTTTTTTTAACTTGTAGTCTTTATATCATTTTTGTATTTTTTTTAAATAAAGTTATGTCAAAACTGTCACGTATTAAATTTGCAGTAATTAACTGTCTGTAATTTTTTTTCAGAACTTGTAATACCTTAAGTATCCCATTTTAGAGTACCTTCCCCTACATAGGGAATGCTATTCCGGTAATGGGAGCTGTCCGCAAAGAGAGCTTTCACTGTAATACAATTATGTACCACATTGCATTAGCAACTGCAATGTACACCATTAGTTGGCGGGGTTTCGCACCGATATCAGTATTTTTTTCAGTGAAGATGAAAACACATGCTGGTTTCTTTCAAATTTAACAACTCTTTCAATCTGACAGTTATCAACATGACTTTCACTTGTCTCACCTGCCATCGTAGAGTAGCAAAAGTAACGCTCTGCTACTGTAACGCAGCGTTCATTTTGTATAATCGATAATCTATTTTTGCGTAGCACGCGTAAACGCATCAACATTACACACATTTCCAATAATAACAAAACTGATTTTTTTATATAACGGAACACGAGTCAAACGTATATATACGTTAATAATAATGTACAAAAATATTTCCCTGATTTATTTGTACTATGTTTTTATCTGTTCAATGTCAGTTGTCACATTTGGCAGTATTTATTTTGACGAACGTGTCATATCATAATTACTGTTCCTGATTACATTACAGGGCATTTACATCATGTTACTGTTACAGATGTTTAATGTCATGCAGGGTCAGCGCGGTCGAGATCAGAAGTTAATTATCTATAACGTACAATGTACCTGTAACTATATATTGATCGTGATTAACAGATGTTTAAGCCAATTCAGCGCTTCAAAGAATATTTCTATGTACAGCTTCAATGATTCAAAATAGATCGTATGTTTAATTTTAGATCGTATTGTTCCCTAGGCTTAAATTAATGCTGATAGGCTCTTACATTTGTGTGTCTGAAAATGTAAGTTGGTAACAGAAAGACGGACGTCAGGGGCGTAGCTACCGCCGTATCAATATACGGGGCCCCTGGGCCACGGGGGCCCCCAACGTGCGTATTCAAAAGTTAATAAAAACTTCCCAATTTTCTTTTTATTTCAGAAATGACAAAAGTCAAAAAAAGCAATTTCTTTTTTTCCCGCGTAAAGCGTGCGTTCAAAAGTTGGCAACACCCTACATCGGTTATCGCGGGCTGCGGGATTTCCTTGTTTAAGTCATTTACTTCAACGGGGGAAGGGCCTCCAAACAAATTTTTATACGGGGCCCCGCCAAGGCACGCTACGCTTCTGACGGACGTGTAACGTAAATAAATGAATTTTGAACATGGGGTCATTTTTGGGAAAAAAAAAGAAAATTAAAAAACAAGTTTTGCAAACTGTACCCTGTGACATATCAAATGAAAGGGCTTATAATAAGGATCTCAAATATATATTTTTTAAAAGTTTAAAATAAATAGTTTTAAACTTACTTAAGGAAATAGATGAAAATTGACCATTCCCCCTTCTCCTCACTTATCTCCTACTGGACCGATTGAGTTAAAATTTGGTACACATAGGTAAGACGGTGACCCAATGATAGATGTGTAACGTAAATAAATGAATTTTGAACATGGGGGTCTTTTTTGAGGGGCAAATTAAGAAATTAAAAAAAAAATTTGCAAATTGTTCCGTATGACATATCAAATAAAAGGGCTTGTAGTAAGTGTTTAAAATATATTTCTTTGATAATTTTAAAATAAATAGTTTTAAAGTTATTTAAGAAAATAGATGAAACAATTGACCATCCCGCCCCCTTATCAGCTAAACTACTTGCCCTAAAATTTTGAAAAAAATAGGCTTGTGGGTTTCACTCATAGTTTACAGGAACCCAAATGAAAATTTTTAGTCGTAAAGTACTCACAGGAAACGGAATATAGTACGGAACCCTCTTCTCGCAAGTTCGACTCGCACTTGATTTTTTTAATATTGCCATATCTCGCCGTAATCTAACTCATTACGCCACTATACGTACAATCTAATATTACTTTCTCGCTATTCTTATTTTGGGAATCTATTTCTCATTATGGCTTAGTTCCATATTTTCTGTACTCAGATTATGAAACCTTAAAGTTCTCAGTATAATGACTGTCTGTCCGTCTGTTATAGTTCCGAATGAGAGATCTTCGTTACTTTTTCGCATATTAGGTCTGATTCGACATTATATCGCGTCCAAAATTATTACAATAATTCAATAATAAATCACAGGTAATTGGACTGTGATTTATTATTGAATTATTAGGTCTGATAGATGAAACATTGTCTGAGGACTTAGGATAAATTTTTTTAGTCAACACCTGACACCTGACAACAACAGACACCTGATGAAAGAATAAATAAATTCTGAAACGTCGTGATAAAAATAAAAATTTAGTATTGACTGTAAAAATTGATCCTAAGTCCTCAGACAATTTTTCATCTATTTAATTAGTCATGGTCGGAACAATCTTTGAATTAGGTCTGATCTTTTTCTTCCCTTGAATATTCGACCGAGTGTCCTGTTTTAAACTATATTCACTTACTTTGCGAATGGATTGTCCAATCCTCTTTAATTTACTGCCCCAAATTAAATTATGAAAAACCCGGGTCGCAGTGCCAAAACCCTGCCGACAATATAGTGTATTTGCTATACAGGCCTTGTGGCTTTATTATGTGAATTTAAGGTGATTATTGGGCAAAATAAAAAAATTAACTCCTTAATACACCCCTTAAAATTACATTTTTTTCTTAACTACATTATTATTGTTGATCGAACGTCTACACCAAAATTAAAAACACCTTTCAGTAAATAACTCACTATCTGCAAACTAGTGTTTTCAGAAAATTTGTAAATCCGGTCCTGTCGGGCCGATTTTATTAAAATTTTAGGAGCACTTTTTAATTGCTATTAAAGGCTTAAATTTCAATTTTGAAACGATTCTGAGAATTTTTTAGGTATTTTTGGGCCCAAAAACTTTTTTCAACCCCCAAAAACCACCCTTAAAATGATCCGATCAGGCCCATTTTAAATAAGCTTCGTGCGGTGATGGACTCCAACATGTGTACCAAATTTCGTTAAAATCAATTAACTCTTTCGAAAGTTATTGCCCGCACACATATATATATATACGTAAATATATATATATATATATATACATATATATAAAAACATTTTTAAAAATGGTGCCAAAGTGTTTAGGAGGTTATGAAACGTCGAGAAATTTTGGTCCGACCTCTAGGTCCCGCCATCCGACCGATGCCAATAGTGTATGTTGCCATATGGCAAATACACTAATTATGCAAACCTACGGTAAGTAAATCGCATTTAAAAATATTGAGAATTTCTATGTTTAGTTTCTAACTTGTGATATAAATGTAAAGACGAGGGGAAGAATCAATATTTACCAATTGGAAATGTATGCCAAAACAAACATGGATGCAGTATTTGTTTTCGACATGAATACGTTGTTCTAGTATCTAAAGTTATAACTAAGTGATCTTACAAGTAGCGCCTGTAGCTACATACTTCTGAAGTACATGGCTGTCTGTCTGTCTAGCAGAGACTGTTATATAATATTTGGAAGTTGAAGTGTGCGCCGACTTCTGTTGACAACAGAACTCATAAACTTGAGTAACGCTTGCAATCATTCAACAAAAATATTTTCCATTCGCATGAAATTTGATTTTTGGAAACACGATACCGTGAAGCAACAATACAGCTTGAGATCATGTTGATGTAGCTGGTTATATGACGTCCAGAGACTGATAACGGATAAAGTAGATTTTCGATTTATTATCAAAAATAAAAATAAACTGAAAATATGTACTGGTACTCGGCCAAATAACCTTTCATTGTGGTGTTTTTCGCCAATTTGGAGAGTAAAATTAATGAAACGAAAAATAAATTAGTAACGACGGAGCAACATAAAAAAAGGCATTTTATTATTAATTATAAAAAAAAAAATAGAAAACAGGATCACGGGTAATAAAATAAAATAAATTTAAACACTCATTGATTGCAACGTTTCGTCTTTATTAGAGCTTGAAAAAGTCTTAATAACAAAGACGAAACGTTGCAATCAATGAGTGTTTGAATTGATTTTATTTTATTATTCCAATTACCCGTGATCCTGTTTTCTAGTATAACATATATCTGGAATTGAACATTGAAGATGAATAAAAAAAATGTTTTTAATACGTGCCAGATAAAGAAGTTTGCTTGGAGACATGAAAACACATATTATATCTCGCATGGTGAGAGAAACGGAACATGTATGGTGGAAATGACGGGATTGTTACGGGTATTTGATGACGAAGAAACGAATTATTCAAATTTAATCATTATAGAAAGAGTGGAAATTTTAAAGTTGATCGGATATGTGGAAGTAGGTCAAAACTAACTAATTAAGAAAACGAGTAAAAATTAATAATAAGATTGTAAAAAATTTACAACCAGTCAGTTAGTCAATGAGTCATTCTCAGTTGAGTATAACAGACATAATACAGTCAAAGTCCTCTAAGTGCACGCTCTCTAAATGCACACGCTCTCTTACTGCACACGAACTCGCCCTCTAAGTGCACGTTCCCCAGCCCCCACTTCGAATAATCTGCGACCAATCACGTGCGACCGTAAGCGCGCTATTTTCAAACTTTCCATTTCCATCATATTCATAGAGTTTTAGAGATATTGTTTATAGCATCTGATTGAATAAAGATAGCTATAGGAGTTAGAAGAGTGGGGATGAAAAAGATCGTAGGGGAAGTGTGCACTTAAAGGATGGGCTCGGTTCCGAGCTGTGCACTTAGAGGGCTTTGACTGTATATAAGAAAAAGATAGACACACAAAGAGTATGCCGTGTATAAGTGCTCTAAGCTCTAAACTTGGGGATTACTGTTAGCTTCATTTTTAAAATAGCCTGTAACCTTTGCCTTGCTTACTTATATGAAAAATAAAGACGTCATATAGGTACTTTGAGTTGTTGGAATTACGTAAAGGAGAATATTTTTTTATGAAATATCAACACTAAAATATTAAATTGTACCAGGATCTTTTCTAAATTCGTTTTTTCGCGGGATTTCGGGTACTCTGTATGATAAAACACGGTTTTCCGAAAATGTTTGTTTTTCTTCTAGTCTATCATCTGTTTATACGGATATCACTTGACAATGATGATGTCAGTTGTTAAGCGTCTATAACGTACAATCATGTTCTAAGCCCAGAATGGCTAGTCGGTTTTTGTGAAACTATAGCTTTAAAATATGCCAGTTAAGGTGCGTTCTTTTTATCAAAGGTATTTTTTAAGTTTTAATTTTGAGTTTTGTTTTCTCGATAAACATAAAAAGACGCAAAAATAGTTACAGTCTTGATGCAGTATGTAGCTTAAAAAAATAATAAGCAAAAAAATACGTATTTATGCTTAAATACAAAAAAAAAAAAAATTCAATAACTTGTGTACATTGTGTTCCAAAACTTTAAATAACATGTATTTCCTGCAATTTTCAATTTCATAAATAGTTAATTGTGATATTAGGAAGGAGATTGTAAAGTATTGACGTTTAGTGACACAAAAATTCCTTAATAACGGTTTAATTTAGTGATACAACAAATAGAAGCGTTAATAAATTTTCATGGAAGAGTTAGGTACGTTGTCAATTACTATAAAGTTACGTATTTAGGAGAAGATAAACTTTTCTGTAACTTGTAATAACGTTTCAGAAGTTAATTGCTACTATGTTTACATTCTGAGTTATTCACAAGATTATACGGTCCTTTTCTGTTGAAATACTAAAAGTTTGTTAAAATAACAAGTGTAACATTTCCAATTGTTATAAGAGAAGGATTATAGATTATATACGCTTAACATCTGAGGACTCCAATTGTTATGGCACTTCCATTTGTAATTTTGTTTTTTTATGTTTTTTGTATGACATTTGGATTAGAGGACGCAATTGCAAAAAATGTTTACTGTCCGGAATCACTCTTAAATGACTACACCGATTTTGATGAGATTTAAGTAGCCACTATCAGCAGATACTCAAGTTTAATGTATAGTGTACCTATATTTTAATCGGTTCTTTTTAAAGTCGATATTCAGACGAACGGTTTTGTGGACACAAGTGACGTTCACGTGAGCGAAACCGCAAACTGAACTTAGTATGGAATGATGAATAAAGTAGCAACATAGAAGCTTGCAATACGTAGTTTTTTTATTTCACGCAATTTTACTGAATGCAAACGTAGTCAGGAAAAACTTGCGAAAAGGATGCTGGAAATGAGAAAAAGGAAAAGTCAGAGGAAACTTCTAAAGTTCTAAAATGTAACACGACTATCAGTACTACAGGTGATTCAGTTGGGTTAATTTCTCTATAGAGCCTTTATTATTTTTTTATCTTAGGTATATAAATAAAATATATAGCGGCCCCGTGCGTACTTCGCGCTGTTAGTAATGTTATGTGCCGCTACCTCACTTAATATTACCGACAACTGTTAAAATAAACAGATTGCCATATTTCCGACAACTGTTAAAATGAACAGATTGCCACCAGATGACCAAATTTTAAACTGATTTTTTTAATGAAAACATTAATTTTAAGATATTAACTTATTTTTCGCCATTAGAGAGAAAAATAATCTCCAAAATGGCGTATCAAACACTAATTTTGATACAGTATAAAGGGAGATATTTCCTACCGACAAAAAACCCCTTTGAGAAATAATATATACACCGATATGTAATTTTGTAGTATTTCGGTTTTGAGTTGGTGCAAAAACGATAACTGCGATTTGAATTAACCCTGGATAGGTGGATATTGGTATTGCAACGTTTGCTATTTTCATAAAGATAAACTCTTGCTGGACTCAAGTGGACCTAGTAATCAATTTATGATTATACGTTGTTGTTCACTGATCGGCTTTTAATTCAAGATCTTTTTGGTGAAATGGAAATGTGTGTAAAGAAGCTGAGAACGGGGGTTTTTGTAAGAGTGGAGCCACGGATACTTCGTATAAATAGAGGAAAATTACGCGCTCGGATTTTTTCAAACCCTCATTGTATTTAGTATAACAAATAAGTTGTATTCGTCGTATTATTAATAATCACCTTTATAAACAGGGAGGTTATAGTGGGAGATGAGGAATGTGTAGGTTAGGTAATCATCACGTGAAAGATCTTACAGAACAAATAAAACGGCGAGCATGCCCCAAGGACGTTATCCTTCAGCTATAATAATTCGAAATAAGAGAACTTTTATCTCTCTTAACGTTCAGTCTGAGTTTCAACATTCCAGAACTAGTACTTTAGCATATATTAAGAAACTTATTTAATTTTAAACAATATTGTAAATTCTAGATCAAATAGTACAAAACCAAACATTATTTGGAGTTAATTATGAATGAGTACGTATCATTTTCTTAATAGTGATAATTTTGATGAATGAACCACCCATGATCATTGATCAACAATAATAAAATTAAGTATATAAATCAATGAATAAAACTAATAAAAAATCAGTAACGGAGATAAAAATTATATTTATTTAATTAGCATTGCTTTATTATAAACTGCATAGAAACGAGATGTTTGAACTAGAAACTTCTTTAGCCACGTATCTGTTTGAAATTTTCTATAACGTTAAAAAAGAAATGATTCAACGGCGAGGAAATATAAGTCAACTCTAAAGAAGTCTCACCTTCCCCGTGAGTTTACTGGCTTCGGTTCACATGTTTTTTTCTCATTTCAAAGGTCGATAACAAATCATAAAGCATTGTTTCAAGCTTTAATGGATTAAGTTATTAAAAGTAAATGAAAAATATTGAAGTGACTAATTTGTTGGACGCCGAAAATTTTCTGTAGTAATTTAAAAGTAGATTTTAACAGTTCTGAAAAAAAACAATGATCATGAATAACTTATCTTCAAAAATCGCAGACAAAAATCATGAATTAACATAACAAAATGATAGAATTTTAACCCGAGGTAGACGCTACTGATGAATCTGAACAAAGCATTCTATTGATGAACTAAACTTGACATTCCCTGGTGAGCCATCAGACAATCACACAAACGAAAGAGAAATAAGAGACACATCGACATCATCAAGGCCTTTCTTTTTACTTATTGTATTTATATTTAAGCTAATTGAGCAGATGTGGACCAATACATTGCATTGGATGCATTAATAAAGTACTTCCTCTGTCCATATATATTGTATAGTAGATTCAATTCTAGAACGATTAGCCTGGTGGCACAGTGATGCACTTTTGGAGTGCAGTGGATTCTTGAGTGCAGAAAACTAACATTGCATAACAGTTTTCGCTAGCGTAGATGGTTTGAGTTTAATCACTGAATAATTTACATACCTTATGCATAATATCGTCCTCTAGCTTTGCAAATTGCAATCCAATATTAAATTCCGTAAAAAAAATCTAGACTGGTGAAAATTGAAAAATATCATGTTTACTGCATTAATTTTAATATACATAATTAATGTGAACTAACTACCCGATCCGCCTTCGTCTCAATGTAAGTCGCTCACTTCTTATTCCCATTTTGTCATAGTACAGACCATATAATATCCTACAATTGTATTTAGAGTTGATTGTTGAAGTTATGTAATATATAACAAATAAAAAAAACCCGGGTCGCAGTGCCAAAACCCTGCCGACAATATAGTGCATTTGCTATACAGACAGTATGGCTTTATTATGCGCACTTAAGTTGGTTTTTGGGCAAAATAAAAAATTTTACTCCTTAATACACCCCTAAAAATAACATTTTTTTTCTTAATTGTAATATTATTATCAATCGAACCTATATACCAAATTATATACACCTTTCATAAAAAATTCCCTATCTGCAAAATAGTGTTTTCATAAAATTTGTAAATCCGGTCCTGTCGGGCCCATTTTATTAAAATTCTAGGGACACATTTTAATTACTACCAGAGGGTTAAATTTCAATTTTGAAACGATTCGGCGAATTTTTTCGGTGTTTTGGGGCCCAAAAACAATTTTCAACCCCTAAAAACTACCCTTAAAATGACCTGATTAGGCCCATTTTAAATAGGCTTCTTGCGGTGATGGATTTCAATCCGTGGGCCAAATTTAGTTGAAATCAATTAACTCTTTCGAAAGTTATTGCCCGCACACACACACACACATATATATATATATATATATATATATATACGTATATGTATAAGTATATATATAAATATATATATATATATATACATATATATATAAACATTTTTAAAAATGGTGCCAAAGTGTTTAGGAGGTTATGAAACGTCGAGAAATTTTGGTCCAACCCCTAAATCCCGCCATCCGACCGACGCCAATAGTGTATGTTGCCATATGGCAAATACACTAACAAAACCACTAACAATTATACGTAGGTGTGCTATAATGTTGGCCTGCACACTTAGCAACAATGTAGCGATATTTTTCGTCACTCGTAGGGAAACTCTACGGACCACCGGTTGAAGAACACTGTTCTAGATGGTATGTATGCACCTAGTCTTTTATAATATAATTACATCATTTAAATGAGCTAAACTTAACGAAGCAGTAGCCAGAGTGCATCTGTTTGTTGATTAATAAATAATTAACATTATCATTCTCTCTGTTTGTAAACATGAATGAAACGAGAGGTCGAATTTAACGCATTTTCTGGTCTCAACAACCATTATTAGTGTATTTGCCATATGGCAACATACACTATTGGCATCGGTCGGATGGCGGGACCTAGGGGTCGGACCAAAATTTCTCGACGTTTCATAGCCTCCTAAACACTTTGGCACCATTTTTAAAAATGTTTATATATATATATATATATATATATATATATATATATATATATATATATATATATATATATATATGTGTGTGTGTGTGTGTACGGGCAATAACTTTCGAAAGAGTTAATTGATTTTAACGAAATTTGTCCCACGTATTGAAACTCATCCCTGCCAGAAGCCTATTTAAAATGGGCGTAATCAGGCCATTTTAAGGGTAGTTTTTAGGGGTTGAAAAATGTTTTTGGGTCCCAAAATATCGAAAAAATTCTCAGAATCGTTTCAAAATTGACATTTAACCCGTTAGTAGCAATTAAAAAGTGTCCCTAAAATTTTAATAAAATCGGCCCAACAGGACCGGACTTACACATTTTTTGAAAACACTAATTTGTAGATAGTGACTTATTTATTGAAGGGTGTATTTAATTCGGTGTAGACGTTAGATTGATAATAATATTGCAATTAAGTAAAAAAATGTTATTTTAAGGGGTGTATTAAGGAGTCAAATTTTTAATTTTGCCCAAAAACCAACTTAAGTTCGCGTAATAAAGCCACACTGCCTGTATAAGCAAATACACTATATTGTCGGCAGGGTTTTGGCACTGCGACCCGGGTTTTTTTATTTTATTGAAGTTAGTTAATTCTCATTCTAGTTCCGATAAAGAATTATCTGATTTTTTAAACTGCTTAGAAATGTATTAGTTTTGTAGGCATTATTGCCTATACAGTGATTAAATAATATAGGTAAAACATTTTTAACTTTAACACTTTTATTGTAATAAATAATGGTTGATGTACTAAAAACTAGAAATAATGATAGGTCGCCAATCTGGAGCTTTAATCAGATTGGTGACCCATAATTATTTTATAGCTTTCAGTACATTAACGATTGTGCAATAAAAATGTTAAGCTTAAAAAAACCCGGGTCGCAGTGCCAAAACCCTGCCGACAATATAGTGTATTTGCTTGTATAGGGCCGTGTGGTTTTATACTTTTATTATGTGAAATTAAGTTTGTTTTTGGGCAAAATAAAAAATTTAACCCCTTAATACACCCCTTAAAATAACATTTTTTTTTAATTGTAATATTATTATCAATCTAACGTCTACACCGAATTAAATACACCCTTCAATAAATAAGTCACTATCTGCAAACTAGTGTTTTCATAAAATTTGTAAATCCGGTCCTGTCGGGCCGATTTTATTAAAATTGTGGGGACACTTTTTAATCACTACCAAAGAATTAAATTTCAATTTTGAAACGATTCGGAGAATTTTTTCGGTATTTTTGGGCCCAAAAACAGTTTTCAACCCCTAAAAACTACCCTTAGAATAGCCCGATTAGGCCCATTTTAAATAGGCTTCTTGCGGTGATGGATTTCAACACGTGGCCCAAATTTAGTTGAAATCAATTAACTCTTTCGAAAGTTATCGCGCGTACACATATATATATATATATATATATATATATATACGTATATAAATATATATATATATATATATATATATATATATACATATATATATAAACATTTTTAAAAATGGTGCCAAAGTGTTTAGGAGGTTATTAAACGTCGAGAAATTTTGGTCCGACCCCTAGGTCCCGCCATCCGACCGACGCCAATAGTGTATGTTGCCATATGGCAAATACACTAAAAAGGATTTTTTACCTATTTTTTAGTTTTTGGTGTGCTTTATTAAAAGTGCGACTTGCAACCGATGAAAGCCTGTTAGATATTTTTTTTAAATTCAAAATATAAAAACTATGTTATTATTATTGTTAGTAATGACCGATTTTAAAATATAATTGTCGGGCGTCTAGACGCCTGTCATTTCGATAATCTTTAAAAAAAAGACTTTATAATATATATATATATATATATATATATGTCAACAGTATTACCTAGTAATATTTTTTCTAATTTTTAAGAACTTTAAGTTTTTTTTTGAGGTCTAAATAAAATGAAAAAATAAATATTTCCCATGTAGGAGGTTCGATTTTCCGAGGAGGATCTAATCTAATTAATCTAAAGGTTTTATCCTACAGTTGAAACGTTAAAACATAATTGGTCAAGAGGTTAAAGTATTCATTGTGTAATTATTGTGTACTGACCTATCTGAAACGAAATGGTATTGCATTAAAATTGATTTCATTAAGTCTATACGATCTCCGAGACGTACTTCCAACCACTTATTACATTAAATTTATACGCTCGATCTTTTAAAATAAACTGCTCTCTCGGGAAAAGCATTTAATCATTTCCAGCACTTAAATCCCTCACAGAATGTAATTAATTCAGTAATAATGTTGATTAAATAGATTTATGATGTTTTTATTAATTATTTTTTGTAATTTTTTACATTTTCCTTGCATTTTGTAAGCGGAAGACGACGATATTTCTAGAATTTTTGTCCATCGGCTTGTACATTTTAATAAAAATAAATGCCTTAGCAGAGGATGAACATGGTCATGATACTCGCAATAAAAAAACAATAAAACTACCGTTAGCAAAAATAGACATTTATAAGTATTGCCCAGAAAATTTTTCAGCCTACATTTGTAACAAATTACCTGAAAGGTTAAAAAATAATACTTGGTCAGAATTTAAGACAAATATTAAAAACGGGCCTTCGATTCTGTTGATGAATATTTATGTTGCCGATAACTCTATAATTTCATTTTTGTATTTTCTCGTTGACGTGTCAAATAGATGTAATGTCTCAATTGATTAAATAAATATCTATCATTTGCTTATCAAACTTAAAGTATCGGGTATTTCTACCGGGGTATAAAAATCCCCATTAAAACCGATTTTAATATAAGAGAAACAGCGTGTAAAAGCTATAATCAACACAAGTGCCACAACTAAAATATATATAACTACAAAATATGCAATGTCGATGTTTGCTAACTTTAGTGAAAACCTGTTTTTTATGCTTATCGTTTACTAGCGGCCCAGTCCGGCTTCGCACGGGTAGCATTAATTAACTAATTAATTAGCCATAAAAGATGAGAATTCAAAACGTATACTCAATTTACACTAATTCAATAGCTTTTAATTGTCAATGTTTAAAAATCGTAGAATAATCAAAACTACCAAAAAAACAAAAAAAAATCTTACACAAATAAAACAGCGGTTGTATTTTGAGTCAAGTTTAATAAAAACAAAACGACAACGTTTCGACAGCTATTTTGCTGTCTTCTTCGGGTCATGTGAAGTAAAATTATAATATTATAATTTTAGTTCACATGACCTGAAGAAGCCAGCAAAATAGCTGTCGAAACGTTGTCGTTTTGTTTTTATTAAACTTGACTCAAAATACAACCGCTGTTTTATTTGTGTAATATTACAATTTGAGTGATCATGTCTGTCAAAAAAAAATCTGTTAAACCGATCGCTACCAACTTTCACAGGATCACCCGTTGGATTAATCTGAAGATTGTCTGAAAATTTCATGCAAATCGGTTCAGCCGTTTTGGAGTCCACTGGGAACATACATACACGCATCGATTTTTATATATGAGGAGCAACTTTTCAAATCGCATTATGTCCTTAAAAACCTACTTAAAACCTCTACAAAGTCAGTTTTACCTGTTGATGGATAAAATTCGATTTGAAAAGTTAATGCTCATATGTCGTAGGATAATTGAAAAAACGGATTTTCGCGTAAATTCTAGGATGTTTGCAAAAAACCGGATTCAAATTACCCGGTTTTTTGCAATCTTCCTAGGATTTTCGCAAAGATCCGATTTTTCCAATTATACTACCACATATATAAATAGATAGATTTTATGTTTGAAAACGCGCGTATTATAATAATAACGGTTACCATATTTAGTCAGTGATGATGGAATTCCATTTATTGCTATATCAATAGTTTAACACATTGTTTTAAAGTGCGTTTCACGAAGTGATTGGCTGACATTTAACACAATTGTCATTCAAAACTGAAACTCGCTTGACTGTTATCTGCATCATTTATGTTCAATTCAGGTGTGCGCAGACGCGCATAAACTGAACAAATATGGTAACAAAACTATTTGTGCTTTTATTGAACGATTACAAATTCGATAACAGTTAATAAAATACACAAAGTAATAAATATCACAACGGCTATTATAGAATACTACTACATTTGTGGAGCTATTCTGTATATGGTTACCGCTGGAAATTGGGAGTGATAAATTTCTCAGATTTCTATCCGTTTGAAAAATGCAAAAATAATAATAATATAATAACAATAATAATGCGTTTAACGTCCGTTTATCGACTTTTATGTAATAACAGACGCCATTCGCATCATTACTAATTTCCATTTTACCACTTCCCGTTCTTTTCTACATTTCTAAAACTTCAACTTAACTAATAGCAATAGGCGAATGAAGGAATTATAGGAAATTAGGAATTTTTAAAATGGGAGTTTGATAGGTAATCGGCCATGGCCTTGAATAAGGAACCATCTCGATATTTATCTGGAATTAATTGAGGGAAACCATGGAACACCTCAACCAAGATGGCCGGTACAGGAATTATCGTTTCTCGGCGAGAGGCAGTAGGAAAAAGTCTCAACCACATCTGCCCCCGTCGGGATTCGAAACCGTACCACCCGAATGCGAGTCTAGTGCTGTCACCACTACTCTACCCAGCTCGGTGAAAAATGCAACAATCGTAATACTTGAGATCTCTTTTAGATTGAGCATATACTATTTGACAAAGACATCCTCAAGAAAACTAAATATCTATTTTGATTTAGAAGTTATGGGTCTTCACAGAATTTAGCTTTTGTGAAACTTTAAACACTCTTAAACAAAAAAAAAAAGAAAAGAAAAGAAAAGATACAGAAGACCTTCTGAAGTACTTACATAAAAAATACGCGTTTCTTTCTCTAAGCATTTTATTTTTTTAAAACTTCTGTGAACTTCTTTAGCCACAATGACGGTACTTTCGTTCAACAGTGTAACGAAAACTACCATTATTTTTACAAGAATAATTTAAACTCTTTCATGTTAGCCTAAGAAGCATAGCTACAAACTTATCGGGTAGCATTATGGCTTATTAGTTTATATGGCATAGTTCCGGATTAAAATTCGTTATGTCATATAAACTAATAAGCCACAATGGTAAGATAAGAATCGTTTCCGAATCCGGCTAGTGTGAACGAGCCCTAAGTTTATAAATCTCAGTAATAAAAAACATCTGAAAATCTGAGCGAATAGAGTACAAAAGGGACATCCATATCAACGAAGGTAATCAAAATGCTTCCAGCCGTCTCTAACACCTTTTACAACACAGAGACGCCATGATGAGATTGCCGCGGAATAAATATGACGACGTAAGTGAAGATATCTGTGTATACCGAATACGAGCAGCTATGTGCTAAAATGAAGGCATGCTGCATAATGAAATGACGCACCGCACCTCAAAATACTGAATGTTTTTTCAATAATTTTGTTATGCAAAATAATAAGATTGTTCTTTTATTTTGAAAATACAAGAAATAGCTGAATATTCTTCATATTAGAAATGTCAATTAGAAATTTTACAGTAAAAAAAATCCAAAAAAGTTGACACTTGGCATATATAATAAAATTAAACGAGTTGCGAGCTTTCAGGTTGTCGGAACCGGTTGATAAAAGCGTCGAACGAATATTCTCCTTGCCTACACTAACAGGATCATCTTCAAAATCAGACGAGAATATGAAGTTTCTTTATGGATCAAAGTGTTATTTATCAAAATAAAATTAATAGCATAAGGGAGAGTGGGGCAATTGTGCGCACAATTGCCCCGTGGATTGGGGAATTGTACGCTTTTGAGATTTTTGATATTTCTTCTTTTTGTGCTACTATTTTTAGTTTTTAATCGAATGAGCTTTTGCAAAATGAAACTACAATGTTAGGGGATTACATTCGTGTACATTTCGACAACATCACTGTTATGGTTTGGTCACAGTAGCAAACCTCCCTTAGGTCCGCACAGTTCCCCCACTCTCCCTTACTGTTTATAAATAACCAGCCCGCGACTTTTGCACCGAATATTTTTTTAAGTGTCTCTGTATGCAGAAAGATACCGTGAAAGGAATATGGAATGCCACTTATATAGAATCTATTATCGACGTGATTTGTATTTTATTATAAGGCTGTCATTTGTTGTTTACAAACCCGGGATAATCGTATTGTACGCTACGACAGACTGTCGATATTTTATTTTTACTTGACATTTCTAAGAATGTGATAATGCGGTAGTCTGTTGGACACGAGAATAAAATATATTTACAGTTAAAGTAAGAATGTAGAATGTAGGGTAAGATAAAAATTGGAAGAGTTAAGGGTGTGGACGAGCGATTTTGCTTGTACAAAAACAGCAACTGACAGTTCAAACTGATCTTCAATGAATTGTGGATTAGACGGATTACAACGCTTGAATCCTTTCAGAATCAGTTTCAAATAGATGATGATACTTTCAGCGCAAAATCTGAATTATCAGTTCAATTGAATAGAGTTCGATCAATCGTCCAAAGCTTCGGTATTCACTTTATCTTCATCCAAATATCCATCTTCAGAAGAAGTCGAATATTGAATTTATTGAATAATTGAGGGAAGCAGACCCCTCTTTTCTACTGGGTACTCTGGGTAAGTGCCCAGGGCCCCGCGATCGAAGGAGCCCCTAGTTCCTATCAGTTCAGCATTCGATAATCGATACTGCCGACAAGTATATTGATATATTTTTTAATAATGTATTTGTTAATTATTATTGATATGCTTAGTAATTACGCTTTTTTAAGTAATAATATTCAAGGTTTTTGAAGGATTTTGTTTATATAAGTACTCCTTTTGCCAGATTTAATAAAATACTTTTCTGTAATAGTCATAGAGGCCCCATTATCCTAAAGTGTCCAGGGCCTCCAATAAGTTAAAGACGGTTCTGGAAGGAAGTACGCGGGCGACGCAGTGACGAAGGGGCGCTTGTATTGTTTTATCAAAATATCATTAAAAAAATTAGAGAGAAAAAACTCCTCAAAAACATGTTTTATCCTTTACTTTTTTAGTATTATGAAATACCTTCAGTTTCGACTTCAGTTGAAGTCGAGAAAAATCTTTAGTTCAACACCGGCTGACAAAGCTCTTTTCGGTCCGACTCAACAGCTAACGTACGCTACGTTTAGAGTAGGTACTTTTAACAAAGTTACCCCCTGTCCTAAACTAGTTAAATTTAAAACCAATTAAATCGTAAATTTTTAGGTAGAATGTATTAGTGTATTATATATTAATAATGTTCAACTTATTATTTTGTGTGGCAAGCGAGAAAATAACTGGCTAAAGATATGAGTTGTTTTATTTGTAACGTGTGACCCTCCTTGGATCATCTTTGCAATATCCCTTAGAGGGTCGCAATTCATGCTTAGAAAACCACTATATTAATACATATTACATTATTAACAAGCCTTAAATAATGAACATTCACTGAATCAGATCGGATTTGCTCGGCAGGATTTACAGTTTTGGAATACATGAAGTTAAGTGAGTTCCCACGCACTAGTCGGCTCGGATCGATCCGGTAATATCCAGTATGTGTACACAGTGCCGTGCCGAGTCTATCCGATCCGGTTCAGTGGGCGTGAACCTTTATAATTCTCTGAGAGACAATGGTACATAAATACTAAGTATGAAGATGTGACAAATGGTTGTAGTGAGTACACTGCGGAAGCCCTGGGGCACGTGACCGGATTAAATAAACATGAACGGGCATCGGACGTCCTGACGGGGTCATTTACGTCTTTAACATACACGCGCTTGGACTCCAGGCTCAGTTATATATCGAAGAATCATCGTTCTATGTTTCTCTATCTATCTGCAAGTCCGTTTCACTTTTCATTATTAAAAATTCGTGCCGAGTCGATCGGAAATGACTGACTGATGAGATTTGAAATCAAGATGTTTACGCCCTTAAAGCCAATTCAGACTAGCCGTTCTCGGTTACGATTCACCGGTCCGGTTGGGAACTCGACCAATCAGGGCGTAGTCGTTCCCGATTACGGTTCGGTTCGAGCGTTTAGGTTCAGCTCTAATTTCAACCGGACCGTTCGCAACCGTAGCCAATGAGAACGCTTGCTGGAGTCACGTGACTAGCCAGCTGTTTTTGTTGACGTTTAACTACACATAAAACGTCAAATCATATTTCGAAATTGCGCATGCGCACCGAGAATAAACGTAGAACCGAATCGGGATAGTGTGAGCAGCCTAGATTAATCGAAAACCGAACCGGACCGGTGAATCGTAACCGAGAACGGCTAGTCTGAATTGGCTTTTATACAAATTGATAAAAAATACTTTTTTAGTCATCTCCTATAAAATAATTGCTAATGCGGTAGGAAAATGACCCATGATGCAGTAAGTAAAACATATAAAAGTCATTTACTTAATTCAACCGTAATTTCACAATACGACCTTTATCATTATTAATACCCATATTATGAACGCAACAGGCGTAGTTTTCGTAAACAACTTAAATGAAATGCAATATGGCGCCACACAATGATGACACCAACTGTCAGAAATATTATTATGCAGGAAAAGTCAGCTATTTTATAGGAGGTACATGCAAAAATGCAGTATAATATATTATCTCCGATGGGATGATATTTTGGTTTGTGTGACTGTTAAAACACAATATCATTAACCTAAAATAAACTTTATTACAATAATCTAAATACATAAACTACTTTTAAAAGTAAACACATCAGCTGCAGTAACATTTTGGTATTTCGCTATTTATTTCTGAAAAATGCAATTGAAGGGAGCAGTAGCAAGGTTTAAAAGCGACATAATTGTGATAACCTGTTAACGCCCACTAACAATAATATAATAATTGAATATTTGAAATTCAATAAGTGGACTGTTTCTGTTAGAGATGCAAATCGTGTGAGATATTTTCCCTAACACTAATCTGAGTTAAAGTACAAGATACTCTGTATGAAAGTATTTGAAAATTTAGTATCAGCGATATTTTCTTCTGACAAATAGTCTAAACTCTACAGCATTAGTTTCCCTGTTCCCAAGCGTTTAAACATTGCGATCTACTTTTTAAAAACCCAATCTATTGAATTGATTTTATCCAGAGAAACTTGGCTGGCTAGAAAAAAAAACAAAAAAAATACCTCCTATAAAGTAGCTACTTTTCATGGCTGTACAGCGGTAGGAAAATGACCCATTTCGCACTAGTGCGTAAAGTAAAGCAAAACAAATCTTATTTTACCATACAATAGTGATTTCTATGTCAGTTGCCATTTAAATCCATATGAGCTACAGAGACAGCAAAGTAGGCGTTGTCTTCGTAAATAATCTAAATAGATTTCATATGACCGGGTATGAACTGTCAAATATATAAATACTTACTTATTATGAAGTGAAAAACAGTTATTTTATAGTTATTTTATATAATGCAAAAAATGAGGTATGTGTCCCGAGTGTTATGTTTTTATGACTCGTGTGACTGTTATACCTAGTACATAAAATAATGATTTACATAAATTATTATTTTATCTGTTTACCTATTTCATTTAGGTAACATTTATTTTAACGTTACGTACTATACAACATCCCAACGAACAGCATACGTTCTGGCCGAAATTAAACATCTGGTCGCGATTCATCAAAAATCGACTCGTGACCCAAAATTTACGAAACGCTGGTCTAAAGTATCTAATAAATATATTTAAGTTAAAATTTACCAGTATCTTAGATACTTTTAAGTGTACCTATACTATATTATAAACAGGTAAAATTTGTTTGTTTGTGTGTAGATGATAATCTCTGGAGCTACTGAGTCAATTCCAAATTTTTTTTCAATAATAAAAAGCTACGCTATCCTGATATAGACTATATTTTCATTTGAAAAAAAAATAAAGAACCTAAATAAATTCGTTTTTGAGTACATGGTAGAAGTAGAGTAATTTTATGTCCATACGGATATATAAAAAATGTCTTCTAGGGTAAACTGACAACTGTCATACGGTGGAGCCGAAGGTTCCACTACTGCTGTCGCTGCAGTGTTTCGTCTCAACAGCGTGCGGAATCGCGGGTAGCGGCTAGTCTAATATTTGAGCATTACTTTGGAATACGACAAAAAGTAGTGTTTGATGTGAGACAAAAAAAGTATCTGAAATATAAAACAGTATCTAAGATACAAAACAGTGACTTAGGATACAAGATACTCCTCGCTGCTGTTTACATGTGAGTTTTTGTGAGCACGCGTGAACATGAACAAAATTCACGTGTGCATCTCTAGTTTCGTTGAGCATCTGTTTGGAAGTGTGATAAATTTGAAAAGCTCTTTTCACCAAGCGATCGTGTAAATACGTCCGCGTGGGTTTCCATAAGAGGGAGGGGGTTGCGTGGGATAGATTCACGTCGAGAGGTGTGCATTCATACGTGTACTAATTAAATGATAACAAAAGGCAGACGTGTGTTTGTTGTAAGCGCTGTGATTATATCAAAGCCTCCCTCTTATAAACTGACGTCACTCAGCCTCATTTGTGCTGACGTGGCTATCGAAAGAACTAAACCTGTTTAATAGGCAGGTACTTTTTTCAATTACAAAATTTCTTTTTTGCCCGACTCCCTATAAGACCACTGCTTTTCATATCTGTGTAACGGATGTAAAATTACCTTTTTTTTGCACCAATTTAATACTAATATATATCTGTCAGTTCCATTTTAATCCATATGAGCAAAAGACACGGCATTATGGATGTTGCCATCGTAAATAGTCCACATATATAACTTCAATATCGCCGAAAATATTACATATACACATATTATGGTGTGAAAATCAGCTATTTTGTAGGAGGTACATGCAAAAAATGTAGTATGTATCGCCATTATATTGTTTTTATGATTCGGGTGACTGTTAAAACTCGCTAATCGCATTAATCTTCATGCATAAACTACTATTTTACGTGTGTTTACTAACTCCCATATTTATGCTAGGCTGACTTGGTGAAACAGTGTGGCGGAAATCACAAAAAGCTCTACTGGCATCTTTAGAGACCCTCCTAGGTCAGTTATCAATATTTGTTTAAATTACATATAACTGTCATCTGAATATTTACACACTACATACATAAAACATTTTTTTCATTCACCTCCTATAAAGCAGGGGATTTTCACTTCGTAATAAGTATATATTTATATATCTGACAGCTCAGTAATATTGAAAATTCAAATTATTTGCAAAGTCGACTTTGCCATTTTCGCTACTGACAGAGATACAACTATATTGAATCGGTAAAATTACATTATTTTTGTTTTATTTTATCATTTTATGTACTGTATGAAAAAATGTTATTTTACTACCGCTTTGCAGGTATGAAAAACAGTTATTTTGTAGCGGATCGTGTGAAAAAATAATTATATTTCTACATATCGACTGTCACGAATTACAATAAAAAAATAATACAGAAATACGTTAGTTGTCCTGATGTTTTTTTTTCGATTTATTTAACAAATTTCGAATAAACATGACGATATACAAATGTTAAACAGGCTTTAGTTAGCCAATTTATGTTATTACTGATACCCTACCGGCTTGCACCAATTTTCACAAGGAAAAACTGCATTTAAAAATTGACAAAATTTCTAATTTCCGAAATAAATAAATTATTTACAAATTTCTGAACATAATATCTCATTATCCTGCTAAAATGGTTTTAGCATTTTATCTAGTATATTAATAAAAACTGATCTTTATAGCGTTGATGAATATCTGTGATCCAAACTTATTATGACGTTATTAATACAGTAATTTTCAATCTTCAAAATAAAATGATTAAATATTTATTTAATTTTGGATCCAGTCGTTTTCAAGTGCTGCCGAGACAAAAAGACCGACAAATATTCAAGAACGCGTTCTCACGTCTAGGTATTATACAAAATACTAGAAAAATCCGCACGAAAACGGAAAACAGAAAAAAGCTGTCAATAATTAGTTAGGATCAATTCACGTAATTAATTTTTGACCCACTTCCACATGAAAATGCAATATTTATTTATAAACGATATAATAGGCATAACCCGTTCATTCATTATCGAAATTCCCGTAGCTATGCCGTTATTTCCACAATACATGTTATGTTTCTTTCGCCATGCGAAAAAAATTTTTTCGTGTCTCCGAAAAAAAAATTATTTTTTAACAAAAAAAAAACAAAAAAACATCGGAAAATCTTATATAAATTGATGCGTGTTGAAACTAAATGACGTACCATTTGTTAAAAAAAAACCCTCTTTAACATTACCGCATGATTTCCGTAACAATGTGTGTAGTTGAATTTTTTTTTTTTGTGTAATACGGAAGTATATGAGCTGATTAACACACTGTATTCAAAAACAAGATTACGTTATTTACAGGAAGGAAAGCCACGTAGGTTTGGGTTTGATTAAACAATAGACTTTCGTGTTTAATCTGCTTTCATCTCAAGTAAACTGATGGTTAATTTAGGTAGTAGGTACCTATCTACATTGAACCGTCGAGTGTCTACAATCTTATTATAGGCTCAGCGGTTGACGCTGTTGTTTACTTCATAACGTACTTTCTAACAAGGGTTACAACTGTCAAGGTCATCGTTTTTGAAGAAATTTTTCTAGTTTACATTTATATGTTGGCAGAATTATTCCTCCATTATGTCACAATGATTTATTTACGTCGACTTATAATTGAATGTAGTCAGTAATGTAAGGTGAATGTAAAAAGAAGCAAAAAAAACAATATTTTTCAGATCCATTCTGATCACTTTTTACAAACTTTTATTTAACATGTTTATCAGTCAGTTTGGTTTCAAATCTTGTAATCAAAATTTAGACTAGATCTAATATTAAGCTAGTGCTTTGAAATTTTGCACACGTATAATAAGTCCGGTGACAATGCGATATAATATATTATATTTAATACCGTTCTAAATCCAATATGGTTAACATTCCAAGAAGGTGGATTACCTTTTTCTCCACAACCCTCTTGACATGCGTAACAAAAGAAATAGTTTGACGAGTGGAATACGATAAGCTCTGTGACGTCATTTTAAACCCAACATGGCGGAGGCCACGTGTGTGATCGATTTTCAATTTTGTAGACATGATTCAATCATTGTTAAAATTAAATAATCAATTAATTTTAATAAATTAATGTTTGAAGAATGACTAAAAAACAAAATAGAATATTAGTAAAACATAACTTTTTAAAGACAGATTTTTAATGAAATGTACTAAAAAGGAAAAACTTTTAAAAAATTTGTCATAATTATAAAAGCACGGGTTGCAAACTCTATGATCGTTTATTAGACACAGTCTAGGCTTTTATATTTATGAATCTAAATGATTAAAAATGTTTCAATATTTTTAGAACATTTCAATAAAAGCATATATTTAAAAAGTTTTTTTTTATTAATACTTATTTTATTTTAAATCAGTTCAAATTCTTTAAACAATATTTATTGTTATCAATGATCCTTTAGCAGCGTTTTTTTTTTTTTTTTTTTTATAAAATTTATTGTGAAAAATATAATACAAATAAAATATAATTATTCTATCATACTAATAATATAGATACATATACGAATGAGAGAAAAAAACAATAATTTAAATTAAATTTGCATATTCTTCTATATCAATTTTTTCTTTTAATTTGGCTATAAAGTTTATAACAAAGGTCATGAATGGGTTGAGTTCGGTTGGGTAATTTTTTAAATTGTATTCTATTATTGCTGCACTTAAATTTATTAGAAACTTAAATAAATTTTTATCCTGAACTTGAATATTTAGTAGCATTATGTCAGTCTCGTTCCAATTTTCTGATTCTTTATTAGTTAATTTACTTAAGCTGTTTAACAAAAATTCCCAGGAATATTTGGCATCTCCGCAATTAACTAGTCTGTGATGAATTGTATCGTCCGATAAACAAAACTCACAAAGTGGGCTATCCGTCAAATTGTGTCTGAAAAGCTTGTGTTTTGTAGCAACTGTTTCATTTAAAATTACAAATAAGGCACATTGCGTATCACTAGCGATTGATTCATTCGATAAATTTCTCCAAATTCTGGACCAAGGTTTGTTTGGCCACTTGATTTGAACTTTCGGGGAAACGGACCCCAACAGTTCAGCATATATTAATTTCGATTTGATTTTATTATTAGGATTCTGGTTGATGCAACAAATGTCGGGAATTAATTTATTTATATTTCTAAACAACATTGGTATATTATTATTTTTAGTGTCACTACACCATTTTTCTAATATTTGTCTGTCGAAGTTGTCATTGAAATTCCTTTGTGTATTAATCCATTGCTTAATGAATAAAGCGTTACATTTCATTTTCACGTTTATTAGACCCAAGCCCCCATTTTTTCTTTTCATTTGGATATGGATCCTGGCTACTTTGTAAAAGTGATTTTTCCATAGAAACCACCCAATTGTTTGTTCAAGTTGTGCAATATATTTATTTGTAATGGGCAATATTTGGGCAATGTACCATATCTTTGCTAGTGCTATATTATTAATAAACCAAACCCGTTGAATCAAATTTAGATTTCTATTATAGTTATTTTTAAGTATAACTTTGATTTTATTAATCAGTGGTTCCCAATTTTTTTTTAATAAGTCTTTATTATCAGCCTGCCACCATACACCTAACGTTTTAAAATTTTCTTTGACAGGTATATTTAAAAGGAATTTTGCGTTGTTCATTAAGTAATTACCCAGGGTTAAAACACTAGATTTGGAGAAGTTAAGCACTGCAGCAGATGCAGAACAGTACAGTTTTAAACATTTTTTAAGAATCAACTCTTCGTTATTATCAATTAAAAAAATTTGTATGTCATCTGCATAGGCTCTAATTTTTAGAACCTCAGAATGGATTTCGTAGCCTTTGATCTTTGCACTAACAAGTCTTATGAAGGGTTCGATCGCTAGCGAAAACAGTATCATAGACATGGGACAACCTTGGCGTACCGATGAATCTATTTTTATTTTTTTTGATAAAAATCCATTGACCAGTACTTGCGAGAACGCATTTGAGTATAGGTTCTGGAGACAGTTAATTAATTTTATTGGAAAGCTCATTTTTAGTAAAACCTTCCATAGGTACTCATGGCTAACTCTATCAAAAGCCTTCTCAAAGTCTAAGTTTACAATTGCAATTTTCTTATTGTTTTTAAGTTTATTTTTATTAAATTCACATATAATATCCCTGATAATGGCTGTATTATGAAAAATATTTTTATTTTCGACTGCCGCAGTTTGTCCAATGTCTATGATATCCCCCAAATGAGTGCGAATTCTAAATGCTAACACTTTCATTAACAATTTATAGTCAGTATTCAGTAAGGTTATCGGTCGAAATTCTTCGACATTTTTGGGGTTGCTTGTTTTGGGAATGAGAGTTATGATCCCGTCTGCAAAAATGAAATCTTTTAAATCGGCTGTACTAAAAATTTCATTTAGTACTTCTGATACCTCGTCACCGATAATGTCCCAATAGTTTAAATAAAATTCGTACGATAAACCATCCGGTCCTGGAGATTTCTTCTTTGAAACCAAAATAAGCGTTTCTTTAATTTCAGCATTGGTGATGGGATTTTCCAAGTTTTTTTTTGTTTGAACCGTTAATTGTTTTTTCAAGGAGTCAAGGAGAGAGTTATCAAACTGCACGTCTTTCTGGCTAAACAGATTGGTGAAATAGTTTTCGATTTCACCTATGATGTCCTTCGTGTTTGTAGCATTGTCACCATCTAATTTTTTTATTTTTGTAATATGTCTTCTTTGCGCGTTATTTTTTTCCTTGGCAATCATAAATACAGACAATTTCTCTTCTTCAATGGTTTGCAGTTTACCTCTAATTTCTAAGCCACGTGTATAGTTTTCTTGCTTTTCTTTTATTATCGATTTTATCTCTTTTATCTTATTTATCGTTTCAGTACTTCTATCCCCTTGGTTCATTTTAACATTTAAGTCTTCTAAGGCACCAAGATAAAATTCTAACGTTTTCCTTTTTAACACCGATTCTTCAAACGCGATACCCTTAAAAAACTTTTTTATTGTTGGTTTGGCATACTGACACCACCACCTAACTATATCAATGTTTTGACGCTTATTTTTTAGACGACTCCAGATGTCATAAAATTGCAGCTTTATGTGTAATTGCTGAGTTAGGGATGAGTTTAACTTCCAATAGCTTCGTCCTCTAGGCATGGGAGGCGGTAAATGAACGACTTTAAATAAAACAGCATTGTGGTCGGTAAAGGCTAAAGGGATGTTTTCCACAGTTGTTATGTTTTTCTCCATTTCTTTCGAAATATAAGCACGATCAATTCTAGAAGCATAATTTGTTCTGAAGAAAGTGTAACCGTTTTCATTTTTGTGTTTACACCTCCAGGCATCAAACAATTTTAGTTGTTCTGTTACGTTCAATAGAGACTTGCACGTCGAAGTCTGTCCCGTTGCATCTCTAAGATCTGTGACACAATTAAAATCACCAGACATTATTATATAATTAAATTTATTGTTTATTAAATGTACAGGTAGACAGTTCTCAAACAGGTCGTCGCGTTGTTTTTTTACATTAGAACCTGAATGCGCGTAAATGTTAATAAGTAATATATTATTCCATACAGCACTCAGAATTCGGCCACTAGGATCACTTTGCACACTCTCTAATTCAAACCCTTTGCGATACACTATTGCTGTTCCTCTGTTGTTTACACCAATATTTATAAGGTATTCATAGTTGTAAAGAAAATTTAAATTACTATCGTTGACCTCTTGCAAAAATAAAAAGTCAATATCACAGTCACTAGCAAATTTATTTAGTAAGCCTTGTGTAGCTTTGCTTTTTATCCCGTTAACATTAATTGTAGCAAAAACCACAGACCGTTGAATTGTAGAATTTGCCATTAATCCGTTGTGCTTGACGACTCGTCAGACGACGAGGCGCTATCCTTCGAATCCTTATTTACATCGGAGTCGTGACTGTTAGTATATTCTGTTTCATCTGGCGACTCTTCTTCTTCATTATCTATTTTTGGGTTGACTTGACATAACTTCTGGTTATCTTCATAATCTAATTCTGGGTTATCTTTGAGGGCATATTTTTTTCTTTCGGATTCTAGCGAGTCAGCTGAATTGGTGTTTTTCTTTCGTTTCCTTTTCCTTTTTTTGTCGTCCTTCACTTTGAATTCAACAGGAGTTGGCAGTTCCCTTATTTCTTGTAACAGAGAAGGCTGCAAAACATTCAGCTGGTCAGTAGAACTTTGTACATCCATAATATTCTGTTGCCTCGAGGAGGTTTGTTGAGCACAATTCATAACTGATTGTTGAGATGCATTGACTACCATGTTTTCATTCTCGGCCGGAAAGAAATCTTCATCTCGTTGTATGTTTGATCCCTTCGATTGATTACGTAAGGTATCTTGGGAGGGGCTTCTATAAACCTGTACATAGGGTTCAGGTGAAATATTCCTATTTCCTTCTAACAGACTAGACGGTCGTACTTTATCTTTCGTTCCAATTATTTTCGCCCACGAAGTACTTGGGAAGGAGTTACTCTCGTCACGAGGTATTTGCACTGGTCGTTTCCTTGGACACTCGTTTCTTAAATGTTCAGAGCTACTGTAAATTGAACAGGTTTTAGGTTGCCCATTGTACACTATAAATGCTCTGTAGTTGTCTACGAATATCGACGAAGGTATATGCTTCTTTAACTCTATTTTAATTTGTTTCACGCCACTTGGCACTTTGTAAATATGATCACCTTGCCAATATTCATCAGCGACTGAAAAAACTGTGCCATAATCTTTTAGAGTATAAGATAGAACATCTGTAGAAATCTCAAAGGGTAAATTATATACTCGAATTGTACGTAAACCAAAACCAGCATGCGAAACTTGAATTGAGGTTACACTGCCATCGTCATACCGAAATGGAATTTTACCATTAAATTTTTCTATTACGTCATCACATATTTCTTCAGATTTCACTTGAATGAAAACGGCTCTTTGATAAGTATCTAATTGAATTCCCTTAACTTCATTAGCTTTCAGTTTTAGGTTCCCTGAAATCCATTCATGTACTTCTATCGATTTGGGTTTTTTGCTATTTGCCTCGAATTCACATTTCACTGTATTTTTTCTGTAGGTCATTTGATTTTTCCTTATGTAATCCATTTTTTGTTTCTTAAATATTAATATAATTAATAGTAAGAGAACGCGGTTTCAGAAAAACGCAGATAAAATATATTAACTGCGCGAAAACAAAAGAAAATACAAGCACAGCTCAGGAAGCCTGAGCTGTGCTAAAAAAAAAAAAATTATTATATAACACACTAAACTTTTGACACGTCCGTACACTTCAAACGATGATAGTGAACTGTTCATATAATTTTATTTGAAGTTGTTCCTCTAATGCGAGTTCATAAACTGTATAATCCTACAGCAGAAATGTGTTAGTTATGATTATTCAGTATTTATTTGTAGTAATTAATGTTCATTTAATAGAACATTGGACGAAAAAAGAACTCGTGGAGCCGGAAGCTAATAATGCGAAACTTGCTAGATCAAAACTCCCTATGTATACAGCATTAGTATAGTAAGAGCCGCCAGTATTTAATGCACCAATTAAAAAAAGAAATCTGTGCAGAGATTGAATTAAGAGTATCTGAACGCCCTAGTAAAACTTTTATAACGTTGCTTTCGTTAATAGAGAGGACCGTTTAAAATACCTTAGCTTGGGTAATGATGAACGACTTGCTACATATTTTTATCAGCTGCCATGTACATGCAGCAATATTATCTCCCCCGTTCGTTATAATACGAAGTACTAACAGCAGTGTCGTCGTTATTACACTGTTTACTTTAGTGATTTGTTTTCGCTGAAGAAAACTTACTTTCCCTGTTTTTTCCAATTTTTATAACTTAGCTAAGGTCACAATATTGCGTCAGAAATATTTCCTTTCCATTTTACTTTTTGAATTATTTAGCTTGAAAAAAAATTTCGATTGATTTTATGGCAACATTTTAGATACAAATAGATAGTTCCTAAAAATTACATTTCGGCTACAAATTTTACAAGGTCTCTTGCGTCATGTAACGCTATTGGCTACATTATAGATAAGGTCTTTTTAATCTAAAAATTGTATAAATTATGTGTAAACATCTTTGATAGTGCCCTACTCCAAAATTTCAGTTAGAGATGACACTTTTCCCTGAGATTTTACCGAGTGACTCTAGTAGAACTTTGAAACTCTAGTATCAAAAAGTCATATCTACTAGTGGTAAAGCGGCTTGTCTCGAAAAAACCAACGAATTGTTCACTTTAGTAGTTATTTTGAGATATTGGGTCACTTAAAAATTATCTCAGGGGCCCTTAAAATTCAAGATGGCGGCCAAAATTTCAATGTTCTCTAATTAAAATGGTTTGATTTGATTGATGTTTAGTTTATGGATGCATTTGCAGATGCCAAATACCAGTTCAAAAACTACTGAAAACCAAGATGACGGTCTAAAATCCAATTTCTTATATTTATGATCAAATTTAATTGATTTTCGGTTTTTAGACATAGACTGAGTTGCTGAGTGTCATTTTGATTTTTCGGACGCCACTGGTTGAACGATAACTATTATAGCGACAGTTTAGTAGACGTAGTTTAGCAGCAATTTGCCAATCAAAGATAAATGGACCAGTCTTTAACTGAGACAATGAACATGACAGCTGCGATTGTAGTGAAACGTGCTCGAGTGACCCATTCTATTTTGTGATTTATATTTATATTTGAATTTGAATATCTAGTGTTGTTAAAAAAAATTTTACACTACACACTACAGAAGTAAAACTGGTATAATTGTAAAAAAAACAACTAAAAAGCAATAATGGCATCGACCGCTGTAATGGAACCTACGACTTTTAGGCTACGAGGCAAGTGTTCTATATCGCAGTCACTTCAGCTGATTGTTTTAAAAGCGGTTTTTATAGTATACGGTATACATACAATACGACACGTTCGTTACATGTTTAATTTCAAGAATGATTTTTACTCTCAAAAGAAGCTTTACTTAAAAAAAAACGTGGGAATCTCACTGATATAAGATTACTATTTACTACAGTTGAACTGATGACGTAGAATGATATCATGGATGTAACGATACTCAATACACGCATTTATATGCATATATAAACAATACCAACATATGTGTAAATACATAAACGCTGTACATCATTTTTATCGACACAAACTTTTTCTATTATATAGTACTTTGACAGTTATACAATATTATAAAATCCACGCCAACCAATCTTGTCACATAGGTTATACACGTGTTAATGTGTATATGTATACGATTGTCCTTTCTTTTCTCATGGTGCAGGTTAATTTTATATTTTTTCACTGAAAATTTCAAACAGATACGCTGGTAAAGAAGTTTTACTTCGAAAAATTAAAATTATAGCTAGTTTATTTTTGAAACAGTGACAAAAATTTCTTGGGAAAATTAATAAAAATGTTTTTTGTACTTTAGCAACCATGAAATATGAATGGATATTAAAATCACTAATTTAATAAAATAATATTTTACTACATTTTCCGGTGAGTCAGATCTTAAGGTGGGCAAATTAATTATATTATTGGATATTCAGTAAGATTTCTTAGTAATGAAATATAAATTTTATTGAGTAACTTTTAAAATTCTGATCAGTTTTTCGGAGAACAAATAAAACATTTATTTTTGAAGCGGTTACCTAAAACGATTTTCAAGTACCGTTTGTTCAATGGGAACCCTGCAGTAATTGGGTTTACACAGAGACTATATTAAGGTCGAGTGTTTGGTGCCAGATTACAAATAATCTAATTAAATAGTTCAGATTCGTACTACAGTTCCAGTACTTGCGCTTAAACAACTAACAGAAACGCACAGTGTCGGCGAATCCCATTCTTTATTTAATCTCCAACGGTGGTAATCAAGGTCACAATGGATATACTTATATCATTTGAAACACAGTATAAAACACGCATCTGAACTGTGTTTGAGACAGCACTCATTTTATAAAATTAGTTGCCATATTTACTAGCAATGATAGCAAAATCTTCCTGAATATTTTATTTTAGTATTCATGAAAACCGTATACGAAAATAGGTTAGAGTTTAGACAAGCTATTAGTAACCGTATATGTGGCCTTTAGTAGGTGTATAGTTTTGTTTTTGCATTTATTTTTTTACTCATGTAAGTGGAAGGTTTGTTTATTTACCTCCGCCACTGTTATGTGGCACTTCAGAAATTATAAGTAACGCTATGTTATCAAGGTTAGATGGGGCTAATGGATGTTTGCAAAATAGTCACCCACGATATTAAAGGCTGGTAATTTCTTTGGGAATTGATGCTATAAAAAGCACGGTTTTCGTTTTGCATGTTCATTTTGGAAATTAGAATTAAATACTAAATGCTACGAATTCAATTTAAATTGAAAGAATAATCTACTGAATGTAATGTTAAATTTAATAAAAACCGCAAAGTTATAGACTATTAAATTGTCAAATAAATTCTTAGAATCTTGAAGAACTGAAAAACTGTATGCCTTACTTGTTAATCACAAAATTTATATTAAATACACAAGTATTTATTTTCGATCCTTAAAAACGAGATTTTCATATTATTCTTGGTTGATTTCTACTTGAGCTTTTTACTAAGTTACATACTTTGTTAAATAGATTTTAATGTTTCACACAAAACATAATTATTTTATTACTCGAAATATTTGGTGATTAATCTATAATAAATAAATGCAGTATTTTGAATCAGAAATAATAATTCTAAGCTCCTACATTTTTTTATAAACTTTGAGATTTTGTTTAATTTAGAGAAAGTCACAAATGTACAAGTGGCACTTTCAAAACTCTGCCACGAGGGACGACGATATGCGACAGCAACAGTTGTCAAAAGCGTTGATTAAATAGGTCTAAATATGAATCAGTTTGATATGAAGGACCTTGTCGTGCGATACATCGACCTCTGCGCAACTGTCAAAAAGAGGTCGCTGTCATTTGTTGCGGTCGAAACTTTATTTTTAAATAAGAAAAAAAAATAAAAAATTCGACTCACCCTTTAAACAGCACTGACTGCATTTCTTCTTGGTTTGAAATGTGACCTTAGCATAATCAGTTGTAGAATTTGGAGTCAATGTTGGTTTGCGAGTTTCACCTTCAGCGGTTGCATGGAATTCAATAATCGGCTGCGAAAAATCTTCCCTGTAACAACGTGAAGTTGACGGTGGAAAATCTTCTTTTAAACTACGAGAAGTTGACGCAATACTCGATTTACGATCGCGATTATAATACGTTCCGATTGAATGTCTACGATTATTTCCGATCGCGAGATTGTAATAGCGTGCTGAGTCTTCAGCAAGAAACACTTCTTCAGCTTCTTCAGATAGTTTATCAGCTTCGTCGTCTGATGTTGGCAATGGACAATATACCAAATCTTCGCACTGCATTTCAGATAATATACTTTTTGGTGATTTTCTTGATGATGTTCCAGATTTTTGTGAAGACGATCCTGCCATAATACAAAAAATTGTTTTATTTACAAGCATACATTCAAATGATTATAAATCATGAATCGTTGACAGTATTTTTTTGAGTCTCTAATAATTGCATTTTAATAGTACCTTTAGTAATATGGATTACAAACAAAAAAATGGTATCAAATTTCAATTAAATTAAAAAATAAGACGTGAAAGTATTTTTGTCATATACCTGTAAAACTTCTGGTAAAAATCGGAGACGGCGGTGCCACATCACATGGACGCGGTTCACCAAGAATCAATAATTCAGGATTTGATTCAGATGAGTTTGCACTAACCGACCGTAGTAGCGTTCGAATATTATTTCCACGACGTGATGGCAGTGAACTGTTCGGCGAGGGTGTCGTTGTTTGTCGGTTATAAAGTAAACAAGATTCCTGCGAACCGCCAGATGCATTGGAATCATCAGTAGGAGTTGGTGAGGTTGATGCACCGCTACCCATTTTACCCAATTTTTTGAAGATTGTGAATTTGTTCCTTGATGTCGATGGTAATGAAGACGAACCGCTGGCGATTGAAAAATACGACGGATTGTCTAGAAAAAAGACATATTATCAAAATCTATTCATGTGTTTATCATTAAAAATATATTACAGTTCAATTTGTACCGTAGACACCCTTTATAATTATTATAATTTTGCCTCGAATACTTCTGTTTTTATTTTATTTATTAATTATTATTTTATCAATTAAAAATAAATCGTCAATTAGATTACAAATTTTTATTAAAATGTGTTAGATTTCACGACTGTGATGTTTTTATAAATTATAAACAGACTATGCCTTTATGCTAACATTTTTTCCCCGGCAGGTCTGTAGGACTTATGAAGGTCTAGTGTCTACGGCACGAGTTTTCTTAGTTCCGGATTTAGAAGTGGGTAATTAGTCAGGCTTCCACAAAAATATGCATATTGAAGGCGGATCTTAATCACTTTGTCTGTTCTGAAGCCTCAACAACTAATTCAGCCCTGATTATATGTGACAATATTTAATTCACGAATATCTTCTTACTTCTACATATCTTGTCACAGGAGCTGCTTATAATAAGGTACATATTATAATAATTTCATATTTCATGGTATTCTGTTTACATTAAATTAAATAGATTTGCAACAAGTTTTCTGTTTGTGAATTTTGTTTTAAAGTTGATTAAACGGAATCATTTGATGAGATTTTTGTCTTTAGAATAAAACGTGTTTGGCCGATGTTGATGTAACAACTTACACCGTTCGTCGAAACCGTTGGAACTTGGAACATTGTTTATACAGTCACTCAGTTCTCAATATTTATCAATTTTTATAGATCAATGCACTGCAAAAAAAAAAGAACTGCAGGATGTGTTTATAGGGAATTGTAGCAGTTCTTTTTGCTAGTGCGTATAATTTTATTTAATTTTAAGTTAGGTATAAAGAGGCATTGTTAACCCGTTTCTGTGACAAGCCTCGTATTCTAATATTCAAATTAACGTTTTGATATAAGAAATAAATGTGTCCCAGAGTGCGGACTACAATTTATATGTAAATTGTATGGAAATTCATTCTTCTATAGCGAGATTAAATTTATAATACTCTATTTTAAAAGTGGAGACACAAAAACTGTAGGAGAATACCAAATCGATCATCTCTGTCAAAAATGTTCGTTGACTCTCGTAAGTCCGGTTACACATATAAGATTTCAGTTTTAATGTGATTTTATTTCAAATATACATATTTATACATATTTTTTAATCTATGACCTCTCTGTGGGAAAATTAAAGAAAAGGGGAAGTAGTTTTATAATGCGACTTAACTTGATAATATATGTCTTTTTTTCTCAATGGAAAAAAATATTATTATGTAAGTACTGAATAGATACGGTTCCACCCGGCATGACCTAAGAAATTGTCGTAATTTTTAGAAAATTCCAGAATAAATGAAGGATAGCGCATTGCACCAGTTCAGTTCTGCAGAGGTCTAATATGTTTTCATTTAAAATATTGGAGAACACCCAGCATAAAAAAAAAGATTTTTTGATCTTATATTTTTTTCTTAATTTTAAAATAAGAGTTTTAAAATTGTAGAATTCTTTTTGTTTAAAAATTGTTAGCAACTCACCCGCAATTATAAAATATGGTTCTTTTAACACGTCATTGCTCTCCTGCATAACCGTTTTTTTATTTTAAACTCACTTCAAAAACTACTATTTTTTATACGCACCACAAGTTTATAATACTATCTACTATTATTTTGTATCGCTTTTAAATCAATAAGCGAATATCGAACAGAATCGGATTATATTCTTAATTAGACACTATTCACTACACTAAAATAAAATAGAAAATAATTTTAATTACGCACGAACTATGATGTATTAGGAATACGCAATGTTATACTAAAAGTATAAAAAAAACCGTGCATAAATATTCAAAACCAATAATAAAATATTACAGTTTCCTTTCTAATTTTTAATCATACTAAAATTTTTATATAAAGAGTTATAAGCAATGCAATTTAAACTTCAGTTATAAGATAGAAGAACTACTACATTTGCATTTTTAAAACCAATATTAAAATACAGCGTTTTTATAATTATATTCAAGCTTTTATGTAAGACTTGCAGACTTGTTTCAACTTCTATTTATAAAAAAAAACAAGTTTAACTTTTCAAACAGAACACGTTATTTTTAATTACATTCGAACTTGGTCGTAGACAATGTCATTTAAACTGAAAATATAAAAAAAACTAGCACGAACGTTGAAAAACACATTTCTTCCAATACTTTATATGATAGATAAATTCATCAACACGAAAAATCCTTCACTTGACAACGAATGACACAAACATTGTTGTATATGATGTGTCCAAAGACGAAACAATAGTCAAACATGATGATCATAAAGATGCCACAGGATACGCACCTGTCGACGAGTTATCGAAGAGGAAGGGGAAGAAGATAAAGACAGCAATGATTGAACAATATTGATCATTGATCCCTACGTGCTCCTGACAATTTATTGATATGCAAATAAAGTTATTAATATTTATTAATAGAGGACTGAAGTTTTAGAACGTTCTAAACGTAGTGTGATGTATGAACTTTAGAACATTCTTGTGTGTTTATTGATAAGTTTTGTAATGATTCGTCGACAATAGCTCTTCGAACAAGTTCGAACAAAACTGCATGTTTGTTGCACAAATTCTCGGAGTATTCGCCTAACTTTAGCAACTTTTCTACTTTTTCTGGAACTCTTAGAACCAAGTTCAAACCATCCGAAGAGAATTTGATAAAAAACACGCAGTTGTGTCCGAAGAGTTCTGAATGGCTGACAGACTCTTTGGAAGTTCAGAACCAGTGAGGCGTTTTCATAGCCTCAAATATCTTTACCTTTTATAATTAAAATAATTGTTTTCAAACAGTAGTGTAATTTGTTCCCAATCGGTCATTTCATCTTTAAAAATACAATTTTAGTATCATTACCTAATTATCTTGATTCCTTATATAATTTCAATTTTTAAACATTTTTGTGAGAAATAAAATTTAAAATTATTCATTACTTCTTGAACTGAATTTCGAGAGACCGGTCGCTTCACTAACTATTTGGGACAAATTACATTACTCTTAAAACGTTCATTTGACCTTATTAATCGGTTATTTCATTTTTCTCTTTTTCATGGTGTTTATTGGTAAAATTAATTTTATTAATTAAATTTAAAAACCTGCATTATAAAGAACAGGCGATTTTATTGTCAGGGTTCTTTATAATCAGGGGGTAGTGTATTTTTTGTGCTTAGTTTCCTGTTTCATAAGTTTAGCGAGGCTTCACCTCTCCCAACTTCTTGAGACCTCAGGAACTTTGCGTGTATTATTTTTTATTCTGTATTAAATGTATTAAATAAAATATATCGTTTGAAATATCAAATTGTCATTATTACTTTAGTTTAAAATTAAGCCCGACATGTGGAACCAGGTGGGCCCAGCGGTTCCGAATTTACTTAAACTTAAATAAAACAAATAAATACTTAGATACAAAAAAAATTAGCAAGTGGGTCTACCAGTTAAGAACTTACTAACAAATATAGCTATCATACTGGATAAAATATGTTTAAATATCAAAGATCAATCCAGAGATGGTCTAATCTAATTTCGCTTGTTATTGATTGTGTGGTTATAAGACTGCAATCGGCAATAGTGGTTCGTCAGTCAGATTGTAAACGAATTTTTAGGGAAACTGGTTTTTATCTCGGCTGTAGTATTAAGTTATCTAGCTGTAGTATCATTAAATTATAATCGAATCGAAAGAACTACACGGAGGTGGAACTTAAAACTACGACAATCTAGTTCAGAGACTTGCACTCTGACCACTAACTACACTAACCTGTCCTCTAGTAATTATATTCGTGTGGCTGATATGAACATTGAAATACATTATTCATACGTAAAAACTGATATGTATAATATCTTGATATGCGATCTAATCGTTAAACTTATTTTATATAGAATTAGTTTTGAACTTTTGAGTGGATAGTGTGGTCTCGTGATTACCATGCTAGAGTTTGGACCAGACTCACGTTTTGACCAAGCTTGTATATTTACTGTCTTATATGATATACATTTAAAAATAAATTTTGAACTCAAATAATAGAAACACTTATTCTGGAAATTTATTTGACTTTAGAGGTGACAATTAAATTTCTGTGTGCATCGTTGCGTGGTCGTTTAATGTCGATTTAAAAAACATCGCTGTCACACTCAAAACTTTATGGTATCGATTATTTATTCTAATCATTAAAAGATGAACGGCTTCTAGCAAATACTTGGATGGTATTATGAATGCGTTGGTGTGAATCGTTCAAAAGTAGCTGAAGGATACGATTAATCAAATATTGACTATTATACCAATATGTTACGACAGCTGTTGTAAAGATGTACTGGCAGTTTGTATTTTATTTTGTGCTTAACAGACATCTTTTAGCGCAGATAGAAAATCCAACTCATGTTTTTACTCAGCTCTCTGGTTAGAAAATTGTTTGTTATATAGGTGATCCATTAAAACCCCATGTAAACAAGGGAATCAGTTGGGCTATTGCGAGCTCTAATAAAATGAGAAAGAAATTATAAATGGGGAATAGAATATTTTTACAATTTTTTTGTAATCAAATTTTTAACTAAATTTCGATTTCGATATCAAGTTCATAGAATACGTCAAACGAGTTAGTTGTTTTTAGAGTTTTATATGTTTGTCAGTTTGCTTTTTGGGGACAGCTCTAAAACCCTTGAAGTTATTTTGATTGAACATTTTGAGTCAAAAATAAGAGTCATACAAAAATTATGATTTAAATCATTTAGATTTAAAAATAATTAGATTAAAAATAAGTGAAGACAGAAGTCATTATTTATTCATCATGTTTTATCATACATCATAATATAATATTCTGTAGGTACGATGCTTCCTTCTCAGTTTGGTGCACGTTCTATAACTCCCTTTTCCTCTCTGTTCTCCTGCTTTTCAGTGAACCCACAATGGATACCGCTCGTTTGGTATCGAACTTTCGATTATTCAATTTCGATATTTTTTACATAACTTAAGCATGTACTGCTAGAAGCTTACTAAATGTTTCTTTTCTTTTTGTAATACGCATTAAATGATTTAAAAGTCCAACCGCTCATCAAAAAGTACAAAATGAAGTGAAAAATATTCCACGACTAACAAAAGTCGTTTGTTCATTGAGGGCTCGCACTAGAGCTAGACTGTTGTTTGGACCTAAGTGATGTCATATATATATATATGCATAAATTGAAAAACATCTCCATGATGATCTAACTAGTGATATCAGACGGAAATTTTTCAAACCGTAACTAGTCATATTTATAGTCACTCATTTGGGTTTATCGAATTTGATGAAACACGTATTTGCGTTAAACTGTGACAGTGAAGTCTATAATTTGTAATTTGAATCGAAAACCCAGCCACTCCCGGTAGCAATTATAAAGTAAAATTGACAAAACTGTGGCCCAATGAATTTTTCACGAGTTCGGTGTATTTCTTTCTTATAAATTTTCAATTATCACTCATTAGTTGATTTTTTTCAGGATAAATGCATTCACGAAACTTGTGATCAGTTTTCACAAGCAAAGTCTTTTTTTACGGTTAATTTTGAGTATTTGAGAGTAGCATAGTTATGAGGCAACAAATTAATCCACGCTCTTCTTGTGAGTCTCCGACATTACCGTACCGGATGAGGACTAATACTCAGTATTGGTGGCGTGTCGTAGTCAATTCTGAAGTTTATAACCACCTAGAGGTGACACCCATCGTCGGCAACATCTGTTTGTCTCGGTCCTCATACTCCTCACATCTTTATTTTACCAATAAGACAAATGTTAACTTTGTCTTTTCGTTGTCAGTGTGTATAACCTTTTTGCATTTACAGTGCACATAATACTTTAAAGCCATCCACAATCTTTTGACTTTACCACAAAAAGCATTTTAAAACATTTTGAGATTTTATTTAAACTGCAGGTGCGTTTGATTTTATTAATAAATGAGTAGGGTTAGAGCGCCCGTTGACAAAAATTCCCAGTTTTTTTGTTAATGCTGATATTTGGAGATAAGCTAGTATTTACGGTGTAAATAAATATACTAGACTCAGTAATGCATAGGTCGGGACCGCTGGCGTTGAGACGCTTTAAAGGATGTAAAATAAACTAGTGTTTTGTAAAATGCTAAAATGTGGCAGAGGATTAATTTATTTAATAAGATAGTCGGCAGTCGGTAGACGTTCCAAACTACACTTTAAATCGCACTTATTTCTTTGATATAAAAATTTAACAGATACAATAACAGTAGGAACTAACACTGAAGAGTTACGTTATGAAAAATAATATATTTATAAGATTATTTTAAGAAAACAATACCGTCTTATTTATTATAAAGAAGTTAACATTCAGTCGCTCTTTGTCTGGTGGGACAGAAATTATATAATATTAAAAAAGAGAAAATTGTTGGTGTTAGAAAAAAACTTCAGCATCACAGTTTATTGATATTCAAGACGATAGTGTATTGTTTCCAGCGTCTTTCAATTGATTTGCAGTCAGGACACGTGCAGTGATTCAAGTTTGGAGCTTGGTTAGGCGAAGGACAGCATTGGTACCGGTCAAATCATTTAAATATTCAAACATTACTAAAACATAGCCTCACACGCTGCTGTTACATAAGTCGAAAAGACACTCTAGCAACCAGGTACGTATTAAGATTTTAACATAATATTAAAAAAAAAACATTTTTTTCCATTTATGTCAACTACAGAATTTTGACTTCGGTATGGTTTAGAAGATCTTAAAAAATGTTTTTTATGATTTTTTAAGGTGTGTCGAAAAATGTGATTTTTGAACGTTTTAATTTTCTCTGCTACTTTTGTAAATAACTCCGCTTAAAGAAAGATACTTATTCAAATAGGCGCATTTTGGTTATGAAATGGTGTGTGTTTAAAGTTTATTACTAATTTAAAAAAATATGAAAAATACGCAGGCTTGAAATATGAAATTGTCGCATTAAAAATGGGACAATTGATTGTAATGTATCGCAATAAAAAACCCTGTCTGCATTAGAACTCGAAATATTGAGGGAACATACATAAAGAATTAAATCTTTAGAACGAAAAAGGTAAAGTAATAAATCCCGTCCCTGTATTTACATATAAAGAAATCCATTACACAAACAATGTAAGCATCGGCCATTTCTTTAATGTGCCCATTATAACGAAAAAGCACAACAATGTATCATCATTCATCATACGAATTATTTCTGTGATAAAAATAAAGTTCGAAGGTGTGTCTACAATTTCTTTTTTCTCTATTATTTTTAAGGATACTTAAATATTTTCATATCCTCAATAAATGTGACAATTCTCTGTACATAACAATATGTTAGACAGACGAAAGGTTCCTAAATAAAGCTATTTAATTGCTGTTCAACTATTTAACTAAAATATACAAAACGGAGTAATAATCAGTAAAAACGTAGACAGTGAATTAGAACTTAATAAAAACTGTTCGGTAATGACCAAAACTGTCGATCGTCCGTAAATTTTCTCATTTTTCCATGTGATAATTCTTTTCATTTAAATTCGACATACTGATATATCCGCAAAAATAACAATCGATGCTGTTTTATTGACACTTTTAACAGTCTAGCTAACATTGTTCGAGCCATCTGAATTCTTTAATGTTTTGAATTAATCTACACATTATATATAAACAGAGGTTTCGGTAGTTTACTTGTTGGTTAGAATCTCAGAAACCACTGAACCGATAATTTTTTTTTCTGTTTAAAAGCTTATTTCTTTACGAGCGACAGGCCATATATTATTATGCTACGAAGATTAATGAGTAGTGAGCGAAAATGGTAACTATTTTGCGCACGCTGTCTAAGCTAGAAAAGATACAATAAAGTTATTTACGAAAACTTTGTTGCGCTTAATCATCTTGTTGTCAAATAAAAATCCACCCAAACGAAGCTCGACCGGAAAACTAGTACAAATCATTCGTGTATCAATTAAAATTTATTTAAAAGAAAACAGTACCTACGTTATTCAAATTTAATAATCATAATGTTGTAAACATTGTATATAAGTTGTTAATAAATTGTGGTGGAATTAGATATTTATTTTTGCAAAAATCACGTAACAAAACTATAACCGCTTTAATGCTTTTACGTTTTCTTGTATACAAGGAAGATCAAACAATCTGTCAACTTGTCTCGTAAATGTTAATCAGTATTTAAATTAAGTTATATTTAAATACATCATTAATAAGCACTGTATGACATGTAAATTTAGATACCTTCTAAATCATTTGTTCTAAATTTATAATTATTTTTAAATACAGAAGCTTAATTAATTCGCGATATCTAAATCTGCATAAAAATAATTTTTAAAATTTAAAAAGTGCATTGTAAAAAGTGTGAAGGAACCTAGGGTTCCATTGGTGTAACGCATTATTTATTTTTAATTATATTTTTGAGTTCGAAACTGACGAAATAAAAAAAAAAACTAAACCAACTGTACCTTTGCTCATTTTTTTTGTATTAAAAAATTGTTTTAAATTTTTTATATTTAACAAGGAAACTTGTTTACGAATTGATTTCATGCTTGAAATAGGGTGAAATGAGTCTGTTTGTAGGAAGAGATGTTTCTATTATATTACAAAGGTGAAATGAACAGTAATTGGAAAGGAAATACGATGTACGTAGAAATTTGTTGGAGAAATTTGAAACGACTAAATATAATACGAGTGGATATAGTTGATAAAATGGCAATTTGAATGGTTACGTTATTAAAAAAAATATAAATCCAGTTACAGCTTTAAAGAATTTCGCTTCAAGAACTACAGATTTCCGCAGCAGTTGTTATGACAACACGAAAATGGATTAAATTCTTTTAGCATCATTAACATATACCGATTCTGTAATCTCTGATAGATTTATATAATTTAACATTACATAAGTTAAAGTAAGACAGGCATTAATAAATTTAATAGGGGCTACAGAATTGTGTCCGGTATAATTTAAAGAATTTTCTATCTTTTAATTTCTACGCGAATTTCAGAGAAAAATAATCGTATTTTAATTTAGTACATAAAAAATGACTAAAAATCGTTACAGAGCAAGCACATTTATATATTTATATATTTGGAAACAAAATTTTAAAAAAATCTTGGACTTGATATTTACTTCAAATCTTTAGTCTAAAATCTGCTTCAAAAAAATAAAAAAAAGATTTGCTACTGTATATCTAAGAAGTCAGATTAATATTATGATCGGAATCAGAGTCGATCTTCGCCCGTTTTCATAAATTTTGGGTCAATCAGATAAGAAGGAAAATGTTAAGTTTACGTCAAAACAGAGGGACCCGTTAAAATGATTAAATTTGCGCCCCACATTTACTAAGAGCGACTTTGCTTGGTGTTACGTGTTTACTTAATAACAAATCTCTTTATATTTATTCCTTGTACTGTTTAAGAGAATTGTGATGTATATCTGACTAACAGCTACAAAGCATCTAGACATTAGTGCTGATGCCAAGTCCTGAATACAAATGGCCAACATCACAGATCTGAATGTCACTAGATAGTGGGCAGTTGTGTTATGTAATGGATTTACAGGTGACAAAAATATAACAAGCCGTCGCATTAACACTATTTCTAAAATATATTCGTTAAATATGTCGAAAAATATCAAATCTATTTTTTAAAACTAAAGGATTAACATACTAAGATTTTTAAGCTCTTCTTTAAATTTAAAATATTTTCATGGTTAAGGAGGAATAACCGCTGAGTTGAATAAAATATGAAAATGACATAACACTATATTATTTCCGCTTCATTACAGAAATTATTTTTAAACTTAATCAGTAAGAAAAAAGTAGTGACCCGGAAATTTGGTTTAGGTATGTCTTCTTGAATTAAAATTCAACCTTGGAGAAACATTTGGCGAACTTAAAGAGCAGGTTAAAACTTTGTTTTTCAAAAGATAACTTGTGGTTTATTATAAAGACGAAAGTTTGATTTGTTGATTTATGTTTGGTTTCCAGAATAAACATTATTATTATTGTTTTTTTCTAATGTGGATAAATATAAATAAAACTATATTTTACTATTCCAAATATGCAATTTATTGTTTAAATAACTTATCCCTGGTTATTGATAATAAGAAACGAATTTAAGGGTGTAGAATTTTGGGATCATAATTTCAATGCTTTCAAAAAAATCTGCTAGGTAAAAAGAGTCTCTCAAATCCAACCCTGGTTCACATCTTACGAATATAAATTACTTGATATAATATCAGAATTTTTGCCACATCAATGAGCCTTGTTTAGGTGGACAAAGTGTAAATACATTTATTTTTTTCATGTCAAAATAATTAAAAAATAACTGTCAAAATAAAAATAGACACTGATCAAATCATTCTTTGCAGTTTAAAAATTTATTTATTTTTAGTAATATAAGTTTGTGTTTCGCAGTAAATAAATTAAAAAGTATGGCATGTTTAAATGCCAATTTTTCACAACAGTAAAATTTAAACTGTGATCAAACTTTAAAATAACTAACATATGGGTTAGGACAGCTGCCAAGGTGATTTCACTAAACAGCTGATTGTAAAAGTCACTTTTATTTCTTCTCACGGCTAAATCAAATCGATTCGCGTTACAGACATAACACGTGAAAATTGTAAAAATTATTTTATAGATTTCCTTTCCAAATAATATTCAACATGCCATTTCATACTGTTACACAGAAATTGCTCTAGGGTCAGATGGCAACCATTTTTCTACTGAGAAATTTCATTATCCGGCCTTAATTTCCAGTTTCATATAAATAAGTGTAATTGATATTTCTTTTTATTATTAACATACAAATATTATTAAGTGGAAATGTTTGTGTTTGCTGGTTTGCAGTGGGTAATTTCAGGAACATCTGAACCTATTTGAAAAATTCTTTCACTGTTTAAAAGTCCACTTCATCTTGAGTAACATAGACTTGATATCATAACACTACGACAAAAGGGAATGTGTAGTGAGTAAAACGGTAAAGGAAGTCGAGGGTTCTCCCCATATAACTTTTTAAGAATAAGAGTTACAATAACCGATATATGACATAATTTGTTGCCTGTCTATACTATTACATAAATAAGAGGTAAAACCTGTTGGTTTGTATGTTGGGAGTAATCTCTGGAATTACTGAACCGATTCTAAAAACTTTTTCACTGACAAAAAGTCACACTATCCCTGAGTAATATAGTCTATATGTTATTTTGATAAAAAATAAAAATTCCAAATAATCAGGCTAAATTTGAGTACATGGTGGAAGTACACTAATTTTATGGTGGAATTACGGGTATATAAAAAAATATTTGTCCGCTCCGCTCGGCAAAACTGTAATACGGTGGAGCCGTGTGTCATTTCAATTGCGCGCGGAGGCGCAGTTAGCAATTTACTTCTTCTAATTGCATTTATTTATACACCTATTCAATCCAATTTACTCATTAATATATTATTTAGTAAGATGAAATGTTTTCGACTACTGTACTTATGTCAATCTGAAAACAGTTAAACTAAATCCTGTTTATTTAACTTGTTTTCGAAAAAATGTGACACCTAAATACCAACAACAATGCTGTAACAGTTGTTTTTAGAATTTGGGATTTATAGAAGTAATAGCCTTCGATCGCAATTACGTCGATTTTGTCAGTTTTTTTTTTAATCCGATATTATAGCCGAATAAAAAGTACCCTATGAATAAAATTTAAGCACCCGTTGCAATAGCGTACCAAGTTTCACTATTAAGCTTGGTGCAGTCGCTCTTAATCAATCAGATAGAGAAAAAACCGGTCAAGTGCGAATCGAACTCGCAAGAAGAGGGTTTCGTACTATTCCGTTTTCCGTGAGTACTTTAAGACTTAAGATTTTCGTTTAGATTTTCCTGTAAACTATGGATGAGACCCAACATTCACTATTTTTTTCAAAATTTTAGGCTCAGTAGTTTCGGAGACAAGGGGGTGATGGTTAATTGTTCATCTATTTTCTTAAATAACTTTAAAACTATTTACTTTAAAATTATAAAAAAAATATATTTGAGAACCTTACTACAAGCCCTTTCATTTGACATGTAACACGGTAGAGTTTCCAAAACTTTTTTTTTAATTCCCTAATTTACCCCCCCACAAAAAGGACCTCCATGTTCAAAATTCATTTATTTACGTTACACATTTGTCTTTGGGACACCGACTTGCATGTGTACCAAATTTCAACTCAATTGGTCCAGCAGTTCGGAGCAAATTGGCTGTGACAGTAGGACGGACAGACACACGAGTGATCCTATATGGGTTTCGTTTTTTCCTTTTGAGGTACGAAACCCTAAAAATTGTGAAAATACGTTTCTACTTACACCTATGTATCTCATACAGAGTGTTAAAAACCACAAAAAAAAAATCGCAAGAAAACGAAATTACAGACTAGGGTTCTGAAATAGTAGAGAGTGACTCGTCATCATATTATACGGTTTGCTTAATTAAACGACAAAGCAATGAAACCATGTAACATGTACCCGCCCCACGCATAAAACCTGTGCTGGTTGCAGCGTTGCCAGTTTTTTTTTTGTCAAGTCGGGATTTTGGAACTTTTTGAGTGAAAAAGCGGGATTCTTTCGTCGAAAGCGGGACATAGTCAAAAAACGTATATAATCAGAAGTTTTTAAATATTTATCTTTTTATTTGAGTTCAAATTACGTTTACGTGACAATAGATAGCCAAAATAGTCATAGAAAATGTATTTTAATAAAAATATGATATTTTAAATCAGATTTACCCTATCGTTAAATAGTTGAATCTTATTCATCTTCTGGATAAAAAAAAATAAAAAAAACAAGTCAAAATCAAAAAAGTTTTATTCATTAGAAAAATATGGCGTTTCAAACAATAGTCTGAGGAGTGAGTGTTACAATTTGCAACTTACAATAAGAGAATCATTATTTACGCACCGTCGAGTTACCCCCGAAAAGCGGGACTGAGCCTGTCCCGCGCGGGACATTTAATTTTGATTTAAAAATCGGGACGTCCCGCCAAAATCGGGACGTCTGGCAACGCTGGCTGGTTGTATTATATCCTGAAGTATAAGTAATTAGTCACTATCTAGAATAAGCGATCTGTACTATATAGGTACAGTTAAGTTTCAAAAAAAGCATTAATTACAAAATAACAAAACAGTAGAAGTACGTGATCAACACAAAATCAAACTTTGTTTAAAATCGTTTTTTTTATTTTCGTCAATTTTTGAGGTGGAAGTTTGAATTCGAGTTATGTAACTTTTTTTCGGGAAGATTATTTTGAACACCATTTTGAACACACCTGCATTATCTTATTTAACCTGACTTGAATCCATATGCATTTATCTACCCAGTTATGTACATCGTTAATGCATTTTGTAATTTGTATTCTATGCGCTAGCCAGAAAATATTATCATGAATAATTTTATCTGACCATTGTATCACATAGCAGCCTTTTATTCCAACAAAAAAATTAAATCCGTCACCTAATTTATAGAATTTTAATGAGAGCAATTATCAATTTAAAGTTGAGGAATTAATGTCTGCCTCGATTAATCGGATGAATCAATCGATATTTATAGATAATTTTAGTTAATCCAATATACGCGGACATAGTTCTATGCAGGAAATCGTTCAAGTTTTATAATAATAATAATAATAATAATAAACGTTTATTGTACATATAAAACGCACAAAAGGCATGGAAAATCGATCCCAATAAACGGTAAATAAATAATACATGTAAAGAAAGGTTATTAGATTTCGCATATAATAAAATCGGTTCCGTTTGTAGAATGTTACATTGCCGAAAAAAAAAAGTTACAATACGAGCACAGTCACACTTTTTAACGTTGCGTAACGACTCTACAACATGTCCGTTTTGATTTACCTTTGTAAGTCATAAAAATAAATGAAAAAACTTACCAAGCGCCATTTTTTTCAACTGTAGTGAGCAAATACTGATTTTGGTGATGGTTTTAAAATCAAATTGTTTTATCGATCAGAAAGGTAGAGTCGTCCGTTATTTAGGATGTAGTCGTCAACTGTCTCACGTGACCAGAAACTTATAGCAACCCGTCAGTTATCATCACCATCGTTGTGCTGACGAGGGTCTCAATTATCTGCTCGACTACTTCCAAGCGTAGAAAGGTAACGATAACGATATAGGATGTCGATCTGCGGCCATTGGGATCGCACTTTATTCTGCAAGGAAAGAAATATAATTTAATATATGTTTACAGTAGCGAAAACTTGAAAAACATCGATAAATTTAGAAAATTTTTTTTTAAAAATAATATTCGAATCTGAAACTATATTCATTATTCATGAAGTCGAGTGATTGTCCGAAAGTTAAACTGAAATATGGCGAAAATATTCCCCAACGTGCTCATTAGACAGGTTTCTCCTTCTAAAAATCATTCTAAGTGCAAATAATACTCAGTGCTGACAACTTAAAAACAAAAAATCGTTTCACGAATAGTTTCACATCATCTGTTCTTGTCGCAAAGTACGGATTATATATTTCAAATATTTGGTTTGTACCTCCTTTTCATGTAACTATTATTTAATATAGGTTGTATTTTATTTTACCTTTAAAATAATTAATTATTAAATTGACATAAGTTTTGTCACATTAGTGAATTATGTTGTATCAATATGGTATTCATTCAACTGTCTCGTCTTCAATTCAAATTGATTTCGTCACCACGGTAATCTCCTGAACGTTCGCTATGTAATTCTCAAATTGCTGGTTATGAAAACATTTAAATACAAAAATCCTCATGTTTTCTAGGAATTTTTATGGACAGAGTATTATTTTTCAGCAGCGTGCAAGAGAAACTATTTTAAGAGAGAGAAGCCTGCCTAATGAGCAGACGATATAATGTTTTCACCATGATCTGAACATAGAAATGGATGCAATAAAGATAAAATAAATTATTTGCGTGAATACTTTGGATGTTTAATTAGTCTAAAAATTACCTAGGCATGATTTGAATCTATTTTTGTCGCGTAACTAATTTTGTTTATGTATTGTCCATTATTATATAAATTGTAGATTATAGATACTAAACAATTAAATTCATACGTATTTTTTGCTATGTTTAGATCTGATTTTGGAAAATCTATAGATTGGATTTTAATTAAATAAAAACTAAAAATATCAAACAAAAGCGTCCCTTTGATGTTTTTTAAAAAAAGTATAGTTATTTTCAACAAAATATATCCCTACAAGTCAAGAAGAATATAAATTTTATAAAGTTAGAAGAAAATCGCAACTGAAATGAAGAAACCACTTTATATTATTATTAGTTAACACATATCAAGTCGTATTAGATGTATATTCATTATTCATGCAAACTGATATTTCTACACCGCTTACAAAGAAAATAAAAAAGAAAATATAAATAAATGAAACTAAATTGAAAACAGTTCACAAGCAGTGCAAAGAAAAATGAAATAAAAGATCCATCGTATATGTAATAAGATATACAAAGCAGATTGTATTAAAAGAGCACCGAAAGTAAAGTTCGTTGTACATTGCAATTTTAAGTACCTATACCAATTACTCTAAATAATTTCTATGATGATCCTTAATAACATTCTTATTAGATGTTTTCACGTTGGTACAAAGTCCTTTGTGCGTTATATTGGTATACAAACAGATAGATGAAAATTCGGGAAACGTTTTGTTCCATCATAATATCACATAAAATATCTGAAAATCACGTATGAAACCAAAATTACAGATGGGGGAAATTTTATTTAAAAATTTCAAAGAAGTTTTCTCGTTTTTTACTCACTGTTATTTTGGATATTTATTTATTTACGGACGCTAATGACCTCAGTTGTTAAGCGTCTAAGGTCTACGCATCTTTTTATTTATTGACCGTATTACAGATATTTCTGATTTAATTCACAAAGATGCATCAAATCTTTGTGAATATTCGTCGGATTAAAAATTTGACATTTATTATTTCCTCTGATTGATAACAACGGCTTTCTAAGCAAATGAACACCAGATGGCTATTAAGAAAACAGTGAAGAACTTTGGGTAGGTTATGGACGCCAACTACACATTATAGAGATGCATCTGAGAGTGTGCAAATTCCTTTAATTCGTCGAAACGCCAACGAGAGACAATCTCAAGTGGGTGCCTCTTTAGTAGGTATTACAACTTGAATTCGCTTGGCGTACTGAAAAATTCTTTTATTTATATATAGCTCACGTATATATTTACATACATATATAATACGCATTAATATATATAACTGTATTTTTGTATAACTGAGGCAGCAGACGCCTGATGTTTCTGTATTCTATAATAATTTCGCCGTACAGAATTCACTCAACGTAAATAATTGATGTCTACTCAGTTATATTAAATGGCTCAAAAAGTTGTTGAAATTGTTAAGTATTACGTTACGAGGTTGGATTTCAATTTCTTTATTTAAATAAAATAGGCTTGCTCAAAATAATTATAAAGATGGGATGAATGTTTCATTTGCTGAACAGAAACTTTAGGCAAAAATCCTCAAGCGAAAAATTTGTTTCTAATTTCAATTCAGTTTAAAAATTCCGATCAAAATGAAAACTGGTTTTGAAGTTATACTTCTTTGCCGCGTTATGAAAAAATAATGAGTGAATTTTTTCGATGCGCGCCCACTCTAACATCAAAATTAAAAACCCGGGTCGCAGTGCCAAAACCCTGCCGACAATATAGTGTATTTGCTTATACAGGCAGTGTGGCTTTATTTTGCGAGCTTAAGTTAGTTTTTGGGGAAAATAAAAAAAATTACTCCTTAATACACCCCTTAAAATAACATTTTTTTTCGTAATTGCAATATTATTATAAATCGAACCTCTATACCAAATTATATACAACAGACAGTAAATAATTCACTATTTGTAAACTAGTGTTTTCATAAAATTTGTAAGTCCAGTCCTGTCGGGCCGATTTTATTTAAATTTTAGGGACACCTTTTAATTACTACTATAGGGTTAAATGTCAATTTTGAAACGATTCTGAGAATTTTTTCGGTATTTTGGGGCCCAAAAACATTTTTCAACCCCTAAAAACTACCCTTAAAATGCCCCGATTACGCCCATTTTAAATAGGCTTCTTGCGGTGATGGATTTCAACACGTGGGCCAAATTTCGTTAAAATCAATTACCTCTTTCGAAAGTTATTGCCCGCACACACACACACATATATATATATATATATATATATATATATATATATATATATATATATATATATATACGTATATAAATATATATATATATATATATAAATATATATATATACGTATATAAATATATAAATATATATATATATATATATATATATATATATATATATATATATATATATATATATATACACATATATATATAAACATTTTCAAAAATGGTGCCAAAGTGTTTAGGAGGTTATGAAACGTCGAGAAATTTTGGTCCGACCCCTAGGTCCCGCCATCCGACCAACGCCAATAGTGTATGTTGCCTTATGGCAAATACACTAACAAGATGCAGTAATTGCTGGCAGAAAAAGACTACCTATCAACAGAATAGAGGCTACAACAAAATACAGACTACCAACACGTAACGTCTGTATTTATGATAATCTTATTCGAATCATTTTCTTAATTTATTTCAATATATTATTTGCATGAAAATTAAAAATTACTTTTTTATCACGCAGAACAAATATAACTTCTAATGTATGTTCATAAGTACACGCACCCACTTTTTATGCAGTGCTGCTTATAAATAAATATTTTATTTCTTGCGTGAAAATTCGTATGTGGGGGTGTAAAATTCACGTTTGTGTGCCAACATTGCGGTGCTTGTCCAAACAGCGAAAATGTTCCCGTTTGAAATTTGCAAATAGGCACACATCAAAGGCTACGAATATTCCACATGTTTATATGAACGTGGCTATTCCCCACAACTTTCATGAAAAACGATTATGCAGTGATGTGGGAGGCTGCATTCGCAAAAAAAAACACGACCGAATTCGCTTAATAATGAACATAAATTAGTTTGTATTTGCAGTTATATTTGCATTTGTCAAACGTTGATTTCATCATATTAGAAAAAAAAACAGTACAGTACAGTAAATCCAAGTATGGGGGCTTTCACGACCCGTTTTGTTCCAAATCTTTTTGATTTCCAGGCTTGTAGGCCGCATTTCACTGATAGTTCTATCTGACGTTTCGTCTACAACTGCGGTAGACATCATTAAAGGTGGTGTGGCAGTCGACGAAGTTTCCTCATTGGTGGCTTACAGGCAAGTATGTTAATGGTTGATGTTCGTCCGTGATTCACGGAAGAATAAACTACGACCGAGCAGAGAACACTAGCTCGCTGACACATTTACCTAGAAGCCGTCAACGAGGAAACTTCCTCCGCTGCCACACCGCCTTTGATAGTGTCTACTGCAAGAAAACGTCAGGTGAAAATACCAATGGACCATAGCCTCCAACCGCAGAACCAAGAAGATTGCGAATAAAGCAGTAAAGTTCAGCTTATTCGCTACTCTGTTATCCGATATTTCCAAGCAATGATTTCTATCGTACGTTTGTATTCAATGTTATTTATAGTTCAAAAATGCGCGCGCTTTTGTTGATGTCTATTTCCAGGGTGGTAATCCTTATAATGAAGCTCGTTTTTTTATTGCCTTCTTATACTGTCCTTGTCTTACTAGTGAATTTTCAAGTCAATTTTGTTTTGTCTTCCTGTGGTATCCTTGTTTTACTGATTTCAATAAACGATTGCCTCCATCAATATTAGCCAAATTACAAATTCTAGGTCATATTCTGTCATCTAATATTTCCTTTCTGACCGCCTATCCGCCACGTATATGTCAAATAATTGAACGCTATTGTAAATTGAAGCTATTGAGTTTTTTTTGTCGTAACTTGCTAGAAAGTTTTCATACGAAAAATGGTTCCATTTCGCTATAAATATAACATAGAGCAGACAAATTATTTATTCAACTGCCACGTCATTATTTATTGCAAAATCTGTTGAGCCGCAGGCCATTAGGATTTTTATTTGCGTATGAATAATTTAAATCTTTGTCCAGAAAATAATTGGCTTTTGTAAAATCTTACAATGACTTTCGTTTGAATGATGCAGCTTCAACACTTTGTTTCAACGCATAATTAGTGACCGCGTGACAGTTAAAAAAATGACACAATACACATTTAAATACAAAAAAGGCGATGGCGTGTATATAAATTGTACGTTTCTTTCAAAAATAAATCAAGTCAAATTAAAAACTTGTTTTTTTCACGAGAGTCATAATCCATATTTAAATCTGAGAAGATTTGTTTTGTTCATGCGGTATAAATTTAGGTAATTTTTTCAAAAACCCTTCCGAAATTAAATAATATTTTTAATTTTAAGTATTGTAAATTAACGACGCTCGACAATTTAGGTTACGGAGAAAAATCTCGGAGTTTCTTTTCAATTTGCTGACATTTGTCGAAGAAAATCTAATATTGGATAGTTTCAAATTTATTGAATATAATATTTTATAAGGGCTATAAAGTATATGTGATTTAATTTAAACTTTTGGCAACGTCCAGTAGTTTTCCTAAAACACTTAAAATTTTTAAACATCGTTTTAAAACATGTAATTTCTAGGTTTTAACATTACACAACATCTTTCAAATTATCTGATTGTATTGGATGTCTTTGTTTAGAATTATAATGTCAATATAAAACTTGATTAACATATTTTCGTATAATATGTTTACAGATTTAAGTTAAACATAAAAAAACAGCTTGTCGAAAGGACAGTGGCGTGCTTAAAACTTTGTTTTATTTGAATACAGTTAATTTTAAACATTTGGTTACAAACTTCGTAACGATTTTTTATTTGAAGAGATACTTTAGAACTTGCAAAGTATTAAAAACAAAATATAATCAATACACAACAGTGGGATTGTCCCAATTTTTTTTTTGTTTTTTTGTTGGAATCTACATTATATATAGATTAAGAAACAATTTTTTTGAGAAATATTCCGATCTCTTTCTTTAGATAAAGAAGTGCGACTATTTTTTACGTCATCTTATGGCGACTTATGCTCATGTGTGTTTAAAAATTATAAATATATTTATTTTATTCTTGTATGTAATTATGAGAAGAAGAATTTAAGAATGAAAAATTATTTGTTAATGTATGAGGTATAATATGCAATGTTCAAACGAATCAAATTTTTATCCGTGGGACGATCTTATTTAAGAGCACTGCAAATTACCAACGATTGTGGTTAGTTATAAGATACAAGCTTTTAGCTGGATTTATTTCGTGTTTAGAGTCGAACGAGTGTTTTATACACGCGTTTATTCTGAACGTGACCTATGGAACCAAAGCACGCTTCTCGAATATATATATACGTTTTAGAGCTGTTAACAGAAACCCATTATCGATTGGAAAGCTCATTCCCCGTGCTCCGTTCCCCTCGATGAAGGCAAACAGCTGCACGATTCGCGAATATAAACTTTTAACGCGAGATGAAAACGAACTACATTACATAGGAACAGAGATTTAAACAGAGCACGTGCTGCAAACATTTAGAATGTGTTTTTGTAACAAGCTGAAAGCTGGCAACTGTGAAGTAGCGGATTTTATTTTGACCTAATGCAAAATCTCGATTTTTATGTGTTTACTTACAACTTGTTTAGTCAAATGATATCTTTAATCTCAAGTATAAATTATTGTAGTAGTAGCGTAGACGTTACAATGAAAAGAACCATTATCTTTAAGTCTCACGGTAAAATTATTTATAAAATTTCAAACAGACGAATTGAAATAAGGTATCCCTACAGCACCGATATTTAAAATGCGAATTTTCCATAAATTTTTTGTTATCGTTTTGTGAAGTGAAAAGCTATGAAATACAGTATCCATACTCGTGTACACGGCAGCTATAACAGTAGTGGAACCTTCGGCTTCAGCTTACTGCTATGCCCGACAATCAGCTGTCAAACGACAATTTCTTTCCATAAAAAACCTTATTTGATCTATTACAAGCAATAAAAAAATACTAAATCGGTTCAGCTGGTTTCAAGTGATGCGCTTATAATGAACAGCATTCCATTTTTATTATACAGATATTGCAGTCGTTTAACAGTATTTGTTAGACAACAATTAATGTTTAACAGACTTTAATTTAGTATTTTTTTATATTATGTTTTTTAGTATAGGCATTAGTCAATTTAATTATTGATCTGTAATATTACGCTGCTACGCAGTGCCAGTAAAGCGGTCACAGACATGATAAATATTTGTTTATGATATTAAAATAAAATAAAAATTATGCAGTTCTAAGAAAATACTAGATAGAGACTTTAAATATAACTGACATTTTATATTAGTAAATATACATACGCTATAGTTCGGAAGACTAAATTTATAAACAGCTATCGTTTGCTATAATTGTTAAAAAACATTCATTATTGCAATGCTATATTAGGAAAATTTATTTTTCAAACACCTGTCACAGTCGGGACTCAAATCCGAATCTTTCGACTTTCGCGGCGGAATGAGTTATCAGTTACTCTACGGTGCACGTATAATATAACAGTTAATCCTTCATAATAAAGCAAATTGCAACACAAAATTCACTTCATGCGAGAGCCAATTTTTTTTAGCTCTTGCTATAGACATGAATCAAGGTAGAAATTTCACATTATTAATTAGTACTAAGTCACAGAATATTTCTGTTTCGTTAGTGTCTTTTAAAGGCGGTAAACGACAATTTAATATTGGTAAATTATCAACAACATAATATCATATTAGTAAATATGCATACGTTGTAGTGACACGTGTTTGAAAATAAATTTTTCTAATATAGCATTGCAACAATGAATGTTTCTTAACAATTATATTTTATGTAAATTCAATTTTTGTCATTTTAAATTGAACTCTACTACACTGTATGTACAAGGCAACGTCTGTATGTTTCAACCTGATAAACTCAGAAACTATTCATCTGATTTTCAAGTAGTAAGTAACATACATGTACGAGTAGGTATTATGTATCCGAGCTCAGCTCTTTAGCATATATCGTAACATTTTCGTAAGCTTATGTAAAACTAAAGAACATTTTCTTTAATGATTTTGACATTTCGCGATAATCTGAACGTATATGAGGTACAATGCTTTCAGTGGTAGTATCTACTTGAGGTTTTCTGCAATTTAACACCTACGTCTTCCATATCTTTCAAATAATTAAATTACAAATGGATATCTCGAGAACACAAAAACTAAGAGGTGTTGTGAATAATTATAGGCGATCGACGATCCAGTGAAAGAGTCAATTAATGTTTGAAACATTTCCAAATATACAGACCTTTTGCTATAACCAGACATTCCGAGAACTTCTATAGGTCACTCAGAAGTATTTTAAGGTGTTCTAGAAGCTTCTGCATCGTTTCAAAACTATCGATTCCTTTCTGAGCTTCAAAAACTTTAATAAAAAAACGAATAAGAAAGAAAATAAAACAGGGTGGAAAATGTAGACCCGTCTGATGCTGCTCATGGTTTTTTTCCACAAACTTTAGTTAAATTTAATCTCGAAACTCCAAAAGCGAATTTATCTTAGACATGATAAATTAATTTCATCATTGTGTTTGATGCGTTTAGTGCTGGGTTAATCTGCACTTCTTCCATGGTCAGTTATTGAAATTTTTCGAGGTTATCTGCAGCTGTAATTATATTTGAACCTCAATGTTTAGAAATTTCTTGGGAGTACTATTTTTTTGTAATACACAAAAAATATATTTTTGTGTTGCGTGGAAAATAAATCTTTCTTTTATAAGTAGACGTCATATTGTGGGTGCGTGCTGTGTAAAACTATAAACTCAGTATAAAAACCGGTCAGTCAACTCCGCACGTGCGATTCTGGATTAATGTAGGCGGTCATGTAGACGTAGTAGGACGTCTGGCTATTTTTGGTTCGCGTATAGATTTTAATATCTCTTTATATTCACAACCATACACGCAATATACGCACAATCAAAATATATCAAGTGCAATTTCAAACAGGGATTTAACCCTTGTTCAAATTGTACGAAAACACGACTGTATATTTGTCAATAAACTTATGACCGATTCAATATAGACACATAATTGTAATTTAAAAAAATCGACGTTTCGAACAACGTGGTGCCCCTTTTCAAAAAAATATTACAAAAATTAAATAAAACGATTAAAATTACCCATGAAACCAATATTAAATAAAAATATTTCTTCAAATTTTTTTTATGTTGTAAATATCTATCTCTCTATCTATTATAAATATTTGTTCGTTAAATTGGCCGTTTTGTTAAAAAATATTTAATACGCAGACGTTAATCTATTAAAATCACGTTAGTATATTTTGTTGGACGTACGCCTTTTTAATTTTACCACTCGATGTCCTTAAAATATTTTGGAAGGAGATATTACACATTAGTGTTGCAATAATCTTGAGATCGTTTTCATCAAGGCAGAATCTGATGATGGAATCTCAGGGAAATCCTCAAAAATAAACAGGCACGTATAGTGTGTTTGTTAGTTTTTTATAATTTATAAAAGAAGCAACTACGGAATCTTATTAAAATTGCGCGAAATCAAATCTACTAAAAAATAAAAAATATAAAAAATATCAACCTTCTTAAAAAAATCACTAAAATAATGAAATTTTCAAGTAGGTGCCAATTTAATAAAAGTATAGATATGTAAGAAAGTTTTAGTAATGAAATTGGTTCCGACCTCTAAATTTCATTATTTTCGACTTTTTAATGACTTTTTTGAAGGAGGTTACTTTTTTTTTTGTTTAAGTATTTTTTATTGCAATAATAGTTATTGAGAATGTTTTCCAGTACGTTTATTACAAATTGAACATCTGCAACTTCTAATTTAGTGTTAAAGACGAGGAAAACGAAATTTAAATTGCCATGAACTCTATGAAAGTATTGCGCGTGTACATTTTAAGAGCACGTGCCAAGCTTCGACCAGGTGCGACGCACATACTATAAGAAGGTCTGTTCAGACTTCAGAATATAAGGTGAAATTAAAACGTTTCCTTCTTTGTATTCGCAATGAAAGTACAAACAGTTATTTTTTTATGATCAAAGAGCTCATAATAGAAGTATTACACAATTAGTATTTATTTATGATAAGATTCTAAATTCATTATCATAAAAGGTATATAGCTGTTTCTCTGATGTCAAAAACTTTATATCACGCTCCTGATCGAACTTTTTATCCGAAGAGAGATTTTTTTGCTTCAAAATTAAATCCCCCCTTAGACAGTGGGACTATTGAATTTTAGATAGTTTACGTCAGTTTTACTAAAGAAATTGTGCATTTTTTTCAAAAAGTCTTCAGTTGTGCGCCTACACTAATTTTAATTTGAGATCAAAAAATTGTAAATATCTACGTGTGTTTAAGTGGGTACACAGATTAAATTATAAAAGTTGCACATTTATATTTCTTGTCCTTGTCGGCTGCTTTTAAACCCCATAAAATATATTTCACAGCATACTTTTTATTAGTAATGTTTTGCGTGTAGTGTTAGCTGGAACTTGGAAGGATGTACTTAGTTGTCAGGCACAAAATCATTTTTGGGAATAACATAAGTTAATTTAAACTTGACTTAAATAAGTCGAATCACAGAGGCTCATAGGAGTTAACGAAATAGTTATGCGACCTGCTTCTAGCTAAACATTAAATCACGTCAGATATTTTGAGAGGATGAAAGTTCTGTAGTAGATTTTGAACGTAAATTAATGTTCATTTATTGTCTAACGCTAATAAATAAATTCTAGTAGTAATACAGCATTGCATATTTAATTGACCTTGCAATTGACATTGTCATCATAAACAATATAAATATCTATAATTGTCTATTTTTATGTTCGCTAATTTATTTCAAGATAATACACAATATTGTAGTAACAGGCTGGTTAAGAACAGACAAGTTAATTTAAGGTAAAACTTGCCCTTAAATTGTCTGGATCTTCAGAATTTAATCTCATAAACCTCAGTGAACTCTTCAATTTCAATTGTGTAAGAATATATTTAAATACCGTGAGAATATGATCACATGAAAAGCTCAATAAGAATAAAAAATAATATGTTTTATATGAAAATAATAAACCCGCATCGATTACCTAGTGCATTTTTATTGCTAGACAAAAATGAAGGTCTGTATATTATATAGAAAACGACCAGAAATTTAACAGATATCAATTTTTTAAATTATCAACTTTGACATAATATATGTATTTAGCAAAAAAATAATTGCCATGTAATGGCATCTTATTTTTTTCCCAGCTTTGTCGAATGTCAGAATCACGCAAGATAAAACGGTATACTAACAATTTTCTGGGATTATAACAGCCGAGCTTGTAGTATTTTAACGTTTAAACAATTTTTTAGAGCAGGCATAAAATTTCATACAAAAGTCCGCGATGCATTTATCTACAAAATCAATAGTAATTTTGAGCTTACTGGTTTTCTTTTTTTTTACTGCAACACTATATTGCATATAACGAGTCGCTATATGTAACGTACAGATACTTTAACTACCAGAAAGTGGTCGTAATTAATCTGGTCATAAATGAGTCAAAAACAATTTTATATATTCAGTATACGCTTGGAAGTGTTATAAATTGCATTTTGCGGTAATTAATATAATCTGTCAAAACTGCAGTCTGTAAAATATATAACGAAGTGGAGTTAACTTTATTGTGCAGCACAGCACTACATTTTCAAATCAATGCATTAAGCTAGAGTATCGATCGAAAAGATCATAAACAAACAGTAAATACGCATTTCGCGATTTAAATTAGCAACAGAACAAGCATACCTACCTCGTACAAATAAATAGAAATTATATGTTATGGATGCTCGACAACCGTACAACATATTATGTCTATAACGTCTTCACTGAATTCGAAACTTTTTAAATTAATTACCGTTTTTTATCTATTCCCATCGTTCGAAAACGATTCAGATCAACATGTTTACGAATTAATTACATCATGAGTATGCGTTATTTTTTTGTTTTATTTTCAATAACTGTAAAATTAATTTGCTCTCTTAAAAGTTTCCAAAGGCTTTCTTAAGGCTGCACCTACATCTGTATTTCTCCCGATCCGATGTCGGCCAACGTCGGCAGATTTCGGTCGAACTTCGAAGAAAAGCAAACACCAAGATTATAATTATAGGTGCCTACACTGTAAAAGAAATACGGAATCCCTTTTTAATGTGGGAATCTACATTATTGGTGTTTGCGTTTTCTCCGATGTCGGTTGATGTCAGCCGACATTAGATCTGGAGAAATTCATCTGCAGTATACGACTTAAGGTAGTTGTCGTGGTACAATATTGTCAAAAAGTTATAGATTATACGCGCCACAAAAGTATACTAGCTTGTAACTAAGTGATCTATAATTTGTACGCAAATGGAAATGTAACCCATACAATTCATATGCATGTATACTTTCTATAAATTGTTGAACTTTAAACCGTTATTTATAAATAATTTGACAGTCAAATTTTTTTTTTATTTTTTTTAAACTCATAACAAATGCATTGAAAGACTGTCAGTTTTTGGAAAGTTTCTGACAGTTAGTTCTTTTTTTATAAATAAGAAACTGGTTCAGAACTACAGAGATCGTATAAAATCAATGTTAATTATGCAATTTTTAATTGAATTTATCTCGGATTATATACCGTCGATCGACTTCAAATTTTCAGGGTAATTGTATTATCATGTCCTTAATAAGTACCTATACAAAAATTAAGAATTTTCTGACGGTGTGCCTTAACCACGACAACTATCTTAAAACAGATACTTGTAACATGCCAGTCTCAAAACTCCGTTTGAAAATCATAATGATAATGTGTAGAATTTAATGTACGCGTCGTTACACGCCGAAATACGATCGAATTAGTCTTATTGAGCGGATTAAGTTTAACATTTTTATATTTTACCTCACTACATGCTATTATATGATGCAGTTTGCACGCGGCATATTGTTACACTCGTGTTTTTCAAGTCTAATAAAATAACAACATATTATAAACCAGCTTCCACAATGTTACGTTGCTATCGTCATATGGTTTGCATCTCTTCTAGATGCATAACTTCATAAAATTCAATTTACTCTAACAAGAAGCAAGCGCCGTTTAGTTGAAGAAAATATTTTAATATGTGAAAGACCGAACTCTGCAAATTCTGGGCGCCAGGTTGTCCCGGCGACTAAGTTCTTCAAGTTTGTGCCTAATTTTTTTACATATTCTCTTTCGTCATAAGAATTGGTTTGACGTTGATTATAGTATGCTAAATTAAAACGTAGTATTGTTCGTCTAAGGTTGTTCAATAATTACAATCTAGAATACAATGCAGTATTGCAAAAAATTAACTGTGCCACGTCAACTAGTTGAAAATTCAGTTGAATTCGTTAACTCCTTCGTATGTACCACATCTGTCCGTACTGAATCAGATAAAATTATATTTGCCACTATAACTGTGGTTCGTGTATGGTGTCGGTTTCGGTTCGTTTGTTGAAGACCTTGAGAATAAATCTATTAGTTGAAGAAGTTTTGTTAATGATAGATGCCGTAGCTGAATAGTTAACTAGTTAGTTCTAACAACAGAAACAGTTGAACGTTTAACAGATAATTTAACTAGTTAGTTGAATCAGCGTTCACCGCTAGTACGTACATCAACAATATTAAAGTTTTGGGCGTTTTTAGTTTCTAAAAAAAATTTACAACACCAATATATCTCCTAAACTAAACGAGATAAAGGGGCTGCGAATAATTGCAGCAAACTATACAGAATATTAAAGCACCGAAGCGATGATTGGTTTATAGCAGGTGAGGTGTCCAAATATTAAAAATAGTACTAGTAATATTTAGAACATAGTAAAAAGTTCTTCGTTGTAACGATTCGAAGAATTTATTTCAATCGTCGTAGTGTCATAATATCAAAGTACCTAACATAACAACGTAAATCATCTTCTGGAAAATATTAAAAAGATGAAATTAATAATATTGATTAATTCGCGTGAAGAATTTTTCTTGCTTCTGCTACTGTTATATTATTATCGAATAAATACGTGAATGTATTTCTATAGTTGCAATTAAAAGACATATATGTCGGTATGCATATGATTATAATATTGGACTGGGAAGAACATGGAAGTATTTTCCATTTGAAACTCAAAAAGTAAATTAAATTTCGATATAATCCAAAATACGAAATAACTAAGACATAATGTGTATTACAGATGCTTTGCAATTAACATCATATCTTTAGAATAATGAACAGAAGATTAGATTTTGAATTTTTCGAACATTTATTGGCGGGATATTTATTAGTCACTTAGTCACGTGTTTTGCGATTTCAAACCTTAGAGTTTAACTACTAGATTGATAAAAATGTTAACATGAGAAACCAAAATAACACCACAAATGTATTCATAGCATTACAAACATTGTTAATTAATTGTATAATAAATAATGAAATACCTAGCTGTGTTCTATTTTTCAAAATTAATAAAGAAAACAAACGTTTGTATTATTTACGTCCGCTTGATGCACAATATTGAAATTAAAAAGCTATGAAATATAGTTTTTTAAAGAAGCAGAGCCTAGTTTTTTTTGACATTTTTTTCTGTATTTTTTCAAGGCTAAACAAAGTTATTAAAATAATGTTTTTTTTTGTTTTAGTGTTCTGAGAATCGCATGTCTACCCTTACACTATTAAAATTACGAAAGTATGGAAAACAGTTTTGTTAGTATTAAAATACGTTTATTACAAGTTTCCATGTCAGAAAAATAAACAATTCAATAAAATTTTGATAGTTAAAAAGGTAACATAACAAATGTTATTTTTGATACGTAAATTTGCAAAAAGAAAAACAGTTTTAAGTAGGTTAAGGTTTACTTACGTGTATTCAAACTTTAAAACAATGTTTTCATTAGCTCTGAATACAAACACGCGCTTTAATAAATAGTACAATGTCACTAAAAAGTTACTACCAAAAACTTTCACAACACCTCGTTCAAATCACTAATAACATCAGTTGATATTACACTCCAAACGTCAAACAAATAAATAACAACTATAGGATAACAATACACCGACGACGTCAGTATGGCGCGCGTCGCACATACGTAATTTAACTGTTAATAACAAATGCAACTACTACAAAATGATTGGTTGTCTGTTCAACTGTCTTTGCAAAGGGACAGTTGAATACTAAAACTAAAACGTTAACAGATGCAAGAAAACTTTTGCCGGTGTGTTAATGTGTATGTCATAAGCCAAGAGTTCGTTCTACTCAAAACTTTCAATGTTCGTTCTAGGGATGTCCCTTTTCGATTCGATTTATCGATAACGAGTCATTTGATCTATAGATCATTTTCGAATGCGGGCCCCCTGTGTTCTGAGAAAGCCCTTCTCGTCACGACCTACAACAGCTTCTCTCACTTTATGAAAAGTTGAATATTTATAAAAGTTACTTAAAAAATATTCAACCATGAGGTAGTTCTTTTTTAAAATTTTCATTTTTTCTTAGACTGGCTATGGTTATATGAATCCTTTATGTTTTTAAGACATGTTATCATAAATATCATAAAAAAATCTAAGTACGAATAGAATGTTATTTTAAAATGAGAATAAGAGAAAAACATCTGCGAAACACATGTATCTACACTGTCAATAGATCTATATTTTTATGAAGTGATTTTCTGTTGTCATGTTTTGAAAATAATCTCTAATGATATTTTCTGTATAGCAGGCCAATAAATTGAATTTTGTGCAAACGTTCGATTAAAGCGCCTGATCACTTTTTGTGATAGCGGAAGCTCATCTAACACTGACTTCACTTACGTAAAATATATTTAGTCTGCTTTTTCTCCCGTAAAACTTGTAGATACAAAATATGATTATCGTATGAAGAAATATACCTACTTTTTTCGACTCCTTCTTTTTTCAAACATTAAAATAATAAGTATCGAAGAACAATAGATTTACCTATGATTTTTTTTCGAAAAAAACGTTGAAGATTTTTAATTGCATATAAAGCAAAATATAAGTGTTAAATTGCGTACATGACTTTTTGGGCATTCCACGTGAAGCGGACATAAGAAAAAAAGTGACATCTTGAATTTCGCTCATATTCAGGTTAGTTATAGCCTTTGAGGACATGAATGTACACATTCATTTTTTTTCTTGTATGAGACTCGGTTGTGAAGTTATGGACTATGAAAAATTGTACCAGCTATGAAGTAGACATTTTTTGGACAGTGCTGCTGGAATTACTAAGTAAATGAAAAAATATTTTATGTAGTGATTTATCGAGAAAAAATACGTGGTTTTTATATTATGGAACAATAATAAGTAAAAAAAATTTTTTTTTGATAGAAAACCGAAAGTGAACTTTTTAACACAATTTTTTTTTAACTTCGACCATTTTTTTTAAATTTTTATTTCCTCAAAATAAAGCTAAAACTATGTAGCCCTTACACCAAAAGTTTCTGAGATAGAGAACGTATTAGTATTAAAATACAAGTGTTTTTGAAGTTCGGGCACAAACCGGCCGGCTAACGCATGCGCTAAGTACGGTGCAGCGTGCGCTGTTCCACATAACGTTCTCTATCTCAGAAACGAATGCAGATCCCATTTTGAAACTTTTGGTGTAACACCTACATAGTTTTAGCTTTATTTTGAGTAAATAAAAATTTTAAAAAAAATGGTCGAAGTTAAAAAAAAATTGTGTTAAAAAGTTCACTTTCGGTTTTCTATCAAAAAAAAATTTTTTTTTTATTATTGTTCCATAATATAAAAACCACTACATAAACCACTACATAAAATATTTTTTCATTTACTTAGTAATTCCAGCAGCACTGTCCAAAAAATGTCATAGTTGGTACAATTTTTCATAGTCCATAACTTCACAACCGAGTCTCATACAAGAAAAAAAAATAATGTGTACATTCATGTCCTCAAGGACTATAATTAACCTGAATATGAGCGAAATTCAAGATGTCACTTTTTTTCTTATGTCCGCTTCACGTGGAATGCCCCTTTTTCAAAACCAAGATCGAAAGAAATAGAAGTTCATATAGGTAATATTTTAATCAGAATAACAATTTTTTTCTAAAGAAAATTTTTCAAGACACCTATATATATATAGATAAACTTTCTAGTTTCCTTCCTTCCGAATAACAGAATGCTTCTAGTAAATCAGCTGAAAAATGTGAATGATATTTTGTATTTGGTTTAGATGGAAAAGTTATGTATTTATGTTAAAAAAGAAACGTATTCAGCGTACCCAAACGCAAGTATTTACCTTCTGTTGATGAGAAAGCAACGTTCAATTTCCTGTTTATTTCCTGCATAAATTTTTATTACATAAGTTGAGATTTTCCCTGCCATAACGGGTGTCTGAACTTTGACATTTATAAAAATTATATAGTATAGCAATACGCAGGATAAAATAATCAAATAAATATTTTAGTACGTATCAAAGATTCCATATTATTTTTTTAAAATTTAATGAAAACATTATAATCATTTTTTCATAATAAATTATTAAGTGTATAAAAAATCAGTTTATGTATGGATATTTTTTGTTTTATAGAAATTGTAAACGACTTTTAACAAAAAAACTCTAACATTTTTTGAATATACAGTTACCTATATATTATTTTATTACTTTTAACTTCTACTCTACTCTCTGGTGTATAATAAGCACGACAGTCAAGGCGATCAAATCGTTTCAGTAATTTTTGAATTAACGCAGAATAAACAGACGGATAGACCGGTACACATTCTGAAAATGGCAAATTTGTGTGAAGTTTCATTCTAACTGTACACCTGAGTGGAAATTTATTTAAGAACTTATAGTTTCGGACGTTACGACTTTATTTGTCTGTATTTTATATTTATAGATACATATATCTCGGTAAATAGAAGATCTATTACCCATTTTCAAAATAATTGGAAAAAAAATTCAGATTAATTAAACCATATTAGAAATATTATGTATATGGGGCCATTAAGGTCTATGCGTATAACACATACAGTCGGACTAATGCATTTTCAACATTGTCTATTTCCAAACCAGCTTTACTCACGTATTTTCAAACATTAAGTTCCTATACTCCTCACGAAACGTGTCTTCTTCTAAGCTGCTCAGATAATGAAAAAATATGTATTTGATAGCGTTTCACCTCAAATTAATAAAGGTTTTTTTTCGGTTTTGTTTATGACTGCCACGAAGTGATGATGAAGAAGTTGACAAACATTGTACTGTAAATAATTTTGGCCAGCCCTGCCACAACTTTCGTGGTGTATTTACTACTATTCGGGAGTAGGGGGAATAACATATATTATGTGTATGGATGTATATATGTAGTATATGTTTATTAGTTAGCTTTTACCGAGTCCATAAGACTACAGGGATTGCTGGAAGAAACACTTGACTGACAGACCGACGCACAAACATACACACACGTGCATATGGGAGAAAAAAGCGAGATGATCTAATTTTGTATTGGACCGGGATCTTATAGCACCTCTAACAGAGGGGGATTTGATTATAGTGTACCTATTGGAACTTTGTAAAGATTTTTTTTTATATTTACAATTAGTGTATTTGCAGTGGGTACATATACCTATAGATAAAATTGCTTTAGCTGGATGACAGGATCTAGGAACCGAACCATAACCTCGACGATTAAAATGTCAATTTGGACAGTATGTGATACCGTTTTTGAAAAAATTTGTATATACCGTATGTGTCCAGATACAGTTTACAAAAGGGAAAAATTTCAAAGGAACAACACTTTTTGCTTGATTTAAAGCCTAAGAGAATTTTTTTTAGTAGGGATAATAATAGAAATTAATAAAAATTAAAACTACACATTGTTTATTGGTATTTAAGCTTTATGAAAAAAAAAATATTTCACTTGATTTTTACAAAAATTACTATATAAAAAATCACGTGATCCACATCACTAAGGAAAAAAGCTGCTCCACGGTCGGCATCATATCTCCAGTAAATGTTGATTGAATTGCAAAATCTAAAAAAAAATCTTGTAAAATAAAGTTTTAGTTAAGTATAGTTTGCCGAATCGAAATTTTAAATTTCGAAAAATTTAGCAATTTATGGTAGTTTAAAAAATATATATGCGTTTTACGTCATAAATTTTACATTTTAATTATATTTATTTAAATCAAAATATCAAAAATCCGACTCAACAAACTATAGATGGAGAAAACGATTTCGAATATTTAAAAAAAATTGCATCTTTATAAACTGTATGAGTTATCATGCCGACCGTGGCGGAAAAAGTAGTTTCGAGAAAAACGCGTCTAAAGTTTTAATTGCGCGCACTAAACTATCGTCGGGCAGTCACATTTTCTATCATAACTTTGGATCTATGGGACATTTTTAATCGACATTCACAGAAATAAGCCTAAAACTATAAAGAACAACAATCGATTTTTTGAAAATTCTGGACTAATTCGATCATTAAAGTTTAATTAATGTTGTCTCAAAAGTACCTTACTCGAATTAATTACAAAATTGGATTATTATAATATATTTTAGTAAATGCATATAAAAAAAAATTATTTTTTGGGAAACGATCTAAAAGAAAGTTGAAAGTACACTTCACATATGAAAAATAGCAGCTACAATGGCTTTAAAAAAGCTATAAGAGCGTATTTAGCAGACAATAGTTTTTACAAAATATCAGAATATGCACATTAAGTATATGTATTGTAACCTATTTTATATTAATTGTTTTTATATATTTATGTAATTTTTTATATTAGTATGACGAATTTATACCTTTTGTAAGGTAAAATATATATCATGTCATATCATATACGCCATCTGAATAGCCACCACTACGTTTCATAATTTATTGTCCAAAAAGTTAAAAAAATAGAAACGTCTTATGCATAGTTGTACTACACAATATTGATGTTTCGGTCTAAAGAAAAATATGCTTTAAATTACTTAAATAATATATTTATTGTAAAAAACCCCAAGACGGTTCTGTTCTAAAAGTGTGAAATCATTGATGTTATGAGTGTTCTGAAAACTTGTTTTTCTTAGAATTCGATTGGAAAAATTAATGAGTTCACTATTTATTTTTCTTAATAATGATGCTGATGATAAATTTTCTTGTGATTCATTGTAAACATAAAAAATATGAAATCTAAACATTTTATTACATCTCACCTAAATATTGTGAAAAGTTTCCAAAATTAATTAAAATAGCGCTGTGTTGAGGTTTGCGGAAATCTTGCTTATTTGCAGTATATTATAATATATTCATTAAAATACTTCGCTTTAGTTAACTTTGTGTAGGCCTATAGAAATTGTGTTATACTTATAATAAGAAAAACCATTAATCTTGAATGTAGATATCTATGTCGAGAGTTAATATCAAAAACTAATAACTAAATTTTATATCATTATAAATTGCGACAATTTTTTTACTTTATTTTGTAGTTTTGGCAGGATACTTCTGAAAAACACTCACTACAAATATCCATATAACGTCTAGGTTTTCGAAGATAGCGGTACCTATACTCAAATAGCTATATAGCGGTCGTAATATACTGGTGAATGATGTAACAAAAAACGTGTTCTTAGGATGCAAATGAATGCTGCTTTTCTACGTTATGGTGTCGCAGATAATAAGGAAATTAGGGATGTCGGAAGTGCCAAAAAGTATTAATATATATCGTATCGATATCGGTACCAATATATTTTTTTAAAAATATCGATATATCGGTCCAATTTGAAAGAGAACAATGATCCTCGAAGAAATTTAGTATACATATAATCTCAAATAAATAGCAATTAACGGACATTATTTCTAGTAAATCAACTAATAAATATTTATCTGAAATCAAAAACAACGATAAGAATTTTTTTTTGTTTATTAATTAAATGTCTAATACTTACATTTAGGGGCAGATAATTTTAGAGATTAATCGAATAATTAATAAAGTCAAAGATAGTGAACCAGAGTGCCAGAGGTGACATTCGACAGAAAATTGTTGGTACAGCATGAATTGAGGTGTAAATCGAAATAATTAAAAATATTCTAGATGTTGTTGAAATGAAATGAAATATTGCATGAATAGACATTTTGACTGTTTATTATTCCGAAAATATCAAAAAATCCAGTGAAAAAAAACGTGTTTGATATGTGCTTTATTCACTGTTGTTGTTTTTGGAACGCACTTAAAAGTGTTCCAAAAACATGTAAAACATGTTTTCAGTGAAGTTTTCGATTTGTCGGAATAATTAAACGGCCATAGTCAGTCGCCGTAGTATATATACAAGTGTTGCTACATGGAAAAAAATATCGGTGTTCGATACTCGGAATTTTATATCGATATATCGAAATATTAAATATCGCCCTGCAAAAATATCGATACAGTAGGCGCTCAGCAATCCGGCGCTCGCCAATCCGGCACACCCAGTAGTCCGACACTTAGCAACTCAGGAGACCCGCTCTATAATCCGGCAGTTTACACAGCCGAATGCCGGTTTACAGAGCGGGCGAGTATTATTGCATTATTGTTCCAGTAATTTCGGCAGTACACTGTAAAAACTGAGAAGGCCGATTACACAGATAATCTAGGGTCCAAATAATGCCCTAGATTATTCTGGTAATTTTACACACCATATGGAATGCTACATGTTTTCCTGTAAATTTACATATAGTTGTGTAATCCACATTACATACAAATATGTAATATTTTAAACAAAAAAAATGTAATTTCCCAAAAAATGTGTAAAATTCCCTAACCCATACCCTACAATTTTACATACGTTTATGTAATATTTGTGTAAAATAATACATATTTAAATGTAAAATTACACACAAGATTTTTGAATGGGAAAGGAAAATAAAAAAGACGGTACTGCTTAAACAATGTATTTATTTATTAAAAAAACAAAAATGTTACTTCTGTTGCAAAATATAATAAATAATAATAACTGGAAGAATGTTCTTTTACCTTTTTTCAAGTCGACAATAATTTTTGGAGTTAAATTTAACCAAATGTCAAATTGTTGCCAGCATATTTTGGAATTGTAACCCGCAGTAACCATTGGCACGGCCGAAATATCGACAGGTGCACTGGATATGGAAATGATGAAACTGAATATATTCTTGATGTAACCTAAAAAAAAAAAAAACAAAACAAAAATGATACTTCTGTTACAAAATATAACAAATAATAATAACTGGAAGAATGTTTTCTTACCTTTTTACAAGTCGACAATAATTTTTGGAGTTAAATTTACCAAATGTCAAATTGTTGCCAGCATATTTTGGAATTGTAACCCGCAATAACCATTGGCACGGCCGAAATATCGACAGGTGCACTGGATATGGAAACGATGAAACTGAATATATTCTTGATGTAACCTAAAAAAAACACACATTTTAAATATTTGATAGCATTGATTAAACATACATATAATTTTCCCTTTTAATTTCTGTGGAAATATTGATGTAAATTATATTCTTCACACAGGAAAAACTTTGACTACAGGTTTTACACTGAAATGACATTATTAATTATTACCTCAGCTAACACCTTAAAACAAGTATTAAATAAAAGAAACTTACCTGTTGATAACAAATAATTGATGATCAGTGCAAACAGCAATTTATGGCGTATAACCAGAGATAATTTTATAACAGTTATAATATCTGCCATGCAATGATGCATCACATGCGATGCTTTGGCCTTTGGGATTTACCTAGCTTAGTAGAGGTACGCATGCGTCCACTCAAAGGAATGACGCTGGCACGCATATTACTACACAGGGTTGCCGAGTATACAGTCTGAATATAAAAAATAATATAATTTATTATAGTATCTATCATATGTTATTTATAACATTTTTTAATAAACTTTTAAAAATAAATGATATAAAAAAGGAAAAGATATATTTATTTAAAGTTTTAAACATTGGGCGGTTTTTTTTTATTAGTTTGCGATTTTTCCGAAAAAATTCGCTACTTTTGTGTAAACATTTCTGGCAACCCTGACAGAGAGTCCGCGCATGCGCAGTGGCGATTGTTCCTAAACTTACAATTTTCTTATTTGTAGTTGTACTAGTGATGTAAAAGAATAAATTACCGGTTAAATAACCACGGCAATTTATTTTAAATAACCCCGGCGATTTATTATTATTTTACAACCAATATCTACATAAATATAAATACAGTATTTAAAAAAAAAAATCTTTAGATTCTATTTATACCTACTTTATTGTTTTTTTTTGTTCTTCTGAGATAGAAAATCCTAAAGCAGCCTTTTGTTTTATAGATAGCCGGTTAAATAACCGCTAAATTATCCAGTCAAAATGGTTACTATATCATAAATGACCGGTAATTTTACATCACTTAAGTTTTACATTTTGTTATGTAATTACACATTGTACTATGTAATTTTTGCAAACTTCAGTGGAATATTGCACAACAAATTACATTAAAACTACATAAGTCTATGTAAGTTTACTTTACTTTATGTATAAACACCAAATTTGTTTAATTTTACACAGAAAGTCCAAGTTTTTATACACATCTCCTTGTAAAAATAAATAATAATGTAAAGTTACCTAGAAAATTGAGGGAATTTTACATTAACTTTCAATGTAATTTTACACCCATTTTTTACAGTGTAGTCGGCAGTCCGGGCCCAACCTTACAGTCGCGCTAACCAGCGTTTTTTTTTTTCGTGCATCAAACAAAGCGTCGCTTGAAAAAATGGCGGACAAAAAACGTAAACACCAAACATTAAGTTTAACTAAAAAGATAGAATCTCTTATTTCCTATACAAATTCAATAATCCGGCAGTTCCAGCAATTGGCATAGGAGAAAAAAATCGGGTGCCGGATTATCGAGCACCTACTGTATATCAAATAAAAAATATCGATATATCGATATTTTTTCGACATCTCTAGAAGAAATCACATCCATTGATTTCTATGATGCACACGTTTTTTGTTACGTTATTTAGCCGCTATATTACGCTACCGCTATATATCTTACCTATAAAGAGCGTTACCGATTCTCCACTTTCGCTATTGCAATTTTTCACTTTCGAAAATCCATTTGATAAAGAACATTTTAAGTACCTAAATATTTTATTAAACATTTTTTATGAAAGTCGCAGATGTTATAAATTGTTATGAATAATCAAAAAGCAGATGATTGTCATCGCTATTGTCTTATACCCACTTAACTAACTTTACGTTTGAAACCTTGAAGGATATAATTACTGATAATAATTACTTTATCCTCCTTTATAACACAGCGGCTTTTCAATACAAGGTCCGTAGATGACAGTAAAGCAACTGCGCTTTAATTTCTCCTTACACACTTCCGTTGTGCGCCTGGCGACTGCGTACAGTTGATTTTAAATTTATCGAATTTGACCTATATTGCATACACATATAAAAAATAATAAAAACATTGATCTGTAAGATATTTTTTTTAGATATTTTAGAAAATTTGACTATTTTTATTCGTTTGTAGACTTAAGAGACAATCTGTAGGTGTATAAAATAAACGTTTGTCGGGCCACCATTTTGTAAATAGTTATAGATTCATCATGTTATTTTGTAGAGAATTAAAGCTAGTTTATTTGCGTTGCGCTTGAGCAGTGCAGGTAACATAAGCTGTAGGACATTATATCCACTTCAAAGCAGTGCAATGCTGCGCAAACTAAAATAAATTTAATTATGTATTGCATCATGCGCTTGCATGTTGCAAGTAAATATGCAGTTTTATTATAATAATAATTTTAGATTAATAGATAATAGTGCAAAAGATAATACAACTTTAAAAAGTTTTAAGTTTTTAATTTATGAGTGCTTTCGGAAACAATTGTTTTCTATCTTCAGATGTCAATATATACAAAGTTGTACAACCAAAGCTAAATCCACCGATATTTTTCTTCCTTAATTGCATTAGTGTATTTAGTTTTTTATTTCCAATAGTAGAAAATAAAATATATATTCTTAAAGAGCAGTTTCTTTCGGTTACACTTCGCGACTTTAGGGATATATTTTGATAACAAAAGAGTGTTAAGATAACAGTTATTTCGAACAGGTACTTGTTGGAAAGGTCCTGATTTATCATCACTCAGCCAAGGGCGTACCTAATGAGGAGCAGGGGGGGTAGCTGCCCTCCCTGGAAGCAAAAAATAAGTCGTTATTAAATTTTATTGCGGGAATTTTTACAATTCTTGAAATAACTTTACTTCTACAAATCCAAGAAAAATGATACTAGTATAATGCCGGCGCCAGACAACAATATTTGAACACTTATTTGAATACTTGTTTTAACTAGGGATGGGGATTATAAATCGATTATTCGAAATAATCACAAAAAGAATATTTTTTCCGATTTTATAGAAGAAAAAAAAGTTTTATTGTTCTTTTAAAACTGCAGTTTTAAAAGAACAATAAAACTTTTTTTCTTCTATAAAATCGGGGAAAATATTCTTTTTTGGACCGATGTTAGGGTAATAAAATAATCGGTTTTCCCCACAATCGGTTTTTCGAAATAATCGGAATCGATTGGCAGGAGAATAATCGTTATTTCGAATGATCGATTTATAATCCCCATCCCTAGTTAAAACAAGTGTTCAAATATTGTTGCTTTGTCTGGCGCCCGGGTAAGACTTGTAACTAGAATAATTATTTTTTTCGAGCAAATAATTGCAATAACTTAGTTGATAAAGCACTGCTATAATTATACATAATTTTCTTAATATTTTGGTTTCATTCACCTTTTCCGTGATAAAATGTTACAACCTGAACGACCATGGCTTGCCCCCCCCCTCCCTAGTTTTGATCCTGGGTACGCTCTTGCACTCAGGTGTATTATTTTCAGCGTTGCCAGGTAAATATTTTCGCAAATTGGAAATTTAGCAAATTAAATAAACAAAAAATAAGGTTGTAAGTGCAAAAATCGGGCAAAAAATAAAAAAAAATCCTTCAGCACTTTTATTTATTTTAAGACGTCATTTAGATTTTTGAAAATAATGCAGTAAAACCATTAGTATATGGCAAAACTAATGTATTTTCAACCTGTCAGAATTAATTGACTATTATGTCTCCTTCATCCTTCCTTCATGGCAGTCACAGACCATCCAGGAAAAAAATCTTTATTTTGAGGTTAAACTTTTCCAAACGTCTTTTACCATTGATTGAACAGATTAGTGAGATGCAATTTGGGCAAGAAATAGGGATTAAAATAATTGAGAAAAATCAGTTGAAAATAAATGGTGTGAAAATGTATGAATTGGAAAAACATATAGTACTTAACAAGCTGCTATAGGTTTTATATTTCGAGGATTGAGAATCGTAATCGCTATTATTCTTGAACAAGAATAGAAGATCTATGTAAGTATATTAATTCTCTGTACATATATCCTTGTCCAAGAATATAGCAATCGCTATATCTGTTAGTAGGAAAGAGTCTACAGTTTTGTACTTCTTAAAGAATTTCTTTCTGCTCCTTAATGTGTTAAAAATTATTTTTAATAATCGCGAAATGAACAGCCCCGCGTGAAACATTCAATTTTAGTTAAAAAATTGTAATGTTCCGCAAAATACGAGACGTCTGGCGCAATGTTGATTATTTTGCATCGCGTACAATGTTTTCGTGGAATCACAGAAATCTGTTGGGACATACTTAATATGATTTACGCCATGTCATCGTACTACGGTGACGACCTTGTCGATGGTAAGGTGAAATACCGGTGTGACGTATTCGCGGTAAATACATTACGTACATTTGGTGTTGTGCGTAGTAGTTGATTATTTAGAGGTGTACTGGGTATATATTTTACGAATTTACGTTTTCTTGGTAGTATACGCACTGTATCAGTCAACCAACATTGCCTGGAGCAGTCGAGCATGAAACACACAAAACTGGATTCAAGCAACTGTCATGCGCATGGATTGCCGCTGTCATGGCCGAAAGAGAATGGAGGAAGCAGTGGCGTAGCTGTTGGAATTGTTTTAAAATCTATTCGAAGAATTGTCAATTCTTTTATCAACATTCACTTTCCATCAAGGATTTTTGTCCAGTAGTAAACTACCGTTTCCATATTTATTGCAGCTATTCTTCTTAATGGAGGCTATGGACGCAAACTCTAGCGGCAGATAAGCAGTTAACTGAAAAAAAAACGACCGACCAATCGAAGAGTCGAAAATCGTCACGTGAACATATTTTCGAGCCAAATCTATGCTGTTGGAGGAAAAAAACAAAAGATGGAGATCAATGATTTATTTCGAAAAACGACTCGGTGATTTTTGCATTTTAATGGTTTGGGCGATTTTTTAAAAAGGCCCTCGGCTCTATTTAAAACGGAACCGTCAGCTAAAAATCGTAAACAACTCGTACGAGGATGCGGTTTTTTGGACGATTTTTGCTCATTTTTCTATTTTTACAAGACGGTTTGATCACCAAAACTAAAAGTTCGGACGCGCGCAAGGACTCTTTTTGATTAACCAGGCAAATCTTTTTTGCTCATGTCTCGGTCAATTTTGGTCGTACGACCTCGAGACAGGTTTTAAACGAATCGGGAGGGAAAAGTCTACCTGATTTGTGCAAAAAAGGCGCTCAAACGACTTTTTAAAATTTATTGATTCGCAGAAAAAGTTCCACGTTTTTGTTTTTCTTTTTCGATCTGTTTGATCGATGTTTCGGTCGTATACCGCTGGCACATTCGAGTAAACGAACGCTTGTTTAAGAGATTAGAGGCGCGTGACGCCTATCAAAATTTGATAGTTTTGAACAGTGCATGTTATTCCTTATGCTTTCTCTTAATTGCAAGCAAGAACTTTAAAGATATATACTTTTCAAACGATTTCCCTTAACTTAGTCAGTACATCAGTTTTGCGCGCATTTAAAAAGAGGCATGTCTATGAAAAGATACGTATATATTAGTTATCTATATTCAATACCATAGACTTATGGTATCGCCATATATCGTTGTAGTAGTTTTTCGGTTCACTGAGTGAAGACCGATATTCTATCCGCGGGGCGTGGGGTCATATTTATCCTTTTTTCTACACGCACGATTGAGGTTAAGGTACTATATTCAGAGAGATAGAGTTGACCCCAATATTGGTCTATTTCATTCCTTCGAGGGGAACACTTTTGACACCGCTAGGGCACGTTCACTTCTATATGTCAATGTTGTATACCATTACGTAACTGCATGATCCAAGTCTAAAGAACCAGCAGCAGCTATAGGCAGCCAATCAGCTGAAACTATATAGCGATGACATATCTCCGTATCGAGACTATTCTATATTTAAAAATACACACTTTTGGAATTTTTACATTGTAGAAAAAGCTTCCGAAAAATACTCAAAAAGTTGTTTTATTACCTAGTCCAAGATACTATTTTATTTTGAACTGATAGTAATTGATTGACAGCTCCTAAATGATAATAAAGTGATCGATCACAAGTCGGTGGTCGAAAACCAATACCTTTACGCTATCTCTCTTTATTACGTGACGCCACTGATGTGTTAGTAGGAAGGTAGCCCAGATCGACCCGTTCTTACTATCCCTGGGATTTTCCCGGCACGGAAAGGGAGACAGAATGCGTTCTCTGTCTGTAGCGAGCCTACAGGATAACATAACAGTCCAGACGGGATAGCAGGATAGATACTAACTTACCTACATGAACTACGTGTCCAATCTATATATCAACTTTGTGCTGTAGTGTTTATTGGGACCTGTCTAGTCACTAACTACAAATCGCGCGCAGCATTTGACTTCTACATAAATCGTTCCGTCTAAATCTATTATTAATAAAGTTTTTCTTTTTTGTTTTGTTTGTTTGTTTGGTTGGTTCAGTCAACAGGTGCTTACAGGAAGTGAGTGAGTGATTTAAGTGACAGCAATTGTTTTTTTAATTAAAAAATGAGCGGTGTTGATGAAATTTTGAATTACAAACGTTCAGACGATGAGGACTTTTATAAAATTCTGGGATGCGATGAAAATTCTACGGCAAGTTATTTTTTCTAATTTTTTTATTTTTTTTGAAATGAATAATAATTAATTTGTTTAATTAGGTAAATATATTTTAACTTTACAAAAGTTTTCTACAAATGTGTCTCTCATTTTTTAAAATTATGTTTTGTGAAGTAGGTACACTAAGTAAGGAACATTAAAATAATTTTTATATGTTGCAAAAATAAAAATGAATGTTTATTGTGTTTAAAATTAATATAACTGTTTTAAGCGCATCGTGGCCAATAAACGACAAAAATTTAAAAAAATATATAAATGAATAAAAAATAGGCAGTCAAAAATTTATGGGTTTGGTAATTTTTTAAATATTATTTAACTGCAAAATAAACACATTTAAAATGTTACGGAAATTTTAGCGAAACCCTTATTTGAAACATAACTCGGATGCCTAATTTGAATGTATGTACTAACGAAACCGACGGAACGGTTCCGAAATTTTGAAATATGTAGCTTATTTGTTTGTTTTATTTTTATCTGCCATAACCGACAGTTTGAGTTGCACTTCAAAAACCGCATTTTTATGATTTTCGCATTAATTAATATCGACCAATTACTAAGACGTTAATTTCAGTATTAACTATATATAGTTTGAAAAATTGTAGTCATTATCGAATTATTTCGACAACAAAAAAAAAATAGAAAAATTGTTTTAAGAAAAACAAATCTATTTCTTTGTAGTCAGAAACAAATAGGTAGGTATCTATTTGTTTGCTTTAAACAAAAATTGTTTGAAGCTAACAAATATATTAGTTTAAAATACAAATGAATTTTTAATTAAAACCGACTTAGCCAGCTTTGAGTGACCGATAGTTCGATAGATGAAAATTTTGATACCAAGTTTTCAGTTTTAGATTTTATATACAAATTTTCAAGAAACTGACCAAAAAAAATAAATATAGGATCTAGCATCTAGATGCTTATTTGATTACTAACACTTTTATTAAATTGATGCTGACCTTAAAATCGTGTAATTTTTCTATTTTTAGTAGTTTTTTTTAATGAGGTCCAATTTATGTTACAAAAAGTTGCATTTTTTACTTTTTTTCTGGCCTTTCAATACCTAGTTTGCATGTCGACTTAAATACTAAGCTAAAAAAAACTACTGAACCGCTTTAAGTATAAATTATGTGGTGTCACTCTGACGACATCCCTGCAAGCATAATGGAGTCTAAGTCTTTCAAATTGGTTTTCGGGACGGTAGATTCTTTTAAATTCGATAGGTTTATTATTTTGTTATTATAGAGATGCCTAAATATCATTTTCCACTGCTAAAAAACAATATTAATTTAACAATAATTTGGTCATTATTTTAAGTGACTGCGCAATGACATTAAACTGTAATTTGCATGCACCAAAGTTTATGGGAATTTTGGATTAAATTGATCAATTTGCTAATCATTTGAAACATGTTTACTCAGCGTTTTCTAAACTTTTTCGCCTAAAGATCCCTAGAATTTTCAGAATTCCTTTAACATAAAACAAGAAGTATAATTTAATTTCTTTTAAGTATAAATGTCAATTTATAAGATTAAAAGACCGCGCATATTAGGCACGGAGCAGAAAGGCTTTTTCGTGATGGCCTTCTTATTATTTATTGGATTAACGTTCATTAAACCAGCACCTGCAACCAGCAATCAGTCGCCTGCTATTTCTGTCTAGTCGTGCTGGACCGATCTAGTGTGGTAGTGACGTGTCGTTTCCATTAATTACAACTATACCTGAAAATTGCAAAATGTCTACCGCACATCACGAAACCTACACTAAAATTTTCTGGTTTTTGTTAGTCTGGTGTGTGACATCGTGCAGGTTATAGATTTGTACTGTGCTGGCCGTGTTGTCCCATGCTTAATAAGTGTGCGCGGTCTTTTAGATGTTATTTTTTCGTAAGTTTCACATCTGTAGTGTGTCTATTTGTGAATATGAAACCGCGAATCTAATCAGATATATTTACGAACCTCATTTTAGGAAACGCTGACTTAATAAGTGCAATTAAAATTAAATACAAGTAAATTTATTTAGAAAAAGTTTTGTTCATACTTACTGACGTTTTCTTTATCGTGTTTATCATCCATTAAAAATTTATACGCCAATCAAATTGTGGTGTATTATTCGTGACAGAAAATTTTATATGATAACGTTTTATTGTACGTATACAAATGGTACTTTTGAGATTAATAAAGAATATCGATATTAATTTGGTAGACCCAGGCTTAGAGTGGTAGCTTTGGAGGCCTATACCACAAAGTGAGGTAAAATAATTTGCTCCATAGTTATATATCGAATTACAATTCCGCTCTTGGATATGGGGTGCCGATCAATTTGATTTCATATAATTAGATGCTAATGACAGTCGTCGAGGGTCTAAAATATACAATAAATAAATTATATGTATAAATAAATAAATGAAACAAAACTAATTAGGCTATTTATTTTTGTGTGCTCGACTCCATATTTTATATTTAAAAAATCACCTGCAATTAATAGCTTCATCTCGAATTGTGCAATAATTAATCATTGAGTTTTGTTGTGTTTTAATGTTCATATACATATAACATGTAATGATTTTATGATTTGACACAAATAATGCAATGTAGGTATTATATTAAAATGTGACTTGTTACAAAAAAGTATAAATTAGAAAGTAAAGCGTACAGTATGATCAAAAAATGTTCGCGTATTTTAACGTATTATTCCACCAAGAATATGCCGTGCGCTATAAAATTTACATAGCATAATTAGTGTATATGCCATATGGCAACATACACTATTGGCGTCGGTCGGATGGCGGGACCTAGGGCTCGGACCAAAATTTCTCGACGTTTCATAACCTCCTAAACACTTTGACACCATTTTTAAAAATGTTTATATATATATGTATATATATATTTATATATATTTATATATATATATATATATATATATATATATATATATATATATATATATATATATATATATATATATATATATATAAGCGTGTATATATATATATATGTGTGCGGGCAATAACTTTCGAAAGAGTTAATTGATTTTAACGAAATTTGGCCCACGTGTTGAAATCCATCACCGCAAGAAGCCTATTTAAAATGGGCGTAATCGGGCTATTTTAAGGGTAGTTTTTAGGGGTTGAGAAACGTTTTTGGGCCCCAAAATACCGAAAAAATTCTCAGAATCGTTTCAAAATTGACAGTTAACCCTCCAGTAGTAATTAAAAAGTGTCCCTAAAATTTTAATAAAATCGGCCTGACAGGACCGGACTTACAAATTTTATGAAAACACTAGTTTGCAGATAGTGAATTATTTACTGAAAGTTGTATATAATTTGGTATAGAAGTTTGATTGATAATAATATTGCAATTAAGAAAATAAATGTAATTTTAAGGGGTGTATTAAGGAGTCAAATTTTTTATTTTGCCCAAAAACCAACATAAGTTCGCATAATAAAGCCACACTGCCTGTATTATCAAATACACTATATTGTCGGCAGGGTTTTGGCACTGCGACCCGGGTTTTTATTATCATAAATTCATATATTTTTTTAGTATAATAGCTTTAGTCTGCTATAATTGTTAAGAAACATTCATTGTTGTAGCATAATTTACCGATATTAAATTGTCGTTTTCCGCTTTAAACAGTTCTAATGAAACAGAAATATTCTGTGACTTAGGGCCGTTTTAAAAAAGGAAAGTTCGTCTTTGATGCATTCAAGTACCCTCGCTACTCCGAGAGTTCATGTCTAGCTACAGCTAAAATAATTGGCTCTCGCATGTAGTGAATTTGAGTGTTGTAATCGCTATATTATGAAGGATTAAAATGTTGAATTGTGTGCATCGTAGAGTAATTGATTAACTCATTCCGCCGCGAAGGTGGAAAGATTCTGGTTTAAATCCAGACGGTGACGTGTTGGAATAATAAATTTTTCTAATATAGTGCTACAACAATGAATGTTTCTTAACAATTATACTTAGCAGACTAAAGCTATTATACTAAATTAATTCAGCTGGTACGTTGCTACAAGCGTATGTAAAAATCTACTAAATTCATATAGCCAAATCTGTCAGATAACACACAGCCAGAGTGTAAATAACTAAAAAACTAAGAGCACATTAATTATGAGTTATTTTCCTGTTTTACAGATAGAACAAATCACCGCTGAATACAAAGTACTTGCTCTTCAGTACCATCCTGACAAGAATGCTGGCGACAAAGAAGCAGAAGAGAAGTTTCAAAAACTCAAAGTAATTATCCAACTTTTTATTTGAAAACAATATAAAAATTGTCTTTCAAGTTTCATATAACTTTTGTAGGTCTTTTGTATAAATTTAACATTTTCATTTTTAATATTCTAAAATTTAAATCAATCTTCATTTACACAATAAATAATTTTTATCAGATACCTGTTGTACTTCCTAATTTTTCAAAAATAAATATAGAAAATCAATAATAACGCGGACACATTTCAAACTGGGTTTTCTAAAAAGGAGTAGGTACTAAATAAATAGAGAAACGTCGGCTATTTTTTTGTTGATGTACTATATTTCCAAAAAATAAAATAAATGTATAGTGTAATACCTATATATGTGTATAAAAAAACAATAATTCGTCCTCATGGTCACTCTATACATTTGATTTGATATCATTATCAGGTATCCGGTTTAATTGGATTCGTTTAATATTAATTAGGTTTCTTTTTATATTTTACGATATCTCGTTAACGAAATTAAATTAAAAATTCACGTTTTTTTTCGGAATCGGTGTTTTTATTGAGTATAGATTTATAATTGAATTTGTTTGAAGCTTTTTGATAAAATTAATATTTGTATGTGTAATAATTGAACAATAAACAATATTTTTTAATACAAATATTTTTGAATTTAGGCCAAAATTCATTTTTTAATATTTTTCGTTTTGAGGTCCTCCAAGTTCAGAAAACATATTTATATATATGTATATGTTAGTCTGTTTGTCTGTGAACGGCTGAGCGGACCAAAACCAAATTTTGGTAAGATGTTTGACATATAAATATGAAGAGCTTTATTGTTTTTGGGGGATATCTGCGCATGTACAGAAGAGATATTAGCTATAGCATTGTTTTTTTCTGTAATAATAGTATACTTTTTCATAATGGTTTATTATTCTATTAGGTTTCCAAGAGAGTTTTATAGAGATTTTTTCTACACGTTATAGTTTTGGAAATAAAAAAAATCAGTCGTCCTTTTGTTCTGAAAATCTGTCAAAAAAAAAAAAAAATTAGTCAGATAGCTGACAAGCATGCTTTGACTAATTTTTACCGAAGTGTCTAGTAGTCCGCTAAAGGGATGAATAAAATAAATTAATCGTCCGGTGAACAAATGATAAAATGTTTTAAAAATAATAAATAAACAAATGAGAGTACATTTTCATAATAACCAAAAAATTAAATTACGTAACCATGCAAACGATAATCAAATATCATAATATTTACTACTAGCGGTTAGCTGCGTCTCAACGCGCGTTAACAGACATTTTATTCAATTTAGAGTTGGGTAACTCAGATCTGAACCGGTTCAAAGAGCCGACTCCGACAGAAGATCCGTGAGAGCCGACTCACTTTTTTTGAGCCGACGGATCAACGGATCCGCATAGCTCAGTGAAACACTTAACACACAGAAGCACATTTTACACTTACGTATCAGTTCTTGCTTTGATGCATCTGTTAGCTCAAATGACTCATGCATCACATGTTTGGCTATGCATTCTTGATTCTATACAGGTCGTGATATGATTGACTGAACTAGGTAACTCAGTGGCAGACTGCAGTAACATATTCAGAACTCGGCTCTTTTTGAACCGGTTCAGTGAGCCGGCTCACATACGGGATCCAGATGCAAAGATGCTAAAAAGACCCGTTTTTCCCATCTCTAATTCAATTTGTTACAATTTATTATGTCATGTCAGTATTTTTGAAGTTTGCAAGTAAATACAGTGCAATATTGTAATAATGTAGATTTTCCTGCACATTTTGGGAAACCAGTACTTCTAGAGGAGGAGCTCAAAATAATATGAACATGACAAATATTATAATATTTTTTCCGCCAATCTTTCTGAAATAGTTCGTTTACTTGCATTCATGCAGGTTTGTAAAATAACCCATGACGCACTACTGCTATAATTAAATATAAAACTGGTCGCTCTATATTAATTACATATAGTAATTTTTTTCCAATATTTGTCTGTCTGTTTTATTTGAACCTATAACCTACCATAAGAAGTGAAGTTTGCTCAAAAGTGAACTGTCACAAATTTTTTAAAAAATACTGAACATGAAGTGAAAAGCATTTATTTTCAGTACGTGCCAAAAAACATAGAATAAATCTATGTATGTATATAACAGTAGGCTATGTAACTAGTGCGTGAATTATTATTTCATGTCGCAGTGTGATATTATGCTAAAACGAGCGCCAGCAAATTTTAATCAGTCACAAGATATATTATTGTTATTATTATAGTATTTTTTACACGTATCCCCTATAAAATAGCTGATGTTCACGTAATTTTCAAAATTTTTGACAATTTAATCTGAGCATAATCGCTTTTAAATTTCGCTGCGTTCAATTTTCATACGTTTAGATTATGATTTACTATGGGAATGATAGTACCTATGCCTAAATTTATTTTATTTAATGCAATTTTACAGCATTAGTGTTAAACGATGCCATTTCACGACCGATATACAGGCATGAAAAGCAGCTATTTTATAGGAAGATGTGCAAAAAAATTATTTTAAATTTCAATTAATTTTATTTGATTTTTACAGGAAGCAAAAGAAATTTTATGCGATCCGTTGAAGAAGAATAACTACGACAAATGGAGAAATAGCGGAATTTCCATCAGTTATAAACAGTGGTTAGGGATGAAAGAACACGTACACCAGGTAAAAATCAATTCAAAATAAATTAAAGTAAAATGAAACTACCCAGTCCCACTTCTCGCAGTTTACACGTCGCCATTGTTGCTCACTACTCATATCCTTCGTGTTGCAGCGGAATAATATAGGTAATATAGCTTATGTGACGCGCCAACATGTAGGTTTTTAAATAGTGAAAGAATTTTTCAATTCGGTTGACCACTTTCCGAGTTTTTTTTTATATACAATGTAGGTACATTAACAACATTCACTGTAGTTTTATTAATAGTAGGTATCTACTCGTATATAAATCACTCATAACAGCATTGTTCTAAAAAATCCTCGTTTCGTTTTATAGGCATTTAAATTCACAATAAATTCTGTTTCATAAATGTAAAAATTTACAATGTTGTTTAAAGTTTGCCTTGAAGTCAAGATTACTAGAATACTAGAAGGTTGGACGTAAGAGGCTATAAACATGGTCATGTCTGTGATTGGTTGAGTCGATTCCTTACGCCACCGAACCCCTTGGTTCGGTTATGCAAGTATGTTTATCCCAACTGTTTGGAAAAAGACTCCACAAGCCTACTTCCTCCGCCCTCTCTCACGTCCCGCCTGGTCACGGCTTCAAGAATGCTAACGCCCAACCTTAGTTTCTTGTAATCTTGCAATGAATTCAGTCTGCGAATAGTTCCTGCCTCTGATCGTGGATGTTTTGTGTTGTCGTTTAGTTTTAAGTGTTATGTTATTTGATATAATTAAGACGCTAATGACCTAAGTTGTCGAGCGTCAATAACCTACAATAAATCCGTACTAATATTATAAATGCGAATGTGAGTTTGTTTGTTTGGATGTTTGTTACATAATTATGCATAAACGGCTGAACGGATTTAGATGAAATTTGGCACACATATAGTTTATTACCTGGATTAACACATACGAATCATAGGATACTTTTTATCCCGTAAAGACGTTAGGTTCGTGAGGGATTATCAAAATACTCGTCCATGTCCTGTTACATTCTATGATATATAACAGACCATGGACGAGTTGTTGGTTGCCTTGGTTACCAACAACAAACTCTGAAACACTCTGATATCAAATGTCAAATAAGTTTGCAAAAAATTATAAATTTTTTTAAATTATTCTGATAAAATTATTTTCTACTTTTTAGTGCAAAAGAAAACCATTGTTTTTAAAATATTTTCTTAAATTTATATAATTTTTAATTTTTTAGTCTTTTTTTTATTTAAATAACTAGCCGTTCCCCGCGGCTCCGCCCACGATTTTAATTTTTAGGATTATTTCATTACTCACTCACTCCGTTCGTTCGCTCAAATTTATAATTATTTGTTTCACTACTCACTCACTCCGTTAGTTTGCTCAAATTTATAATTATTTGTTTCATTACTCACTCACTCATTCCGTTCGTTCGCTCGAATTTATAATTAAAATTCGGTAGCAACAACAGTAGTGGAAATTTCAGGAGGACCAACAGCTAAACGTAAATTATTTTAATAAAAAAATAATTAAGTTAAAAATAAAATAAATTTCAAAAACAATGGTTTTCTTTTGCGCTAAAAAGTGGAAAATAATTTTGATCAGACTAATTTTAAACATTAATTAAAAAATTATAATTATTTGCTAATTATATGACACTTGATATCAGAATGTTTCAGAGTTTGTTGTTGGTAACCAAGAAACCAACAATTCGTCGATGGCCTGTTATATCATAGAATATAGCAGGCCTGGACGAAATCCCGCAGGAACCTGACGTTTTTCCGGGATAAAAAGTATCCTGTTATTTAATCCAGGTAATAGACTATCTGTGTGCCAAATTTCATCCAAATCCATTCAGCCGTTTTTGCGTGAAATACTTACAAACTCACTTTCGCATTTATAATATGTATAGGATAGGATTTACATTTAGCTGTTGGTCCTGATTAAGTTTCTACTATTGTTGTTGCTGCCGTGTTTCATTACAATCGCGGGCGGAGTCGCGGGAAGCGGCTGGTATATAATAAACAAACAAATATAGCCCCGACAAACCATACCAATGCACTAATGCAGTGTTTTTCAACCTTCTTGAACACGCGACCCCTTTACACGTTAAAAAATTGCGGTGACCCCCTAGACCTAGAGCCATAATAAAACTATATCAGTTTGTAGTTATTTTTCTTACTGTTCGACCTATATTGATCGAAAAACCAAGTGTACCTACTTCGCAAGGAAGTAGCGAGAGCTCTGCAAGTAGTAACTTGGTTGCAGGGGTTTTTCTATTGTAGTGTAAAATCTACAAAACAATTACCTTTTTCTTTTACCCGCGACCCCCCGAGTAAGGCTTTGCGACCCCCCTGGGGGTCGCGACCTACAGGTTGAAAAACACTGCTCTAATGCACTAAGTTTTCTTATTTCCCCACCGTGAGCGTGAAATTCAGAAAACAACTTAGCTTCACCCACTGGCATATAGGCCATAGTATGAAGAGTAAACTTTAAATACAGTGAAAAATAAATTTCTAAGTTAGTGAAAGTTCAAGACAATCGTCCCGTTCTTACTATTTTTTAATGATTTTAATTATTCCACTATATATTTACGTTTATCGTCAAGTTTTTTAGTAAACGCTTAAAGTTTTGAACCTCGATTTGAAATACGTGGAACTTAACTAGAGTTAAAAGGAAGTCGAATGAATTAAAATTATCAAAGAGCATCTGTATAATATAATATATATTGTAACATAAAAGCTAACTTGCTTCAGGGATGTTTACTTTGCAGTCTGAATTGTCTGAAAGAGAGAGTTTGATGCTATTGTCTATAAAACAATATTGAATATATTACATGAAGATGAAACAACTTTTGTTTATATCACGATTATTATGTTTAAAACTCAGGCGTTCAATTATAGTTGGCTGACTGTTTGTTTATAGTCTCCATAGAATACTAGATTTTACCCGCGATTTCGCTCGCAATAATGTTGGTTTCACAGGAACCTTATCTTCTCATTACTATTGGATTGCACAGAGCGTTGTCAAAAAAATTGATTTGACAATAAGGTTAGATTGTTATCATATCATTACAATTTTTATATAATATGCAAGAGTAATCTAACGTCGTGAAACTCTGTCATGTAGAACTAAAAATGTTGCTTCGAAGTGAAAATTCTACAAAAACTATGTTAAATACATCGAGGCCATTCATTAAATATGTACGCAAAAAGGGGGTGGCGGTCACAGCCTGACATGATGAGGAGGGAAGAGGGGGTCCAAACAAACGTGGCTAGATGCAACATTTGAAATATGTTACCAATAATGTTGCTAATAATCATAGAAATCTCCATCATTGGAGGGAGTGACAGATTTTTTTATGTATTATTAGATAGGGTGTTGACAAAAATGTGATGCAACGTGACGGGGTCAAAAATGCGTAAAATTAGCGTGAAGCTATGTATATGTCGTAGGATAATTAAAATAATCGGATCTTCGCGAAAATCCTCGGACGATTGCAAAAAACCAGGAAATTGGAATCCGGTTTTTTGTAAACATCGTGGGATTTTCGCGAAAATCTAAATTTTTTAATTATCCTACGACATATATACAGTTTAAAAAATGACGTTTTAATTATTCAATTATTTTTTGAGCAGAATCGATTTAAAATTTTACACTTATAAACACACTGATGGCAGCAGTCTTGTGGTAAATAGCGAAAATTGCATAATACCACGTGATTACCTTATTAGGCTTTTTTGTTTATAATCTTGGCTTCTCAATTATTTAAGAAATACAGTCAAATATACTTTTCTCCGTGGTTTCATGCGCGTTATAGTTCTAGAGGTGTTCTAGTTTCTAGTAATAGGTTGAAAAGTTCAAACAGTTTTTGTTTTTTGTTTCAGTCGATGCATTGGACCAATCCAAAGACAAAAGATCGAATGCTGACGGAAGGAGGCGATACCAGCTCATCTGGTCCGGCCAGTTTGGGAGCTGGTGGAGTATCGGCAGCACACAGGCGCGCATCTGAAGGGGGCGCAAATCTGCATTGGGGTGGACGAGGTGCCGCCGGTTGGGGATCAAACGCCCCTAATGAAGTCGTTAGCAAATTCCGTAACTATGAAATTTAAAAAGTAACATGCTTGCTTTTCAAACAGAGATGACGTAACTCAACAAAATATGTATTAGGCTGTCTTTAAAATTTCGAAAAAATGAGCGATGGTAATATCGACAGTTTTTGATGATCTTATTTCAATGTTAAAATCACAGATTTTTGGTCACGTTCTGTATGGAAAATGAAATTTTAAACAAAAAAAAAAAAAAAAAATAAAGGTGGCATGTTGAAAATACGTGCTATGCGTAACATAATTTATACTAAGGTGTCTATTCTTTAATTTTGCTCCATGACAACAACCGTCTATGATACTGTAAACTTACATAAACCATGTTTCCATCAATTTTGCGTTAAGTAACGAAAATTAATCAATTGAAACGCTTAGGTAAACTGATTTCACCAACCTTACGTTAAACCAGGTTTAGTGGTCTACAATAACAGTGATGAACTATTTAAGCAAAATTGGAAACATAAGATTCATACAGAATAATACCTAAAAATTGTCTGTATTATACTTATTATTGGTTTTAAATCAGTTTTAGATACATTTATTTTTTGATATAGTTTTTTGTTATTATATTTGTTTTAAGACAAATAAGAAATAATTAATTATTTAAAGCAAACTGATAGATGTAGAAAATATAATTTTAATACGTGTATTTAAAACATGTCTACAATAGTACCTTTAAAATGTGTATGTATAGCTATTTCACTCTATTATAGAGTCTCCATCTCACTCTGTTAGAATTAAATTGGTTTTCGTTAACGTCGGTCGTCGATCTATTTATTATTTTGAAATAATTTTTTAGGTGAAAGCAGAAAAGTGACAATTGTATCGGGACCATAAAATATATTTTGCTAACGTGTCTACGACTGGTAAATCATTAAAAAAAATAACTTGGGCCGAAAACACAGATAAATTAATTAAATTAACATATCAGCAAATTATAATAATTGCATAAAATAATAGTTTTATTTATTGTATTGATGGGTAAAAGCAGGTAAAAATTACATAACTAACATGGCAAGTTCTAACACATCCTAATGCGGACTCCGCCTAAATATTTTTGAGGTATTTAAAGATAGGTATATTCAGTTTTAATATTTCTAGTTATTCGGTTGACAAAAGAATACAAATCGGTAAAAATGAAACTACACACAGTTTTTGAATATAATATTCGAGTTATATTTACGCTTTTTCGCGTAAAATTATTTTATTAGTTTGATCAAAATAAAATGTGATATAAACGATGAACACAATGCTCGATGTAGGTAAATAGGACGTCCGGAGACTCCTTACGTAAGTCGAATTTTTATAGATCGGCCTCTGGTCAAGACGCTTCTCCCAAAATTTAACATAGCCCATATCACCCACGTGAGATGGTTCAATTTTCTCTTCAAAAGAAAATTTACTATCAGACATTGCTAAACTATAATTAATTTAAAACGAAGTCGGTTAACACATGAAAACAGATACGGCACATACGTGTCACGGAGTATAGATACGAGAAATTCAAATCCGATGTTAAAAAAGTAGCTTCGATTTGGTGGACACGTAGAATGCGCCACTGTGCACGGAGTATTCGGTCCACATCATGTTACTTCGATATTATACAAGTTTTTTTTTTATTTAACTGCATTTGCTAAGTAAGGTCAAATATTTTATTTCAATTTTGACCAACTTTTAAACGTCCGATCGACTTGAAAATTTTGCAGTAGAGTTTTCAAGTCTTCGACTTAAGAATGGAGTCGGAAGGAGTTAGGAGGTAAACGGCAGGTCTATCGTGATTTTGGTTAACTTGCCGAGAGCCACATGATTTATTTTGCGTTTAGAATATTTTAATAAAAATTTTAAAATAAAATTACAACTTACAAGGCTTTATTTTATGCATTAATTATTATTGACTTTGTAAGTTACATAAATATGGAAGAAAAATCTTTTATATTTTAAAAGCATTAAAAATAGAGAACAGATGCTCAACAACTGAGCTTATTAGTGTCTAAAAAGAAGATCACGCGGCTTGATATCGGCACAAAAATGTTTTCATTCCGTCAAATCTGTGCTGGCGAGGATCGCTTCTTAAGTTTTTTTTTACCATATTGATATCGGGAAAGTTTTTGTCGAACTTTTTCACAAAATGAAATACCTATAAGAATAAGATTGCTTATTGAGGTCATAAATTTACATATTATATTTTGTAAATGGAACTTTGCGAATATACCATTGTGATCCTTTTTTACAAATCTATACTTTTAAAGAAAACTTTTCAGAAAATAATTACCGCTAAAGAATCTCCTTAAATTTTTTATGTTTCTGTCTTTTCGAGTCTGTACCTATGTGATATTTCTTTAAAAATATATGTAAAATTATTAACTAACATTTTACTTGTAAGTGTGCCAACAGGGTAAAAGAGATTGTTATTAGAAAAGAGAAAACGGTGAATTTATACGGAGAAGTTTTTTTTTTGCGTGCCAAAATTTGAAATTTCAGTTATAGCAATAAAATAATAATCAAAATTAAGGGTGCAAAAGTACGGTCAACTTTTCTTTTATATAAATTAGGAATGTTTTAAAAATATTTTCACTTTATTATAAAAGTTTATTTTCAATTCTATGACAATCATTTAAAAATGCTTACGAAAGTTGAAAAAATCTGGACAGATGATTGAAATTTCGCGAATATTTTAAAATGAAATTCATTTAAAAAGTCTTTGATGTTATTTCAACTGTTAGATGTGAATAAGGAAAAAATGTTAAAAGCTGAAAAAGATTTAAAAAATAAAAATAAATAAAAAAAACAATCACAGTTCTGTAATAATACTTGTATTTGATGTAAATTCTGGATTAATCTGATAGTTTTATTTTTAAAAAATAAATAAACGTAAAGAAATATTTTTGTCTCGTTGATGTAGCAGCTACAACTAATTTAATTTTTAAATTTAACGTTTGAATATAATTTTTAACAATTTTAAATATTTTTCTTAACCTTCTAGTGAGAGAATTATAATAATCCATTTTTTTTGGTCTCATAAATGAGACTGTACTTTCATCTTTAAATGAAAAACTAAATTGGGACAGATGCGTATGATCAATCGACTGATCAAATTAGCGAATCGCAATGAGAACGGTGTTAAGAAAAAGCACACATAAACTGATGTAAATCGGCCGATTTCATGCACGCCTTAGCCATTATGATCCGATAATTCGATCGGCCGATTCATTTATCATTCACGCGCACCTCACCATATTGGATTGTTATTATTCGGTGGATCATTAAACGTCTATTTTTATTTTGAGTGTAAAATTCAAATTATAGTATTTTTCGTGAATGAATGCAAAAAAAGGAAATAAAACAGTAGATATGTTTCAGTCACAATAATAGATTTTATACAATTTGTATTTATTTGATAGACGCACAAAATATTAGGCAATAGGATAAACATGTCATAAGATAAATACGGTGTGTACTTTATATAAAATTCTCTTTCATTGCCATTTTCTTAATTTTTTGGTGTTTAAATATATTAAAAATAATAAAAACAAAGTACATTGCATAAATGCAAATAGCAATACATTATTATATGTGTGTATCACAGCAATGTATCTAAAATTATCAAATAGCGACGCATAAGCGCATTGCTAGAGTTATAATAGCCAAAGACAGACTTTTTTCATTTTTAATTTTTAATTTTCACATTGTATAAAACTAGTAATTGATTCATTGTCAAATCTCTGATTAGGATAACATATATGTCACGTATTTTAGAAGTGGTTTGCGTAATTAATTTTTCAATCGGACGTAATTCTGATTGACACATTATTGGAAAAACAATAAAAAAAACTAAATTTTAAGTTCGGATCTGGACCTACCGTAGACCATAACAAAACGAGTTTGTTTGGCTTAACTCGACCATAAACAGTCGTTAATTTATGTGGTTAACAAAGAAAAACAATATTCTGCTTATATTTAGATTTTTAAATGCTGATATTTTTCGTTGTATGATTTTAGTTTTTTTTTAGCTTTACGGGAGTATTTGAGATTTGAAATACGTAGATTGAAGTTTGTGTGCTTAATTAACTCCAAGTACATGTGTTCAGTTTCACAAATAACTTACAAGTACTTAGGTTATAGTTTTTCATAAGTTAGATTTAGTCCAAAACAACATGCTATTGTTGTATTCAAGTTAACTTATGCAGGTATTATCTAAACTAAATCTATCATCACAATTATATTGACGATGTAATCAGAAAACGATACCACAATTGTTTTTCGAATTTGATTTTGGATTTATCGTTAATTTTTATGTTGTCATGTCTTGTGATTATTATGTTAATGTGGAAATTATTTCTTATATTAAAATCATATTAAACGTAATATTTGATTCGTACACAGAAATCGGCACGTACTAATATCATTATGTTTTTTGTATGATTTTGATAACATTATGCTCAAATTATTAGCTCAACTTGGTTGGTACGATCTTATTAAACATCAAAATTCATTCATTAAAAAGACAGGCAATTATGAAACATCAAGTGTTTGTATTAACTAAGTTTGAACGTAGTGTTTTTGAGTATTGACATGAAACCGCGTTATAAAACTGCGTAAAGCTTTAAAGTTTCCATTTTGTATTTTTCATCCATAACAAGTTTATTACACTATGAGATTGTATAAATTATAATCTTTGTATTTATTGTCGATAAATGTTCGAATAATTAAAACTTTGCGATGAAAACATCCGGAACCATAACATATCGCTTAAAGTGCATATAGAATCACACAATAAATTCATAATTAGCTCTTCATATTTGTAAGAGTCTGAAATCTGAAAAAGAATGCCCATGTGATAACAAAATAGAGATAAAATTTTGCTATTGCACTTGGAGAATTTAAAGTCATTTCCAAGTAGCCCGCAAAGAATAATTCGTGCATCTAATTACTGAAAGTTGCTACATAAGCGACTTTTAGTTTATGTCGATATATTATTTTGTAATTTGTTAACGAAGACATGTCATCGGTCAATAATTTATAAACAGTTGTAAAAATATAAATAGCATAATGATAGTGTGCCTAGAAAGACAAAGTAGTTTAATTATTTTGAGTCATATTGTCCTACACAGTGTTGGTTATAAATACTCTAACTACAACTTTGAGTATGTTTTATTAAAAAAAAATATATTATTATTATATCAGTATTATTATTGCTCGTTTTATATGTTGCTATTATATATCAATTTATTATTATAGAAGATGTTGGAAAACTCTCTCGATAAACTTTTAGTGTGAATACAAATAATTAATGTCGAAAGTTACGTCAGAACGAAATTCAGATCATCACAAATTAGCCTTGGTTAGTGGTTCAGTTAAAAAAAAACACACAGTAACCCTGTCTGACCCATGATTTCTTATATATATATTGTGCTTGTTCTTGTTTGGCACTCTTTCACACCTATAGACGTTTGCCGGTTGAGTTTTCGAGATCTTATTTTAATCTTCACTAGAAATATAGTAAACAAGCACTCGTCAGTTTTGAATAAAATATGTTTAGCATATAGGAATAGTATTAATATTTAAATGATTAATCAATGATTAGAAACATTAAATGAATAAAAGAGAATTTTATTAAAGTACGCACAGACCATTTACACACTAGTTTTGTAGTATTGTAGAATTAGACGTGCTTCGAATACAGTTACGCCAAACAGCATATAAATCACGTGAATCTATTGCTGCATGTGGAAAATATTCTCGATATTTTCGTCAGTTTGGACTTTTTCAGAAAGAGAGTGCAGTAGAAACTCGATTATACGTGCTGGGTTGAACACGGTGGTGCCCAAAAATTTTTAAGCAGACCTTTTTTTAAAATCAGAATCAATAGATAAAGACAATAATATTACACTGCTTCTTTTATTACTGCTACTAATGAACAAATACAGAACTAGGCAAACGAAACTTATTTATTTTCAATTTACATCGTTAAGTTTAGTGTAAACCAGTTTGATGAAATAATTAATTATGGGAAGGAAACAAAAAAAAAAAAAACAAAATATGTAGGTACATAATTAAGCAGATTTTCTGACAATATGGGCGATGGAAATAGGTTTTGGTAAATAAAGTAATTTAAAATATTACGACTGAAAAAAGCGTTACATTTTTATAATATTCGGAATTTCTTTTGTAACCTTTTTTTCAAGGCTGTATTCGGAGTAAATTCTCTGTGACACAAACCACAATATCTTATCAAAATAATATGTGTGTACTTATCTGTCATGTTTGTACAATGCACGTTCCTAGAGACTATTTTGAATTCAGTGATTTAGAAACAATGTTTTTTCAATTTATATTTTTATTGGACTTTCTGAAATTCTGTTTTTTTTTTCGGAAAATTTATTGACTGATTATATATAAAAATTGTATCAAAAATATCGGATTTTTTTCATCATTTCTGCACCAAATAGATTTTGTATAATGCAATTGTTATAAGTTATTAAAATATAAACTAAATGTATTTTGATAAATGTTTTATGTAAAATGAAAATTATATACATGTTAATATAATTAATTAAATAGATTACAACATTATTTAAATATTATAATATATTGATTAATGTATTTATTTTTGTGATGTATATGTTTAAAAATTAAATAAAATCTATGACACCTATTTTAAGTTTTTTATTTGAAACAATTTGTTCCCTCGCTTTTCATTTTTATTTTTGTTACAAACCTAAAAAAGCCGGCGCTGTCTAATTTAAAAGTGATTAATTTAATGTTGACAATATATTTGATCGACTTTACACTTCGCGCACATGCGTAATATATATTTTTGACTTCGAGAACCAGCGGCGGCCTTATTGCGAGGCTCCGGGCGGCAGGTCTTTGCGAGGCCCTTTGTCCTTCGTGAAAAGTATGTGATGCGAAAGTAGGTCTGGTTGTTTGGTTTAAGTATTTGTCATGTTTGACGAGAAATGCTAAAGTTATACAAATAAATAAAATTTGAGTTTTAAAATATTTTACATTGAAAGATTTACAAAATTAATTCGAGACGCGATATTCAAGTACTACATAATGCATTTTTCAATTATGTTTTGAATGAATGAATTAGTTAACTAACTTTATTTTAATTTACTGCTATATGTTATAACCTGAATAAATAATTAAGGATTAAATTCAAAAGTTTTAAATAAAAAAAATATAGTTAAAAAATCTATGTTTTTTTTTAATTTGCTTGGGTTGTTGCGCGAGGCCCCTGCAAGACCGAGGCCATGGGCGATTGCCCTGTTCGCCACACCGTAAGGTCGCCGCTGCCGGAACAGCTTGCTTACAAAATTTAACCAAACTCTTATTTGTTTAACGCTCCTATATTAGAAACTTTTGTTATATCATGAATCACTTTGAGTGCCCATCATTATATGATTTATATTTAAATTCATTACTGATACATTTACTCAACATTTACGATAATGATAACAAGACATTAATCTAAAATATCTTATTTTGTAATCAACAATGAATATACTATTCTCATAAAATATAAAGAAAAAACTGTATCGGGTTATATCACTGTGAATGATCGGTTAACTAGCTTCATAAAAATAAACAGTTTTTAAGCAATGTTGAAGGAAACACTTGTAATTGAGGATCCTTTAGAATCAATGAATGCCATTTTGAAATTAGCTCAATATTTTTGTGTATGTTTAATTAAAAAAAATATTGTCAACAACAAAAACACATTTGTTATTGAATTTTTTACACCAGCAATTTGTGTTAGGTTATTTACTTTTGGAATATTACAAGTAATTTCAATGACGGTGGATTGTTTAAAATACCAATCGTGCTCTGTAACTTTTGAAAGATTTAGCTCAATTGCGCTTAAAATTTTTGCAGTTTTTAATGTAACTCACCAATTTCTAAATCAATATAAATTAATGAAAATATTTTCAGACATACAAACAATGAATGAATCATTATATTGTGTATTTGGAATAAATATTTCATATGGAAAGAACAATCAAAAAAATATTCTAATTGGGCACATAATATTTTATCTAATGTGTTTCAAATCAGCACTGCTCATGGTTTTGAGCGGTTATTCAATAATGCGCACTGTCTGGAACTTTTGGGTTCAATTCATTATTTTGATTGTTATGATACATATAACGATTTTTATATTTTCCTCACTCATTTTTATTTTAATAAAACAAATCAAAGCACTCAATCAGTATTTGGCTCAAAAAAATCGAAATCAATCTGTAACAAATGAATTTAAATTTGTGTTGACTTATCGGAAAGCTTGTAGATTACACAGTCATATTTGTGATATTTCAAATCGTATAATTGAAATATTTGGCGTCTCATTGCTATATTTTACACTATCAACATTGTTTTCTTTGGTGAATGAAGTTTATACTCTATATTTTTCTTCGTCAATTTATCAAAGTCTTGAATATATTACATGGTATGTTTGGAATGTTGGAATTTTATTTATGTTTATTAAACCGTGCGAAGAAATGACAGAACAGGTGGGTAAATAATAATTAAGGATCGATTTAAAGTCCGTGAAGGTTTGGTACAACCATACGTTTTTAATATTATATCATTGTTTTTAAAATTTGGCAGAAAATTAAAATCATAAAAAACTTTGATTTACTACTACTTAAGAGCCACTGGATCCCGAAACACATTGCACGGACGTTGAAATCGTCTCTGTAATGTGCCTAAAAATTATGGATTTAGACGAATCAATGATTTATCAAATTGAGGGGTTATTGAGACGTTTTATATTTTTAATTTAATCTTCTGTTTGATTTATCAATATCTAAGTCTGTTTTTAAATCCCGACGCAAAATAGGGGTGTTATAAATGTGACCGCTGTGTGTGTGTGTGTGTGTGGGTGTGTGTGTTTCTGTCTGTGGCGCCGTAGCTCTTAAACGGATGAACCAATTTGGATGTGGTTTTCCTTATTTGAAAGCAGGTTTTCTATCGGTAGTTTTTAGATATGTTTTATCAAAATCTATTTGGCCGTTTCAAGGTCATCAGCTTTTTTCCTATAAAAAGTTTAAAAAGTATGAAATAAAACATAAATTAAAAATTTTAGAAAACCCCCGACACACAAAAAAAAACCTTTACAAAGTAAAAAATAATATGTATTGACCCTTTAAATTTCTTCTTTATAATTAAAACTAATATTATTATCCAAGCGTCGTCGCATCAAGAGACTGCTAAGTTAAGCGACGACGTTTGGATAATAATATTAGTATTTATATTAAATTTAAAGAGTCAATACATATATTATTTTTTACTTTGTGAAGTTTTTTGTTGTGTGTCGGGGGTTTTTCAAATTTTTAATTTAAGTTTTTTACGACTAAATTAAATATTATTGTCAAAATCTTACATTCGAAAATAACTATAAAATTTTAATATCGCCTAATATTTTTTCAATTCGACTGTTTAAATTGGTAAAAAGTTGGGATTGTTTGTTGATCACTGTATATTATTTCATACTGTCGTAAATGAATAGACAAAATTGACAGAAAATACATAATATAAACATGTCAATGCCAATAAATCTCGATATATTAATGTTAAGGTGTCAAAGTTGGCATCAATACATATTATTTGGACATTAAAAAAATATGTTGTGCTATTTATAATATCAGTAAATCAGTAATACGTTTCTCACGGTAAATATCTGTACCTAATATATTCAGTTGGTCTTGTAAAAGTTTTTGTCTATTTTATATTTTGCTTTCAATTTGTTCTTAAGTCTGTTAGAATTAAACGATTGTAAACAATATTTATAGTCTGTAGTCCAAGCCGTGACTACTGGACAAGGCTACTAAAATTTTATTATTGAATTCAACAGATAATGTAGAGAATCAAATCGATGGCAGACTCAATTTATTTTAATTTTAAAATAAATAGTTTTAAACTCATTTAAGAAAATAGATGAACAATTGACCGTTCCCCTCCCCTTATCTCCGAAACAACTGAGCCTAAAATTTTGGAAGAAATAGGGAATGTCGGGTCTCACCCATAGTTTACAGGAAAACTTAAACGAAAATCTTAAGTCTCAAAGTATTCACGAAAAACGGAATAGTATGGAACCCTCTTCTTGCAAGTTCGACTCGCACTTGACCGGTTTTTTATAGTCAGTATCTCGAATACGTCTCAACAGTACTTGATGAAAATTTCAGATTATAGAGACATCAATTATTTGTAATTATCATCGTTTGCCTTGCATATATTTTTGCACACTAAATAGAGTTCTCTCTAAATTAATACAATGTATATGTTAAATATGAGAACGTATGCAAAAATTTGCAAGCCAGACGATGATAATATTATTAAACCAACTGTTACTTTTCTATAATTAGAATTTTCCTCAAGAAGTGATGAACCGTATTCGATATGCTGACGGCAAAAAATGAATATTAAATTAGTCTGTCACCGATTTGATGTTTTTCATCATACTATTAGTGTATTTGCTATATGGCACATATACTATTGGCAACGGTCGGATGGCGGGACCTAGGGGTTGGACCAAAATTTCTCGATGTTTCACATCATTCTAAACAACTTGGCACCATTTTTAAATATATACATATATGTGTGTGTGCTAGCACGATAAACTCTCTTAATTGATTTAAATGAAATTTGGGCCACATATTAGAATCTATTATCGTAGGAAGTCTATTTAAAATGGGTCCAATCGGAATATTTTGGGGCTTAAAAATACCGAAAAAATTCTCGGATCTGATTCATAATTGAAATTTAATTCTTTACTATCCTAAAATTTCAATAAAATCGACTTGACAGGGCCGGAATTTTAAATTTTAAGAAAATATTTTTTGCTGATTTTATGAATTATTCTTATTGAAGGCTATATATTATAATTTGGTGCAGATGACGAATTTATAAAACCAAGATCAAATATTGAAATAAAAAAAAATATATATATTATTTTAAGGGGTGTGTTAAGAGGTTAATTTTTTTATTTTGTCTAGAAACAAACATAAATTCACATAATAAAGCCACACTGCTAGTATTCGGTCAGAGCTCGGATAGTACTTACAAAGCAATCAATCATTTGATAGACAGGAGGCGTTGAATTATTTATTATAAATAGTAGCAATTTTATTTCTAAATTAAATATAAAATATTTACTAAATACACTTATTTGAAAACTATTCAATTACATATTATTATTGTACAGGCTAAAAAATGACATTTCAAACTTGGGTTTCTCAAATAGATCCACAATATACAACCAACTAGACGAGTTTCGTTTTAGATGCTAGAGCGTATCTATATAAATAACTCACTGTTACAAAATATGTCGTAAAAGTAAAGAAAATGTTTCGGGAAAATATTAAAATATTAGCTGATGGGCCTCTGGCATCAATTGACTGTTTAATAACATATGCACGTTGGTTCAACATTTGCGTAGTTAAAAAAGTTGTTGTAAATCACAAAATAATATTTGTTCCCACGTCTTTTACATTAGCTATTTGTGTTCGGTTTTTGATTTTTGGTATATTAGAAGCTGTTGTAATTATAAATACTTGTTACTGCGATTTTAAATTTGGTGTAATCGTTTCAATAGCATATAAATTATCAATAGTTATTAATTTAATTTACCAATTTTCGAATCAAAGCAAAGTATCAAAAATATTCAATAAAATACAAAATATGAACGCGTCCTTGCGTACCAATTTCGGAATATGCATTTTGTATGGGAAAAAAAATCAACGCAGTTTTTTTATAAGCCATATAATATTTCATTTATGCACTTTAAAAAATGTTTTACTGAGGTTTTTCAGTGGCAAAATTACTTTACAAATATTTTTAGATTTGTGGCTTCAGTTTACAATTTTAATTATTATAAACCATATATTGATATCTATATTTTCTTCGGTGATTTTATTGTTAGTAAAACAAATAAAAGAACTAAATCAATATTTGGATAATCAAAATCAAAATAAACCGGTTATTAATGAGTTCCAATTTATGACGCTATATCAAAATGCTTCTACATTGCACAGTCAATTTTGCGAAATTGCAAGTGAGATAAATAATATGTTCGGTATTTCTATTATGTTTTTCACAATTTTTACAATGTTATTTCTTGTTCAAATTTTGTATCACATGTACATGTATGTGTCAGTTTATGTATTTATTGAATATATTTCATGGTTTTTTTGGTATATTGGAATTTTATACATTTTCATCAACCCCTGCGAAGAACTCAAAGATCAGGTTTGTTAATGGTATTTGTAATTTTAATTAATTATAAATTCATTCATAAATAAAGTAGAACCAGTTTGACAGATTCAAGTTGTGCAAATGAGTAAGTAGGTTAGGGCGGGGTTTTAGTTGAGCAATTTTTCACAAAATAAGCATATTTTTAAAATGGCTTATGCATTAGAAATAAGCATAACAAATGAAAGGTTATTTATCCTAGAAGTTACAAATTGGTACACATTTATTTGAGAAGATATATATTCATTTTTATAGAACTATAGATTTTTGTACACGTAACACGACAATTCAAAAACATAAACTCAGTATCAAATATGTTAACAATTTTTTTCTTAAATATATTTTTACAAAACTTTAAATTATAAAAAATTCTCAAAACTCTTATTATTGTATAAATATTCTATTTAGATTTTCCCCAAATAAGAATACAATATTTCATATGGGAAATAATAAATAATGCATTTTACACATTTGATAAATAATGTACATATACACAATAATTTACACCTTTATACGGTATACTTATAAAAATTACATGTTTTCCAAACTTACGTACAGAATCTAGAAAACTATTATTATGAGTAACTCAAAATCAAGATATTTTATATTTATACAATTGGTGTATTGTTTCAGCTATTAAAAACTGGTCGAATCTTATTTTCACACGAAGTATCTCCAGCGTTTTTAAAAGAGGTAATTGGAATATTTTTTTTCTTTTAAATGACTGTGAAAAACAATTTTTTCCGTTTCAGAAAAATCGCTGTGCATACAATTTATTTCGCCAAAAAATACAATTTACTGCCTGCGGATTATTTGCTATAAATTACTCTTTATTGGCAACAGTAAGTATAATTTTTTCATTTGAAATAAACTGACTGCGTTCAAATTCATAAAAAAGTGTTGTTATGTTGTGACCGAAAAGTACAGAAGATAAGAAATATTGTGCTCTTCTGACTAATGGCCCATTCACACGGTGCTGGATTTCGGGCTTGCTCACTTACTCGGAGTCCTGATGGCTGTCTTGCATGCTACGCTGCTGGAAATGACGTCACTGATTGCTCCACTGCTCGCTAGCTTGCTATATTTTGGTGATAGGTCCGGTGCTATTTTTTCATGCAGCGCTGCCTGCTAGTTTGAGAACTTGGCGATACGTGGTATACTATAATAAGCCTGTATGGGCGGCAGCATGGATGGCCGCGTGGTTTAGCGTGCGTACATTGTTTCATACCTAGTTGTACAGAGTTCGAGTCCCAAGATCGGCGATGTGTAATTTTTGCTTTTTTTCCAACTGTTTCGTTTTTTACATGATATATATTTACATTATTTTCCAACTTTCTTTTAGATAATAAAAATAAATTATTTTCTTGTTTTAGTAATTAGTGGTGACAAAAGTCTCGCAAATATCAACTGATATTTGTCATAAAAAGTTTTGTCATAAATGTAGTTTGGTACGGCATACGAAAACCTATAATATCAATACAAGTGGTACTTATTTTGGGGCTAATATTGCATTTTGGGAGTTTTATATTGCGTTTTGGGGGTTTTATATTGCGTTTTGGCGGTTTAATGTAATACAATATTAATTTTATAAAAAAATTGTCATGATGCTAAATGAGGACCATGAAAGTGTAAATAATTGTTTATGATGCTAAATGCCCATATACTGATTTTTATGTATTCTTAGTGCATATACATCGGGTTGCCATTTTTATATATATTAGAAAAATAGACTTTCAAAATTCGATATCTCGAAAACTAAGTTCCAGGGATGGCCTGCAGGGTCAATCGTTTTTTTGATTTTTTATATATAAATATACTGTTATTTTTAACATCTATTACCTTGTAAAAATGATTATATTACGTTGAGTTATATTGAAAATAAAAATTTTATTGAAAATAAAGATTTATAGATATACTAAATATCAATATCACCGTTTACTTTAAATATAATAGACAACATACACTGTCAACCTAGCAAAACAGCGAGCAAACGAGCAAGCTTCGTGTGAAGTGAACTAGCAGGATACCATGCATGACAGCCTGCAACCGAACCTAGCAAGTGAGCAAGCACGAAATCCAGCACCGTGTGAATGGGCCTTAACTTTAGCATGGTACATAAGCTATAGTGAAAGTAGATTTTACAACGCTGTAAATACTAATATTAGCCATACAGAATAGCGCAATATGTTCAAAGCATCAAAATAAAGGTCTCCACAACATCCAGCTTGGTCGGAATTTTTCCAAAGTTTGTCTTTATAAATTTTCCTGGACACTTGCGGTCGGCGCCAATTTAATGAAGTACATAGGTAAATAAAAATTTAACTTCTTAAAGTGGCGCCGACCTCAAACTTTATTATTTAACGCTTTTTAGTGGTCTTTTTTGAGGCGGTTCAATTTTTTTAAAAAGATTTTAAATATAATCGTATAGCTCACTTTGTTTTGCCATTTTTTTATATTTCTATATCTATATTAATTTTCTCCCACATGTTTTAGGTGATAAGTTTCGCTTTTACGAATGCAATTGTTTTAATTCAATTCAGTGAAATGAAAACAAAAATTTAAGAATAAGAGCGAAAGTAAAATCAAGCTACTCAAATTAAAAGTGTATGAAGTGGCATATTTTAAATCTTAATCGTAATTTTCGACTTTAATACGACTTAAGCTTTTATCAACTTTCTTTTGTTTAATTATTAAGGTCACTAATTAATATTATTTAGCCTTAGATTAGTCTTATTTTTTCATAACAAAACACTTTAATAAGTTATTATTGTATAATTATTCTTTATTACATGTATGTCTATATAAAAAATATGTGTTCCGATATTATAATCTTTAAAAACATTTCTGATTTTTATTTTAGTCTGCATGTTTTTGTAATGACATGTTGTTGTTTTTATTACATTATGATCTGAAAGAAATTACATATTGTAGAAATTAGCGAGATAAAATTAGGCATTATTACAGTGTCCACTTTAATACAATAGAGAGAAGTTGATAACCTCAGCTGTTTAGCGTCTATAATGAACAATGTATCTTTCTTGATACAATGGCAATACACATAAAAATTATAACCGCTTTTGTACCAACTCAGTTACAAAATTTGATAGGTTATTACTTACTATCAAATATTATCTGCTTATAAAAAATTAAAGACAACGTAAAAATACGTAAAAAAATTAAAAAATATAATTAAGCTTCTTCAAAAAAGTCACTGAAAAGAGGAAAACTAGTTGCAAAATTTTACACATAGATCTACTTTTCGACTTCAAAATTTCGTTATTTTTCTCTTTTTCGTGACTTTTTTGAAGGAGGGTAATATTTTTTTATTTTTTCTTTTTGGTGAATTTGATTTCGCACATTTTTTATAAGATTTCATATTATTGCTCTGTTTATAAATATGTGCAATGTTAATATAGGCACCGTGGTGATACAATTGTTGGGTCTCATAGTGACAACATTAATACTCTGCATTGTCGACCACAACATTGTTTTGTTTGAAGTTTCTATTAGCAACGCTTGAGAAACAAATTAAGATAATAATTTTAAATCTCGTTGTGATCAGACGTATTTAGACTTCGTCTTGATTAAATAAAATTTTATTGTGTTTTATTTATTTATTTTATATTTTATATATAATGATCAAATACGATCATTAGACAATAATCTACTCAACCGATTTAAGTAAAATTTTTGTTGAATCGCCCTGAATATATGGTCCATTAGAAAAAGAATTATTATCAAAATCGGTTCATACATGCTGGAGATATGAGGTTGCATACATATAAAAATATTTTTTTAAGTCAGTTAAAAACGGATGAAGCGATTTTTAGAAAACCAATCCGAAAACGTTTTTAACACAATGACGTCCAAATCGGTTCACAACTGGCAAAGCTATCGCGGAACATAAAAGAAAAATACGAGTCGAATTGTATAATCTCTTTTTTTAAAGTCGGTTAAAAACTAACGCAAATCGATTTTTGCTCAAGTATTTTCTAATAATTGTATGGTAATATATTCAAAATAAGCTGAGAACATTGAAAGTTGATTTAACACCACGAGTTATTTACCAGAAAAAAATTTTACTTAATACTGATTATTATTAATACTGATATTATTTTAACGTTTATGTTGGTCTAACGGTACGACTTTTATCAGAGCTGGGCAAACTACTTGACAAAAGTAGTTGAGTATAACTACTGACTACTTACGTAAAAAAGTAGTTAAACTACTCGTTCTTAAAAGTAGTTAAACTACTAACTACTAGTAGTTAGTAGTTAAAATTTTAACTACTTTTTTAACTACTATAATAATAACAATAATAATATAAATCTCTTTGTTTATGTCGTACAATCTGCACATATAATATGTGAAAATTATTTTAAATAACAAAAACTTATATTTAATAACAATACGACGTTTCGGCCAAGATGTCAGTCTGTTTCAAATGAATATAAATCAAAAATTCTAAAAAAACAATTTACAAGCTAGAATGTCCAAAAACGATATTTAAAAAACTATATAGGTATATTACTGTCAATTGCCATCAAGTTTTGTATATTTTAATTTTTCTTTTTGACAGTCCAGGCTGTTAATTGTTTCTAACTTAATGCTATTTTTGTTTTCTTCAATGATTATTATTTTTTGTAGGATCTTTTATTTATATTCATTTGAAAAGGACTGATATCATGGCCGAAACGTGTTTTTATTAAATTTTGCAAATAGCAACGACGTGATTACCAGTTCCACGTTGTATTTCAAATTAAAACTCAAGCAACTGATATTTCATTATTTTAAAAAAAAGTCTGATCGTGTTCCAGAATCCAGAAAAATGCATAACGAATAAGAACTTGTTCTAACACGTCGGTTAAATATAATATACTAAAATATTTTTAAAAGTAGTTAAAATTCAAAATAAGTAGTTAGATTACAAAAAAGTAGTTAAACTACCTAAAGTAGTTAGAACTAAGTAGTTAACTACATTTTTAACTACTTTTTGTGATTACTTGATAGATATTCAAAATAATAGAGTACGATTACTATGTGGAGAAAAGTAGTTAGAGTACAACTACTTTTCTAAAAAAAGTAGTTAACTACGTAGTTAACTACTTTTGTAGTTAACTACTGCCCAGCTCTGACTTTTATAATGTAGGTAATGCACGGTTAGTTACGTTCAGATTGATAAACAGTATAAATCTACATGTTATGTTTTATATTATGTTTTATGTTATGTTTTCTTTCCTATAAATGTGCATAATTTTATGTTTAAGGTATAAATAGTTCGCTATGTTATTCATATTGTTTTTTAGTCACATGTTAATATGAAGTACCTGGGAGACCGAGCTTTGCTCGGAGAGTTCAATAAACATGGTATTAATTTACTATGTGATTTCTATACGTTTTTTAATTAATGTTTTTCTCACTTAAAATAACAATTAAAAAAATTGGTAACAAAGAACCAACAAATAAAAATTTTCAAACAATGAAAAAATACCGTTAATTTATTTCAGTTACATTTTATTGAGCGATAGCTCGCATACACGTCGCAAAACTATGTGAAAGCTGTGATTTAACTGTGCGTGATAATTTACGAAGGTTTGACAGTCAAATTTAAGTTCAAATCGTCAATAAAAATATATACCCGATTTTCATACGGTGAATTATAAAAATATCGTACCTTGAAATTCTTGAATTACTTGTGTAGCGATGTTTTCGAGTGAAGGTCTCACATGGAAAAATTCTCAACGAGTGTAAAAATTAGATAGCAAGATATTAGTTACTACCTGACATTATTGGTAAATTTCTAGATGAATCAACTGCACATGTTTTCCATTCAAAGGCACCATCTTACACTAAAACACAGCACAAATATACGATATCAATAAAAAATCTCATTTATCTAATTTAACCCTGAAAAGGTGTCCTACTATCATTTTTTTACTAAAAGTTAATCTGAACTTCCACTGTCTATCAGTCCTCACTACATAAATAAATATTAACTAAACATTCGTAAACACAGATATTGTCAGGGAATTTACCACAGCTTTCAAAAACTACATATAATTTTTACACCGTGCTTACAAGTTTCAACACACACAACTAATCTCGTAAATAGACAAATGTTAACTAAAATTTGATAAATCTAAATGTGTAATTTACTACTATTACGTAACTAATGTCAAACTTATATTATCGAACACTACGTAGTACACTGGTAGCGCCGTTTATGTGCAATGGTCCTTTTGCATTAATTTTCACATACCGTTTTTCTCTTTTGATATATTCCGTAAAATCGAGTTTATACGTTTTTAATGCTTCTAAGTCTTTATAGAGAACTAATTTAACACAGTAATATACAAAATGTAGGTATGTAGAAATTTCTTCCTTTTCGTTTAAAAAATGCTTGAATCGATCTAACATTAATTGAGAGAGTTCTAAGCAAATAACATTTTTATTTTCACTTCTCTGGAACCGAAATTCTACTCTAGAACTATAATGGTAAATATATAATAATGTGAAATAAATACTTACGTCATGATATAAAAATAACATATATACCTTACGCCAAGTATTGAAATATATTAGTTAGCATTATGTTTACCTAATTAATATTTCTTCTTTTTTATTAAAATAATTTACGTTTTACTTAGTATAACTTATTAAAAAGATTGACTATCAGCATTTTGACACAATTGCTCATTTGTATTTCCAAAGCTTACTTACAATATTACAGTATTTATTACGGTATTGTGAAATGTCAAAAAATTATTTTTAAAATGAATAAATTTGCAAGAAAACGGGAGTTTCCAAGAATAAAACTTAGCTAGATCGATTTTTTGTCCCCCAATACCCCCTTTCCGTGAATTTCATCCAAATCGTTAGAACCGTTAGATACGCGTTTCTAATCAAGATAGAAATAAATATATAAATATATATATACAAGAATTGCTCGTTTAAATATATAAGATTATTGTATATGTGTATTACACTTTAAATGTTAAATTTTAATTCAGAGAGGGCATGTTCAAATGGCTTCGGCTTCGACCCTAAATAAAGCTTTATTATTATTATCAATGTGAACGGTCCTAAACTTAAATCGATGAAAAAATGATAACGGAATGGATCGAGTATGTCGAATATTATGAAAATGTTTGTTCCTGTTGATTTGCCGCACACAGGTCGACATTCCTGTAAATTTGTTAACACCGCACAAACTCATGTCAAGACAATTCATAACACAATTAATATTTAAAATCTACAAAAGAATGGATCGTGCGCATTGAATATTATTAAAATGTTCGTTTCTGTTTATTTGCTGCACTCACGTCGCAATTCAAATCAATTTGTTAATTGACGCCTAAACTTATATCAAATAACATGGCACAAATACTCATTAATGTAGTTTTGTTTTTGAGGATATCAATTATGTTGAAGGTTAAATATCTTTGTTAATGTAAATAGAAACGGTTGCATTATATAAAAACACTGTTAGCGACAAACTAAGTAAACAACCCAGTAATTACACACGTACCCAACAGTAATTCAATGACTCATAGTTAAATTAATTATAATCACGTTAATAAAAAAAATGGGATTCAAAACGAAAACCTATTTTCAATAAAATAATCATAAAGCTTCTTTTAGATGCTGTGAAATTCTGTATTAACAAAACCAACTTCCCAGTTTTATAAATATTGAATATTACTAATATAATTATCTCCGAAACTACTGCGTCTAAAATTTTGAAAAAAATAGGAAATGTCGGCTCTCACCCATAGCTTACAGGAAAATTGAAACAAAAATCTTAAGTCTTAAAGTACTCAAGGAAAACGGAATAGTACGGAACCCTCTTCTCGCGAGTTCTCGACTCGCACTTAAATTTTACTCTATCTTGATCGCACATGTGGGTTTACTTGAAAACCTACTTTTTATTTTAATCATAGTTGGCTAGATTTTGACTTTAGAAAAATTTTGTTCCTACAAAAAAGATGCATCTTAATAACCTGCATAACTGCTGAAAATTTTATAATGATTGCTTTTAAAATGAAAAAGTTATTTAGGTGTCCTCATGTAAAGTGAAACACACTGTATATAAATTGTGATTTTATTTTTATGACCTACAGATTGAAAATGTGCATCCTGCTTTAGCTTACCTGCTATTATTGTTATTCAAAATTAGTTTGTTGATAGAATGAAAGAAAAACGCTAGCTTATTTTATATTGGGTGGCCATTAAGAAGTAGTCTGAACATGAATACGTTTTGAGACATTTTGTAACTGTAATTGAACATTTTCAATTTTTTTCTTGTATTTGTTTTTGCGACTATCTACCTGTTCTACCGTAACTATAAAGCCTTAGTTTATTTGCAATGGGATTTAGAATACGTATATAGGGGTCATCAACCAGAAAATTCTATTTTATATCCGGCTTCGCTTGCGTTCTCATTCAAATTAAAGTCTTTTTCGTACCAAATCAATGAATATTCGAATCTAATCCAAAAACATGCGATGCCACGGGTAACACTATATATAACTATCTTTGATTTGCATAACTTTCATCGAAATATCCGTAACTATACCGTTACCTCCATCGTGAATAGCCCATCACTCCCACCATAAGAGAAATACAATCTTAGGCTCGCTTAAAAAACTGTGTGTGTCGCGACACTCGATGGAAGCAAAACTTTTTATTCTAAGAAATAAAATTAGAAGACAATAATTATTTCACTGACGTTCAAGTACGCCATAGGGAATACAGTGTGCGATCTTTTTCCTTATTCTCCCGTTTCATTTGCATTCCTTTCTGCGTTAACGTTAAATACAGTTAAATAGTTAATGCAAATATTGCAAAATAGTACTAAGATGTAATTACACTTAAAAAAAAAAGTTTAATTAAAAAACTTATTTTGTCTTCACACGGTATAATATGAACACCTAGAATAACAACGAACTGTAAGTTCAACATATATTATTTTATAAAAAAAATATTTTTTTTAATGTATTTTCAGAGTAAATACACCCATTCAATAACACAAACAAACTTGACATTTTATATCATTATAATACAAATTCTATTTGGCAGTAAAATTTTTTAATTTATTGTCAATTTTATTTCTCGTTCGTTTATTGTTTCTTTGAAGAAACTGTATTATTGATTATGATTATATCAAGTTGCTTTCTAGTTCTTCATTTACTGTCTCGTTTTTTACTACATAATTTTCTCGTGTGGCATTTTCACGACATTAAGGCCATGTTGGCAATAATATTTTGTTGCTCATATTTTTGTTTTGGTGCTATTTGGGTTTTTTAAAATATTTTCGAGGATTTTTATATAATTATGTTGCTTAATATAACATAGTTCGGTGACCTTAGTTTATTGCTTTGTGTTTCTTAATAAAAAAATGAATCATATTCTTAATGAACCCTTGGATTCAATCAGTGAATTTCTAAAAGTTCTTCGATTGCTTAATATCTGTGTGGTAAATATAAAAAAAACAAGATCTATAACCACATTTACCGTAAAAGTTTTTACGTCAACTGTTTTAATACGATTTGCTGTTTTTTTGGGACTAGAAATATTTGCAACCATTAAACAATTCTACATAGATAAAGATTTTGTTATGGGATATAAAACTGTTATTTTGTATGTAGTCAAAATGTTTGCTTTGTACATTGTAACAAGTCAATTTTTTAATCAGACTAAATTACTACAAGCTTTTGAAAAAATTAGTCAATTAAACGACACATTGAAACGTATGTTTGGCATACACGTCTCGTATAGTAAAAAAAGACAAACGCTGATTTTTATTTTGGAAGCGACGTTTATTTCTATGTCATTGATATCTGACGTTCCTCTCTATTTAAACGGCCGATCAATAAGCCAGATAATATTTTATAATTTGATTCAAGATTCGTTTCTCTTCGTTTTCTTTCATTTGGTAATACATTTTTCGTCTGCTCTTCTGTCATTATTAACTACACAAGCGGAGGCTCTCTGTAGATATATGCTCGCTCAAAATCGAAATCTAACAACTGGAGACGAATTCAGATTCGTAATTACTTACCAAAAGGCCTGCTTCATGCACGCCCAGATTTCTGATACTGCTTCAATGATCACAGGAATTTTTGAAAAATATACGTTATTTTATACAGCTTTACAAATACTTTTTATAGTCGAAAGTATACAAGGAATATATTATTGTAGCGATGCACCAAACTGTACTATAAACATTTTCTGGTTTATTTGGAACTCATGCAGTTTGTTATTTTTTATAACTCCTACAGCTAACTTAATTTATCAGGTGCGTATTTATTTATGAACAAAATTGACCGTTCAGTATATTCATGACTTATTTGATCCTAGTTTGCGTATTTGTGTTTTTAATAAATTCAGTATAATTTAAATTTATTAAAACTCACTAAATGCTCGTTTCACTACTGCGTCAAAAAATAATGATTCATGTACTTGATACATAACCTACCATTACTAACTTTGCAGCTTTCAGAATTCGGTCGAATTCTCTACACTTATGAAATATCTCACGCATTTTTAAAAGAGGTAAGACTTCTTTGGACTATTTTATATTTTTCACTACTCTTGTCTCGGAAAATGATAAGTCAGTAGAAAAATTCCTCATCAAATAAATATTAAACAACCAAGTTTGTTCGAAGACACATTAAAAATAATATTAATGTTATCATCCACAATTTTTTAAGTTTAAAAATATCAGGAATGTATAATAAGTTATTATTATTAGAATACATAAATCAAGGTATATTTATATTGTTTTAATTTTATTAATTTATTGCATTATTTTTAATTTCTTGTTATGTATATGTTTCAGAAGCCTGATGAAGGTTTAATAAATAAACCGAAACGACGCTAATTTGATTATAAATTTTAATTTTGTCCAATTTCCTGATATTTTTAAAATTAAAAGTAATTTCGTCATAAATAAAAAAAAATCAAAAATATTTGCCTTGTTAAATGAAAAGCATATTTAAAATATATTTTATGTAGATGGGAGTACATACTTTCAGAATATTTGTCTGTGTGTCTGTTTATACCAGAACAATTCAAAAGCGGCTAAACCGATTTCGATTTAACTTGGTAAATTAATCCAAATCATATTTGGAATCTATTCGAATACAATCGTGTCAAGATAAGTTTTGCAATAAAACCGATATTAATTTAAACGACACCGTTGGTAAAAACTGGTCAAAAAATAGTTTTATAATTATATATTTTACATAATTTTTATAATTCATTATAGAAAAACGAGTCTAGCTTACAAGTGTATCGGCAGAAAGCTCGTTTCACTGCATGCGGCTGGTTTGTTATTGATTATAAATTGTTAACAACCGTAAGTAGAATCAATGGATAGATGAAAAATAAAATATAATATGCATATCTAATCACTGATTGATTTTTCTACAAGAAACACCACAATGTTTTTGCACATTCGCATTTATTATTCTCTATCGACTTGGACACCTTGATCCTCAAAAATGTTTTTTGCACTCTCCACTATAAAATAGTTATTTTTAAACCTGTATGGCAGTAGTAAAATTATCCAGGACGCAGTCGTTCTTTGATACCTAAAACAAAAAATATAGGTACATGGTAATAGAACAGTAATTTTTAATGCGACCTGTCAGTTACCATTTAATAATATAAGAGGAAATTATATAGCAAAGCAGCACTTAGTTGTTAAATATATTTATTATAGTATGAAGACCAGATATTTTATAAGAGATATCTGCAAAAAATACTCCAAAACTTATCTACTTCCAAACGTCAGATTAAACTGAAACACTGCATACTTATCAAGGACCGATGATAATATGATAATTAAATAAGTTTGTCCCATTATCTTGACTAGCACCTTCAGGATGAAAAAAACTTATCTACTTCAAAACGTCAGATTGAACTGAAACATTGCATACTTATCAAGGACCGACGACAATATAATAATTAAATAAGTTTGTCTTATTATCCTGACCAGGACCTAGAGGATTAAAAAACTTACATACTTCAAAACTTCAGATTAAACTGAAACTTTGCACAATTATCAAGGACCGACGACAATACAATAACTTAATAAGTTTGTCCCATTATCCTAAAAGTTCTGGTCAGTGGTACAGTGAAGTACGTTGAGTTGCCTACCTCATAGTTAAATGCAATTTGTTTTTTAGTATTATAATTAAAATTAGAGTTTAAAAAAACTAAAACAACACGCTTTTATGAACCAAAAAATGCAAAATAATTTGACAACAAAATTACAATTAGCTAGTAAATGAAAAATTTACTACCGATATTAAGCACTCCACGCTTTTTACAGTGAGGCTAATTTTGTTATCAAATTATTTTGCATTTTTTAGTTCATAAAAGCGTGTTGTTTTAGTTTTTTTAAATTCTATTTTTTTTGTAAAATTATATCATTTAAAAACTCATTATTATCTCCTATGACTTCGCAAATCGCAAGATTGCCAAATTTATAATTTTCAATGACATTTTTTTTGTAAATATTCATTCAGCATTAAAGTGTTCCCTCTTTCACTAAAGACACCATTCCACGATTAGCAATTTTGTAATGCTTTTTCGTGAAGACAATTTTATACGCATAATTATCCACCGCATTCTTATATTTAGGCAAATTATATTAATAAATAATTATTCTTATTTCGAATGTAATCGCATTGTTAGCTTCAAAAGCAAAATAATTTCATGTTTGTTACAATTTTAGGCAATCAGCTTTGGATTTACTAATGCGATAATTTTAATCCAGTTTAACGAAATGAGAAGTGAACAATTAGTTTAAGATTATTTTATATATCAATGATAATTTATAAGACAATAATGTGTAAGTTTAAATTATAGGTGTATTAAATAATCATTAGCAGATTTTTTAAGCAAAAATATAATATTTTTTTAATACATATATTCTAGCTCTTTTTGTTCTTAGTTTTCCTAATTGTTTTTTCAACTTATTTGAGCTTTTGAAGTAAATATATTCAATTAATATAAAAAAATTAAAATAATTGGCTACTAAAAGAATGGATTTCGCGTTAAAATACAATTTCATTTCTATGGCGATTTTATTCTATTCTTTCTGAAGAATTTAATTTAGCAACAGAGCTGCAAAAGATTTTGTAAAAGTATTCATGTACTCGTATAGTAACATACCAACACCAAAAGTGGGAAATGGTACAAATTTAGGACAAAATTGACTTTTCAATTTTTTTTCTTGTATATTTAATAGACATTATATGACTGTGTGACTGTTTTTATCTTCATAAATCAAATAAAATAAAATTTGTTGAAACAATTGTCATGGGAGTTATTTTTTTTCTTTATTTCAATTGTTCAATATGAGAATATAATTAGTAGGTACAACAATTATTGTTTTTTCTTCAATTATGTCTGTCCTTAATTTGAGGTAAGTTATATTGTATTTGTCACTTTTGTTTATTTTGATCACTGATTACAAAATATGCGTGTTGCATATTATTTGAAGTAAATTTGTTATTTTCATTTTTTGGTTTGTAATATACAGTGACAATCTTTTCGCAGTTAATTTAGGATTACTTAGAGAGTTATCCACAAATTCAAATATTTCAAAACTATACGCCGTAATATAGCTACGAGTAATATAAATTAAATGCATTACATAATCAATATTACATAATTACATTCAATTTTGCCTTTGCATTGCCAAGTTCTTTCGTTTTGTTACTCTATGTATGTTATCTTATCGTGCTTCAATTTCACAACACAAATGTCAGAACTTATTAGTACGCCGACCTTTGATACGGTGATAATAAAAAAGAGTTTTAACAGATATTCGATTTCGTCGTGCATTGCATAATGTTGTATGGTTCTGCGACCATATAAATTGTCTCCTTTGTTTAATGTATTCGTTTGTTTTTTTAGAAGTTTTGTGTTTTTAGATCTTCTAGATATAAATTATAATCTATGTGTATAGTTTCCGTTTTCTGTGTTTACAAAATTTTTGGTAATTTCTATTGGCTTCACTGGTCAAACCAAAAATGTAAGATAGTTTCCACACGACTATTAAAAAACAGAATCCAAGAAAGAAACGACATTAACACATAACAGCCATCGACCAAAATCAACGCTCTTGGAAGACGATCTATAAAATGAAAAATACTGTAAATCAACCTTTCGATTCAATCAAAGAATTTTTAAAAATACTTCGACTTTTCAATATTTGTGTGATTGATATAATAAAAATAAAGCGTAAAACCACATTTAAAGCAAATGTTTTTACACCGACTGTTTTTCTTCGATTTGTTATTTTATTGGGATTGCAAATATATTCTGTAATACAACAATATTATATTGACAACGCTTTCATCATTGAATATACGGGCATAATTTTGTACACGGTCAAGATATTTACAGCGCAAATTGTTATTAGTAATTTTTTTAATCAGACGAAAATTTTAATGGTTTTTGAAAAAATAAATTTCTTAAACGACGCTTTGAAACATACATTTGGTATAAAAGTTTTATATAGTAAAAAAAATCAAAAAATAACTTTTATTTTGGAAGCAACCTACGTTTTTATGTCTTTGGTAACGGAAACTTTGCGCTTTTTAAGTGGAAGACCGATTAACAAGATAATATTTCGTGATTTAATTCAAGATACGCTGTTATTCGTAATTTTTCATTTCGAAATCAATTTTTGGTCATCTCTTTTGGCATTATTGACTGCACAAGCCGATGCACTTTCTGAATATTTGATGGAACAAAACCGAAATTCAAAACCAGACGAATTCGAATTTGTAGTTATTTACAAAAAAGTTTGCTACTTTCACGCTCAGATTTCTGATACAGCTTTTATGATTAACAGACTATTTGAAAAATGTGCATTATTTTATACATTTTTAATGACGTTTTTTGCGGTAGAAAATATGTTTGGATTATATATCTGCGCCGGTACACAGCGTTGCATCATGAACTTCTATTGGAGTGTTTGGAATATTTGCTCTGTGTTGTTTTTTATAGTTCCTGCAGTTAATTTAATAGAGCAGGTGTGTATTAAATCAATAAAATCGTAATTTATACTAGTTCCTTCAATTTTGTATAATAATTTTGTCTAATAATTTTGTCTAATAGTTTTGTCTCATAATTAGTAATTATTATGTGAATCATTAATTACACATGTTTATTAACTTATAGCTGTCAAAATTCGGCCGATTTCTTTACACTAATGAAACATCAAGGGCTTTTTTAAAAGAGGTGAGAATTTTTTTTAAATTCTATATTTATACGTAGTTTCATTGCTTATTGTGAGAGCTTACACCTACTTTTAACAAATTGAAAGTATTATTTCTAAAAATTAAAATTCTGTATATTATTTTAACAAGCAATCAACTACTGAACGAAATAATTTCTGATTATAGAATTGCATTTTAGTGAATGTTTCGTATTCATTATTATAATACTAAAAATAATGTTACTAATTTATTTGCACAGCCAAAAAAGTTGGATACAAAAGTCGGCACATATTACAAAATAATAGAAATTAGTTTCACGGGTAATTGGAATAAAAAATCAATTTAAACACTTATTGATTGCAACGTTTCGTCTTTATTAAATCAAGACTTTTTCAAGCTCTCAGCATGTTTAAATTATAATAAAACTGTGATATAAAAGGCAATTTTGCATTACAAAGATCAATAAAATTAAAATTGTAGAAAATAATATCTTCTTTTTTTTTATTATTTACATATTTTGGAATTGAACTTTAAAGATGAATTACAAAATAATGTTTAAAACACGGTAAAAAATCCTTTAAACCATTGTAACTGTTTTCAGTTCTTTCAATAATTTTTTTTTTTTGAAAGGTTAAGTGATTTAATATTTTTTTATATTCTCGGGTATTTCATAATTTTTTTTTATTCATTTGTAAAGACGGGCTTCTTCAGATAGTGTCAATCAATGGACTGGTATTGTGAAATTATTTTTTCTTCATTCTACGCCAGAAGTACGTACTGATACGATTTCAGATCGGAAAGTATAACATTTCTGATTTGTTGCTGTGACAAGCTGCAATTACATGCATATCATCTGTATAGGCGGGTCTAAACAGTTTTGTCATGCTTACTGATACGTGAGACGGTGAGACTGGCGACTTTGTCAAGTCACATGTTGGCCCATAGATGTCTATGTGTACGCCTGTAAGTAGCTATCTGCTCTTATACTGACATTAGATGCATGTGTCATTAGGTATATAACTTCAACATTTATCATTTTAAAGTAAGTAGTTTTTTTATATATTGGTGAAAGTGCGTACTTTTGGCATGGTATGAAGAAAAATAGTATACACCACACGAACAGAAAGCTGAAAGTCCTGCACTGCGCGACATATGATGCCCTCGACTTCACCTCGGGCATCATGTGGCGCAGTGCAGGAAATTAAACTTTCCGCTCTTGTGTTGTAATATACTACTCCTCGTTTCATATTGGTGTTCAATAGTGTCGCAGCTGAAAATATCAGTGTTTTTATAAACGTGAACACATAACTTAAACATATAAACAGAAATGTATTTTTAAGAAATTAAAAAGTCGTTTTGAATCAGTGTACCTATATTGGAAATGTTTATTTATAAAATTCACATTTTAAATCAATAAATTTACTTATGTATGTATAATAAATTTTTTTTTATAGAAAAACGAATGTAGTATACAACTGTACCGTCAGAAAGTACGATTCACAGCATGTGGATTCTTTACAATTGATTATAAATTGCTGACAACAGTAAGTACAACCCTTCCTTTTTGGTACCTCGTTTATTGCTTACAAAAATAGATTTACACATTTTCGCATTAAATGGATTATGCTAACCAAAAAGTGACCAGAAAAAAACAAATGTGTGAGAAACGCCGTACCCACGTACTTCTGAATTACGGACGTGTACTGGTTTTAATAATTCCAAAATTTAATTGGTTGAACCAAGGAATCATTGTGGCGTTTCCAATATTTGATGCAATATAAATGAAAATTATCTAATGTATTGGATAGGCGTTTCGTGGCTGTGTTTCGTACATGCACGCACCCACATCCACACCCACGCATACGCGCACACCTAATATAACTGATATAACGCAATCACTTACCATACTACGCACGTGTCAAGTGTGTCGGTAGATCATTCATTAAGCCCGTACCGTAGAGCAAGACCTAAGATGATGAGCAAGATTAAAATGAGTAAATTAAGATAAATTTACAGAATAACGATAAAAATCTGTAACCTTTGTGGAAGTAAAATAATATTAACTATTTTATAAGTGCAGTCAGGCTTCTTTGAGAATTTTGGTATAAAAAACTCAAAATTTGTCACTTGGTCACTTTTTGGTTAATGAGATCCAAATATAAGCGAAATATGAACACTTTTTACATAGTCAAATAATCTGCTAATCGTTTCTTACGATTTTAGGCTATCGGTTTTGCACTCACAAATGCAATAATTTTAATTCAATTTAAAGGAATCATTATCGAAAGATAGATTAAAGTTAAAGACGTTAGACGACTAAGGTTATCAATACCTAATATAAAAAATTCTATGATAATTGAAGTTCAAACCACTGATTAAATAATCCTTTAATAAATTCTTGATACAAAATTATTAAACATCTTTTAAATGGTTTCGATTTCACCTCACTTTAAAAAGAATGAACATTTAAAATAGTTGTGAATAGAAATTGATGTATCTAGAATGTGATTACTCTTAATATCGGTGAATAAGTGATATTATATTGATACGAGTGTGAGCGAGTTATAATAGTCACACGACCCAAAATACCGTCACGTCCGAGATATACAGAGTGACGCATTTTAATCTACGTTCTTGTATATGGGAGATTCTTGAGACAGGGCAACAATTTCGGGAAAAAAGTTTCAGACAAAAGTTGTTCAGTTTGAAGGGAGAAACCCTTTGGAGATAAACACCCCCCCCCCAACCTCAGCGCAGGGATGAGAGTGACTTTGACATTTTAATACGAACACCTTTTATCACAAATTATGATTTTTTGGTAAAAAATATGCAATATTTGTCTGAAACATTTTTTTATCCGATGCCTCCATCAACCCCTAAAATGCGTGTCAAAAATCGGTTCATCGAAACTCCATTAAATTCTTATGATAAACAACGACCTTGCGCAGAAAATACAATAGGTAAAAGTTGTTTGGTTTAGGAAGAGTCACTTTATTCTAACATAAACACACCCGCATTAGTTTATGATCAATCAAATTTCCTTAAAAATAATAATATTTAAATTGATTATATTTGTTAAACTGCAGAATTGCGAGTGCTGTATTGGATTTGGCGTGTTTTTTTCTGTAAGTAGTCTTAAATAACATGCAATCATTACTTTCCGGATTTATTTACTTGCTGGAATGTATTAACATCATACGTATACATTTATGAGTAGTTCGTTCGCGAGCCACTAATTCTCATAATTGGGACACGATTTGAAGCGTCGAACCAACTGCTTATGAACCGTTCGTGCAGAACCACCTCGTGTCGGTTTTTCTGACGAACACGAAAGCGTCTCTGTTTACATATGGGCGGCGAATCTCCAGGCTTCATTGTCTACATTTGCGTAAAATTCTTATTGGCCGCTTATTTTTTTTGACTTTAAGTCTATCATATACTCTGTTCCAATACATTTTTATACAGATCAGTGTGCTACCAATGTCGTTTTTTTTCTGTTTACTATTCTGCACAAACTATTATCATGATAGCTGTCATCACTTATCAACAAAATCGAAAAATTTTCCTCGCGGGAAGGCACGTTGGTCGCTGACAAATGACTGCTGGTTGTTCCTGACGTTCCCGTTGATCGCGGGTAGTTTGCTGTGAAAAAAATTTATTACAATAAATGGTTCACGAGTGGCTCGCGAACGGTCTAGCTCGCAAATGTATTTGCACTGTAAAATAATACATGGTAGAAGTAAGGTACATATTGTGGAGTTTAAGGAATTATTTGTGAATAATCTTTGTTGTTGGTAAAAAAATGATTACGAAAATTTTAGATTTACTTATAGTCTACTTAAAAGGATCACATTATGATATTTGTAATTTTAAAGTCACCATTTTTACGGTTCATAGCTTAGAACAGGTAATTAGTATGAACTGGACGTTCGTTTTATTATCAATTATAATAATGCACTGCATTAAAGAGCAATTTCCCTGCGCTCACATTAATAAAGGATTATTGCACGCGGAGAATGAACTGTAATGTTTACCTATATACTCGTATAATTAAAGAAATATTGAGTAGATATTTCTCCTAAAATTAATGACGCTGTTAAATGTCTGTCCCACTTCAACTTATGTGACGATAAATTTGTTAGAAAATGACAGAAAGTTAATAGCACTGTAAATTTTTACATTCACCATACAAAAAAGCACTAAATGTTGGATTGTTGACACCATTGTGGGAGTTAATTTTTTTCCATTATTAAATTAGTTTAGTATGAGAATATAATCAGTAGGTATAAGGAATATTGTTTTTGCTCCATTTTTTTTAGTTTTTAATGTGAAGTAAATTATATTGTATTTGTCAATAGGTTTTAATGATTGATTCTAAAATTGCGTGTAGTAGATTATTTGAAGTTGGTAAATTATTTTTTTTTTTAGTTATATACGGTGATTTACTTTTCTCAGTTTAATTAGTATTATAGAGTTATCCACAAATTAAAATATTTCAAAATTATAGGACCGTCAAATAACTATGAATAATCTAAATTACATATAATCTAAATTATATATAATAAATATATTAAGTATTACAGTGAATTTTGTTTATTCAAGTTTGTTAATTTTGTTACTGTCTGTATATTATCTTATCGTATTTAAATTTCACAACACAAAAGTTATAACTTATAAATGTACTGATCTTTGATAAAAAAGAAAGAGTTCTAACAGATTTCGATGTTACATGATTTTGAGTAGCCCTGCGATCATATACAGTATCTCCTTTGGTTTCATGTGTTTATTTTTTATGTAGTTTTGTGTTTTTAGATCTTCTAAATTTAAATAGAACCTTTATATATAGTTTCGGTTGTGTCTTAGTATCCGTATGTTATATAAACGCGTTTACAAAATTTAGTTGGTTTCTATCAACCTTTTCGCTCAAACTTACCAGTGTAGAATATTTCCATCAGGTTATGCTCGTGAAAAATAAATAAAATAAGATTCCCGAAAGAGACGACATTAACGGCCGTAAGAATCAGCGGGTAAAATCGACGGTCTTCGAAGATAATCTATAAAATGAAGAATTTTGTAACTACACCATTCGATTCAATTAAAGAATTTTTAAAAGTGCTACAAATATTTAATATTTGTGTGATTGATATAATAAAAATAAACCACAAAACCACATTTAGGGCAAATGTTTTCACACCAAATATTTTGTTTCGATTTGCTAGTTTTTTGGGACTGCAAATATATTCCGTAATAAAACAATACTACGTTGACAACCAATTTAGTATTAAATATACAGCCTTAATTTTGTATACGATCAAAATAGTTGCATTGCAAATTATTATAAGAAATTTTTTTAATCAAACGAAAATTTTAATAATTTTTGAAAAAATTAATGACATAAACGACACTCTGAAACGTATATTTGGTATACAAGTTTTATATAGTAAAAAAAATCAAATAACTATTTTTATTTTGGAAGCGATCTATATTTTTATGTCTCTGGTGATGGATGTATTGCGCTATTTAAATGGAATATCTATAAACCAAATATTTTTTTGTTATTTTATTCAAGATACGCTGTTATTCATACTTTTTCATTTTGAAATCAATTTTTCGTCATCTCTTTTGGCACTATTGACTGCGCAAGCAGAGGCACTTTCTCGATATTTAAAGGTACAAAACCGAAATTCAACATCAGCCGAATTCAAATTCGTGGTTACCTGCCAAAAAGTGTGCTACTTTCATGCTCAGATCTCTGATACAGCAAATATGATCAACAGACTAACTGAAACCAGTATATTATTATATATTTTTTTAAACACGCTTTTTTCGGTTGAACATATGTATGGACTATATTTTTGTACATCATACTGCATTATGAACTACTTCTGGACTGTTTGGAATATGTGTACTCTGTTATTTTTTATAGTTCCTACAGTTAAATTAATTGAGCAGGTATGTATTTATTAAATATCAATACATTCGAAGTTTATACGAGTTCATTAAAGTTTAGTGAGTATTAAAAAAAGACAATTAAAATTCATTTCGCCACCATAATTTTTGTTTGATATTTCAAAATAGAAAATATATGGAATCTCCGAAAAGTTCGTGTATTACGTCATAATTCTGTATTTATTAATTTATTGAAAACAAAAACCGGTATTAGACACAGTAAGGTAAATTAAATATAATTCTATTTGTTCTTCTGCTCTTCTGTTTTTTTATATTTATACGCCCGACATATTTTAGAGTTGTGTAATTTTAAAAATTACCAAATCCAGATATTATTATAACAATGTTAAAATTTGTCAATGAGTTTTTTTGAGTTAATATTTATGGTATCTTCTTCACGAATAAACTAATTGATTTCAATAACGCTCCTCATTAATAAAACATATGAAACATATATATCAAAATTATTATGTAAACCACTAATTACACATATTTTTTTAATTATAGCTGTCAAAATTCGGGCGATTTCTTTACACCAATGAAATATCTAGGACTTTTTTAAAAGAAGTAAGACTTGTTTTATATTATGGCTTAGTAACTGTTATACTTTAGTTTTTAAGCAAATTTAAACTATGTCTCTAAAAATAATTTTCTTTAAATTGTCTGCAGAAAATCTATGGAAAAAATAATAAATCAATATAGCTTAATAGTTCAATAAAGTATATATATATTTAAGAATAATGCCCAATTTTAAAATCACCTTTCAATGGGGTGATTCATATTCGTTAACCCATTTTTAAATTTAGAGAAACTTAAAAGTAGGTTTGAATCAGTGTATATTAGAAATGTACGAAACAAAATTTTTCCTCGATGTCTTATAAAATTTACATTTTAACACTAAACCTACCGATACTTCATGTATTCATGTATCAAAGCGGGTCAAATGACCCGTGTTTAAAATGTTACATATATTACTATGTCTAGCGAAAAATATATCAATTAGGCCAATTTGGTACATGAATAAAACAATTTTTTTCAAATAACGATTCAAAATAGTTTATATATTAAATTTAAGGACTCACATTCGTCCGTAGTGTCAAATGAATCACTATATTGTTTTATGTTATCCACTTCACTTTCAGATAGTTTCTCTTCACTAAATTCCGAACACTCTTCATCTGTTATTTATAATTTCTAATGATTTCAAATATCTTGAATGCTTTGACATTTTGAGGATAAGAATTATTAGTAAAATGTTGAAATAAGAATTCTTGATTCGCAAAACAGCACTATAACTTGAAATTTTTACTGTAATACGCGCTTGGTGTAGAGTTAAATTGGCTATTCATCTGTCAACCAACAACAAATATAGCGCAATACAGTAAAATATATCCGCAATACCAAATATGTCCAATACAGCGGGTTCGTATCACAAGAAATAGGTACAAATCAAGATACAGAATCTTTTCACGGGTCAAATGACCCCTTGCGGTAGTTAGGGCAGATTACATATATTTCTCAGTAAAAAAATTAACAAGAGTGGAGTAAAACTTGAAAAAAACATTCGATGTATTTTTTAATAAAAATCGTAAAGGCAAATGGCGATGTGATAATGTTATTTTCAAGAAATTCTGACTAAAAGTTTAAAATGGGTCATTTGACCCGTCATGGTAGGTTTAGTGTTAAATCAATAATTTAACTTTTGTGCAGAATGTTTGCCGGGAAGGTTTACTATTTGGTTTGGTCGCTATTTTGGTAAACATGAATTTTGACTGTTCAGTGGTGAAATATAGATGTGGCAAATTTATTATGGAAAAATTTCTGATAAACCGAATTGTTTTAATCGTAAAAATATTTTTTCATAGTCAGTCATCAATTATTGTGACTACTAGAAAATTCCGTGAAATTTTGAGTAGAAATAATGTGTGAACGAAACCCATTATTTATCGTTTAGTGAATGATTTTGAATAAAGAGGCTTTGCAACAAATAAATACAAGTCTGGGCCACAACATATGAGACGATCAGCTGAAAACGTTGCTGTTTTTCAAAAAAGTGTCCAAAATAATCCATCAATCGTAATTCGACACCGTGCCCAAGAAACTGGACTTAAATTAACTTCGTGGAAAATTATGCATAAAAATGAACGTGGTATTACAGTAACTGGTAATGGAGAACTTATCGTAACATGATCCCTAACTTTTTGACGCCAAAACTGTGTGTTTTGGAACGTGGAAGGAAAGTTTGGTTGAGGAACAGTTGAAAAAAAAGAAGCTTTACCGACGTTTCGCTTGTGGCCTACGTTTCGGAAAATATATTTCCATCTTATATATATAATATATATAATATATATAATATATATAATATATTTTCCGAAACGTAGGCCACAAGCGAAACATCGGTAAAGCTTCTTTTTTTTCAACTGTTCCTCAACCAAACTTTCCTTCCACGTTAAAAATATATATTGGAACAAAAAATATTAAAGACTGTGTGTTTTGGGCTTGATTAATATGTAGTTTCCTGCGAGAGCTGCAATATAACAATGACCGTCGAACATATCTTAATAGACTGCATTGATTATAGTAACTACAAAATAGCTGAAAACTGGAAACAGATCAAAAATAAATTCTGGACAAAACTATTCTAGAAATAAATATCAAAAAATTACTCCATTTCTTAGATTAAGCAGATTTATTGAATAAAATATAACGAGGAAAAATCATTTACTAAGCTTATTGAAGATGTCGATTTATACGCCAGTCGCCAATTAAGACAACTTTTTTTCTACCTACCTTCTTTTAAAGTTCCCATTTCCTTTTTTCTCTTTCCTTTTTTCTTTTTCTTCGTGTACTAATGACCATAGCAATAGATGCACACATTTTTGTTCTTATTTTATTTCTTTTTATTTTATTTTGTTTATATTTAGTGTTTTATGTATTCTTTATTTGTATAAATAAAAAACATGTAGTTCTAAGAAGACGATACAACTTCACATACAACCATTGTTATGGAATTTCTGAGAGATCTGTTTCTATAACAAATTATCTCCGAAAATGGTTATATCGATTGGCCTTTACGGTCACTGGATTCAACATGACGTATATTCTTAGAAAGCTTTTCCCGAGCAACAAATTCATGAACATTAAAGCTCTGCTTCTAGTAATTACTTCAAAATAAAAACCAAAAGTAGTGTTTCTTGCTGTCGGATCAGTCTCTCGAAAGGTTGCCTAACCAAGTGATTGTACTCCATATAGTGATAGTATCGGTACCATTTTTTACGCCCGCCGTTTGGACTACAAAGAACAAGGATTATACCAATAAACCAATAAACACTTGGGTAGCTTGGTGACGAAATTAATGAAATATCGGTGGAAATGTGTAAAAATGTTATAAATATTATAAAAGATCCTGCATTTGTAAGGCTAACGGAAGCGGACATTTAACTGACATGGTTTTCCATACGTAATTCTCATCATTCTATAAAACGTTTATCAGCATTAAAAGATTTTGTTTTCATTTTACATAAATTTATACAAAAAAACAAATAATAAACCTTCCCAGGGCACAGCCTGGATATTCTTGTACCTTATAATACTTTTTTATTTTTAGAAAAACGAATGTAGCATACAATTGTACCTTCAAAAACCACGATTCACTGCATGTGGATTCTTTACAATAGATTATACATTGCTGACAACAGTAAGTACAAACTTTTCTTTTAGAACTTTTACATATTATATAGTTTATTGCTTGCAGAAACAGATTTACACATTTTCACATAAAATGGATCACGCTCACCAAAAATTGACAAGGAAAGGAACTGCGACGAGTTTCAACAATTTCATAATTTAATTAAATAAATCAAGGAATTATTTATATATTCTAACATAAAAATTTATTTCAAAAGATTACTTTTATACGACTATTTCTAAACTTGATAATATCCTAATATTAAAAGGAATAGGAATGTAATAGGTAGGTGTTTCGTGGTTGTGTCGTATTCACACACACAGAGTTACTTACTATTCTGCGTACGCCTGATAGTCGTATTTGCATTAAGCCCGTACAGGGAGTGGGAACTAAGATATTTACATACAAAAAAGATCTAAATTAAGATTAGCTGAATTCAATAACGACAAAAAACTGTGACAATTGTGGAAGTAAAATAGTATTAACTATCTAATAAAATGTGGTGTGTGTAAAGATGGTTATTACCAGTTTCTTTGCATAGACCAAACATTTATAATTCAATTAAAATTTAAAAAAAAATTTAATTAAAAGTTGTGATCGAAAATATTAGATAACAGTTCAGTTACATAATAAACAACTGATTACATTTGTTTTACATAAGATACACAAGCGCAACATATTTTAAGTAATTTATAATTTACAATATTTTAAAGTAATTCATCATAATAATAATAATTAAGAATGTTATCATGTAAATCTTCATTGAAGATATATAATAAATCATACAGTAAAAATAATCCTAAGATATTTAAAATATTACATGAAATAGTTATACAATATTACTTAAAATGGTTGTATAAATCATTCAATTGATAAGGTGTAAGATCTACAAGTATTTGTTTGAGATTATTTTTTTATTTATTCTCTGGTAATTCTATTAAGTTTTTAAGTAAAGTATTGCAGATTTTAACTATTAAGTTATGATTATTGTTGTGAATAGCGCATAATAACTTAAGTTCGGAAAATTTGTCACTTGGTCACTTTTTGGTTAGTGAGATCGAAAACTGAACAAAATATAAATACTTTATACGTAGTCAAATAATCTACTAATGCTTTCTTATGATTTTAGGCATTCGTTTTTGCATTTACTAATGCGATAGTTTTAATTCAGTTCAACGGAATAAGTAACGAGAGATAGAGATATAGATTAAAGATGTTGGACAACTAATGTTATCAGTATCTAATATAAGAAATTCTAAGATAATTTAAGTTCAAATCAAAGAATAACCATGTTATTAAATCTTTGAAAAAACATTTCAGTAAACCTATTTTCAATGGTTTGAATTTCTCTACATTTTAACAATATGAAACATTAAAAATAGTCATAAATAGAAGTTTTTGCATCGATGTCAGATTATAAAAAATAATCACTTGGCTGAGCATTTAACTGATGCTACTTTAATATAAGCACAATCGCCGGTTAACATCTCTCCTAATTTAGAAGTTATGACGGTTAAAAATTTCTCAAAAATAACAATCATTAAATTGCTAATAAATTTCTAAGTCTGCAGGCTACACGTTTGCTACTGGATTCGGTGAGATTTTTTCTGTAAGTAATCATAGACAACATGCAATCATCACTTTTCGTATTTACTGGAATACATAATGTCATATTATATAATATCATACATGGTGGAAGTACGGTATATATGGTGGAAGTTAAGGCATTAGCTACTTATGAATAATTTATTAATATTGGTAAAGACAGGCGAAAAATGGATTCAGAAACTTTTATATTTACTTATAGTTTACTGAAAAGATTTACTTATGATGATGTTTTAATAGGACTGGAATATACCTACTGTCAAACAATCTCACCCAACTGTACGACTGGACCATTTTAACCTCAAAAATACTGAAGTTAATTAACATAATATTATAACAGATGAAATAAAGATTCTGTTAATTGGTGTAATAACGCAGGCAAACAACTAGTAATAAATATTTCTATTGAATTTGCTTTTTGTTTCCTTTATTACATATGGTTTCACATGTAGAAATTAACCAAAGCATGCTTGTCAGCAAACTCATTTCTTTTTAGCCGACCTCAAAAAAAAAAGGAGTAGAGGTTCTCAATTCGGTTGTTTTTTAGTGTATTTGCCATATGGCAACATACACTATTGGCGTCGGTCGGATGGCGAGACCTAGGGGTCGGACCAAAATTTCTCGACGTTTCATAACCTCCTAAGCACTTTGGCACCATTTTTAAAAATGTTTATATATATATATGTATATATATATATAAGTATATATATATTTATATATATATATATATATATATATATATATATATATATATATATATATATATATATATTGTGACATTATGCCCATATGTCACAAGAATATATAGTATAACCTTAATATAGTATAACCTTAATTAAATAAATAGTTAATAATTTAATTATATCTGAACAGTTATAGGCAGCTGTGATTCGGTATGGCATTTTCTGATATCCGTGGCTACTACGATATCATGCCTCACTTAGCAACGAACAATAAAGCCTGACATTGTTGTGTAATGAATATGTTTGCTAGGTGACGGTTTCGTGGAAGAATAAACAATAAATAAAATAACAAATCTCTCTGTTCCGGTACCTGGTGAAGTATAGACGTATCCGTTTCTGTTCCGTAGTTTTAAGTCGGTATTTTGCGAAATGTGGTCCGTTCTGTCCGTAGTATTTAAGTATCGTCTCCGTTAGTTATTATTAAGGTAGAATTATATTAGTTAAGTAAGCTCTCTGTTCCGGTACCTGGTGAAGTATAGACGTATCCGTTTCTGTTCCGTAGTTTTAAGTCGGTATTTTGCGAAATGTGGTCCGTTCTGTCCGTAGTATTTAAGTATCGTCTCCGTTAGTTATTATTAAGGTAGAATTATATTAGTCAAGTAAGCTCTCTGTTCCGGTACCTGGTGAAGTATAGACGTATCTGTTTCTGTTCCGTAGTTTTTAAGTCGGTATTTTGCGAATTGTGTTCTGTTCTGTCTGTAGTATTTAAGTATCGGCTCCGTTCGTTATTATTAAGTCTGTATTATGTTATTTATTTGTCCTGTTGTCTGTCTGTAATATCTAAGTTGTCTGTAATTAATGAGTAAAATAGCTTATCTTATATTTAATTGAATTTACTGAAGTAATTGTGTGTTGCGTTTGGGTTGTCCGTTATTTATTAAATAGTACAATAGCTCACCTTATTATAATCTTAGTTATTCAAGCGATTGTATTTAAATCAGTACTTTGAGGTCAATTTACTTCTTCGCAAAAGTATTATTGATACGAACGCCTCACATCCAAATACGGAACAATCGCTACTGGATTTTGTACCTCGCTGCACGTCTAATAAAACTGTTAATTATAATTACGGAATAAACACTGTATTGTTTTCTTTCTTGCTTTCCTAAGGGTCGGTGTTGATCGGACGCCCATAGGCGGATATCAAATTAACTATCAAAGAAACTAAACGGGCCCAGCAACTTAAGAACTGATATCCTCCTGCGACGCCGACAACACAGATTCAATTGTTGTCTTTCTTTTCTTTTCTCTTTTTTTTAGACAGTGTTGCAACAAGTGGGAGTCCGTCTACGCAAGAGAACATCAAAATATATATATATAAGTATATATATATTTATATATATATATATATATATATATATATATATATATATATATATATATATATGTACGCGCGATAACTTTCGAAAGAGTTAATTGATTTCAACGAAATTTGGGCCACGTGTTGAAACCCATCACCGCAAGAAGCCTATTTAAAACGGGCCTAATCGGGCTATTTTAAGGGTAGTTTTTAGGGGTTGAAAACTGTTTTTGGGCCCCAAAATACCGAAAAAATTCTCCGAATCGTTTCAAAATTGAAATTTAATCCTCTGGTAGTGATTAAAAAGTGTCCCCACAATTTTAATAAAATCGGCCCGACAGGACCGGATTTACAAATTTCATGAAAACACTAGTTTGCAGATAGTGACTTATTTATTGAAGGGTGTATTTAATTCCGTGTAGACGTTAGATTGATAATAATATTACAATTAAGAAAAAAATGTTATTTTAAGGGGTGTATTAAGGGGTTAAATTTTTTATTTTGCCCAAAAACAAACTTAATTTCACATAATAAAAGTATAAAACCACACGGCCCTATACAAGCAAATACACTATATTGTCGGCAGGGTTTTGGCACTGCGACCCGGGTTTTTTATTTTTTTGAATGTTTGTGCACCGATATTTTCGTCAATTGTAAATCGATTTAGAAAATTTCAACGCCATTTTGTTCAGAATGCTACCGGATTGGTACCATATAGTTTTTATTAAAACCGGTTCATCCGTTTTTAAATGACATCAAAGAAACATATTTTTTGACAGACCAATTATTCTGAACAATGAACGTTGATTTTTTATACCTAAGCTTTTACGTTTTTAACTTCACGTCAGTCAATCTGTCAGTTTGGGTCAAATCTTGTAAGTCGGTTTTGAATCTCTTTCGGTTATCCGATTGATTTGAAATTTAACATACACGTGTAGTTCCGATGGTAATACACTTTAGCAATTTTTTCTTTTAAAAATGTATGATGGCGGTTTCAATATGGCGGAAAAATTTTGTCATTTATATTCCGATCCAAAGCTGATGTCTAAGGATTTCTAGGGTTGTGGATTTCATTTTTTTTATCAAAATTTAAAATTTCAAGATGGCGGCTTCAATATGGAGGATGAATTTTGTCATATGTATTCCGATTCAAATGATCATCGTCCGAAGATTACTTGCATGTAGTCAGTGTGTTGTTATGAAGTGTGGTATATAATTTTATCATATAATGAAGTACGGTAACCATAATATGATGTGTCTATAGACAAATAAGTTTAAGTAGAATAAGTAAGTATATAACTTTACAAAAAATCACATCAAATATATAAATGTGACAAAAGGCCAAGTTCGGTACAAAGAACAAGTGGGTTCATGGACGTTGCCAAAAAAGAGGTGAAATCTAAGATGCCAAGTTTGCAGTTGGCAAGTTTTTATGTTTTATATTATAAATAAATAAGTAAACTTGCCAAGTAAAAACTTGATACCTTCTTAAAATTAACCTTTTTTTCTATAAAGCTTGTAAACCCAATTGTTCTTTGTATCGAACGTGACCCTTTTTTCCCTTTTATGTTTTTGATGGGATAGTGCTCTCAAACTGAAAAACGTTTTTCAAAAATTTTATGTTTCTTGCACTCGCGGACCCTGAAAATAAAAAATTATAAAATTTTGAAAAGTTAATTTTGATCCAATTCCTTACTTGTGGAGTTGGAATAGTAAAATTTGTGAATAACACGGAAACATTGTTTGGGAATTTTTTCTATTGTTTGTACGTCTTATATATTTTTTCTTGGCTGTGGAATTTTTTTATCTCTGTAAAATTAAACAAAAAATATAAAAAAAAATAAAATGGTGGATTGTTGAGACAATTTTCGTGACAGTTATTTTTTTCCTTTATTAAAATTATTTAATACGAGAATATAATCAGTAGGTACAACAAATACTGTTTTTTTCCAGTTAGGTCGGTTTTCAATGCTAGGTAAATTATATTTGTCACTTTGTTTATTTTAATGATTGATTCTAGAATATGCGTGTTGTATATTATATGAGGTAAAATGTTTATTTTAAGTTTCTGGTGTCATACTTTTCTCAGTTTATTTATTACTACGGAGTTATCCATAAATTAAAAAGAGCTTATTAGCTGTAAAGAATCGAAATTAAACAAACACCATATTAAAATAAATGTATCAAGTATTCACTTTTATTTTTTCATTGCCAATTCCGATAATTTTGTTATTGTATTTACATTATTATCGTGCTTCAATTTCACAACACAAATGTCATAACTTACTAATGTGCCGATTTTTAATCCAGTGGTAATAAAAGAGTTTTCGATTTCGTCATACATTATATAATGTTGTATGGATCTGTGACCATAGAAATTATCTATAGTTTTGGTTTTCAGTGTTTTCAAATACTTATTTTATATTAACCGGTTAACAAAATCAAAACTCATAAAAAATAATAATAAAAAAAATAGGATTCCCCAGAGAAACGACAATAAAGCTCAACAATCTGCGAGCAAAATTAACGCTCTTTGGAGTTGACCTTTAAAATGAAGAATTTCGTAAATAATCCGTTGGATTCAATTAATGAATTTTTAAAAGTACTCCGAATGTTCAATATTTGTGTTATTGATATAATAAAAACAAACCGTAAAACCACATTTAGAGCAAATGTTTTTACACCGACAGTTTTATTTCGATTTGCTATTTTTGTGGTACTGCAAACATATTCCGGAATAAAACAATACTATATTGACAACCAATTTAGCCTTGAATATACAGCCGTAATTTTGAATATAGTCAAAGTATTTGCAGCGCAAATTGTTATAAGTAATTTTTTTAAGCAGACGAAAATTTTAAAGGTTTTTGAAAAAATAAATCACTTAAACGACGCTTTGAAACATGTATTTGGTATACATGTTACGTATAGTAAAAAGAATCAAAAAGTTATTTTTATTTTGGAAGCCATCTATATTTTTATGACTCTGGTGATTGATATAATGCGATATATTAATGGAAGATCTATAAGCCAGCTGATATTCTATTATTTAATTCAAGATACACTTTTATTTATACTTTTTCATTTTGAAATCAATTTTTCGTCTTCTCTTTTGGCATTATTGACTACACAAGCAGAGGCACTTTCTCGATATTTGATGGTACAAAACCGAACTTCTACAACATCAGAGGAATTCAAATTCGTAGTTATTTATCAAAAAGTTTGCTATATTCACACTCAGATTTCTGATACAGCTTTTATGATCAACCGACTATTTGGAACTTGTGCATTATTTTACACATCTTTAATGATGCTTTTTTCGATAGAAAATATGTATGGATTGTATTTCTGCACTACTACACTACAATGCATCATGAACTTTTATTGGACTGTTTGGAATATTTGCACTGTGTTATTTATTATAGTTCCTGCAGTTAAATTAATTGAACAGGTGTGTATTTATTAAATATACAGAGCGTTCAATAGATTCGCGATTTTTACGAGTTTGTTTAAGTTTAATAAATATTAAAAATAAAACCATCAAAATTTATTTCGCTACCATAATTTTTGTTTAATATCTCCAAATATAATTAATGAGCTCTCTGAAAAGTTTGGGGACTGCGCCTCGGTGTTGTAATTATAAATTTATAAAAAAATATTTTAGACAATGAAGAGGTGATATCAGACGGTTCATTTTTTGTTCATTTCTGTCTTTCATTCAGCATCTTTCATTCGAAGTGAAACGTCTGAACAAAAAAAAGAACATTCATTCGGGTTCTATCATTTTGTATCGTGTCTTGCAGCGGACGGACTTGGGACTACGATATCGCATAGTGAATATATTCTGTCTGTGTATGACACAAAATGGTATTCAAGTGGAACGACCAAAACACGCTGCTGTTATTGGAAAATTTAAAAAATTGTCAATGTCTTTGGAACCACAAACTCCACGAATACAAAGACAGAACAATGCGAACAAATTCTATAAAATCTCTAATTATTGATTTAAACTTAGACTTTGCTTCTTTTTTGATAATTCTTCGATCAAATGATCACAAATCAAACGAATTCCAAGGCGCACAACTTTATTCGATGACATCTTCGAGGAAAATACTGGATGAAGGTTCATTTTTATGTCATTCTGTCTGTGCCGTGTGAACGCGGAATGAAACAAAAATGAACGTTCAGTCAAATGAACATTCATTCGGAATGAACAGTCTGATATCACCTTGAGATAAATTAAATATATATCGGTATTTTCCAGAAGGTCTAGAAGTCCTTCTGTATTTGTGTGCGTGAAACATTTTAGGGTTGTCAGTTTAGAAATTAACAAATCGAAACATTATTATAAGAATGTTAAAATTTATCAATGAGGTTTTTAAACCTAATATTAATGATATTATGTCCTTAACGTATGAACTAGCTGATGCTATGAATATCAAAAAGACATCAAAATTGTATTTAGTATTTAAGTAAGCTATTAGTAATATTCTTAAACATGTTTATTAACTTATAGCTGGCAAAAATTGGTCGACTTCTTTACACCAATGAAATATCTCAGGCTTTTTTAAAAGAGGTAAGATATTTTTTAATATTCTATATTTATGCATAATTTCATGGCATATTATAAATAGTTAGGTATATTTTAAACAAATTGAGACTTTTATTTCTAAAAATAAAAAGTGTGTATATTATCTTTTTATTATCATTTTAAGAGTCGGCAGAATATCTGTAAGAAAAATGAAAAATCAATTAAGTACTGAACGGGATAATTCCTGATTTTAAAATTGCCTTTTATTTGGATTTTTTTAATTCATTAAAAAGTCGCTTTGAATCGGTGCAATTATACATATTCAAAATTACACCCTTCCTTGATATAAGTTTATTTTGTAAAAATAACAATTTTAGTCAATAAATATTTATAAATATATAAAAATGATTTTTCGGGAAAAAGGACTTTATTTATAAGTAAAACACTTAATATTTTATTTTCAGCTGAAAATAAAATATTAAGTGTTTTACTTATAAATAAAGTCCTTTTTCCCGAAAAATCATTTTTATAATAATTACCAAGGACAAAAAAGAAATAAAGTCAATTTATAAATATATTATAAATATTCATATATTCTTGTACCTTATAATTATTTTTTTCTTTATAGAAAAACGAATGTAGCTTCCAATTGTATCGTCAGAGAGTACGATTCACTGCATGTGGACTCTTTACAATAGATTATAAATTGCTGACAACAGTAAGTAAAACATTTCCTTTTTTCGTGGTCTCACGTATCGGTGTGCACGAGAAAACTCTTTCGCCCGCTGTCACTTTCTTTCGGTCCACTGTTATAGATGGCGTGCGAGAAAATTCTAGCAGAGCATAAATGCTAGACTTTCTGCCTTAAAATCGAAACCGAAAGTACGTATAAAGAAATATATATTGTTTATTGCTTACAAAAACAGACATTTTCATATAAAATGAATCATGTTGATCAAACAGTGATCAGGAAAAAACAAATGTGTGACTAATGCGGTACTTATGAGCTCATGGGAGCAAACATGAGAATCCACATTGGCCTCATTCGGAAAAAATACGTTGAATAAAAGAATTAATTAGGCATTCTAACCCATTTTTTTTTCAGAAGATAATTTTTAACTGCTAATATATCCTTATATTTGATGTAATAAAATGAATAGATAGTCGCTTACACACACCTTCTCAGAAATTATAAAACATCAGCGAGTAAATCCATGTTTTTTCACTCAGTTTGTACATATGATGTTCTGGACACAATTTTAAGTTTAAAATCATCTGACTCCTATGACATTTATGGTATCAATACTGAGATCATAAAGCACAGCGCTGAAATTCTAGCTGAACCATTAAGCTTTGTTATTAATAATTGTTTAGTATCTGGAATTTTTCCCGATAAATTAAAATTAGCGCGAGTAATACCAATCACTAAAAAAGGTGATCCTAGTAATTATCTGCCTATCGCTTTACTACCTGTTTTTTCAAAAATTTGTGAAAAAATAATATTTAATCAAGTCCATAAATTTTTGTCGTCTTATGAGGTTCTAAATGTTGAACAATTTGGATTTCGCAGTGGACTGTCCACTACTGATGCCATAATGAGTGTTGTAAATAAAATAATTTCGATATTAGAAGATAGAAAGTCTGCACTAGGAATTTTTATAGATTTAAAAAAAGCATTCGATTGCATGCCACAAGAAATATTATTTGAAAAACTAGAATATTATGGTTTTTATGGAACATCCCTAGATCTACTAAAAAGCTATTTGAATTCCAGGCAACAACTTGTGTCTATTAACAATGAGAACAGTCAATTAAAACAAATATCTAGAGGAGTGGCACAAGGCAGTATCTTAGGCCCTCTTTTGTTCATTATTTACATAAATGATCTAAGTACCTATTAATATAAACTGAAACTCTGTTTTATATGCTGACGATACAACATTCATACAAGAAATATCTTCAACAATTGACACTCATTACCAAGACATTTTAAACAAAGCTAAAATATGGTTTCTCGGTAACGAACTACAGTTAAATGAAACTAAAACTGTAAAAATTATATTTTCTAATAAATCAACATTCGACAAGGATCATGTCAAATATTTGGGATTGAATTTAGATTCTAGATTAAATTGGCAACATCACATTAACAGTTTATGCACGAAATTGTCAAAGGCTTCATTTGCAGTTAGAAAGATCTTTATGACAGTGGGACCTGAAGCCGCAAAAACTGCATATTTTGCTATTTTTCATAACTTGATTACTTATGGCATCGTAGCCTGGGGAACAGCACCATCAGCATCTGATGTGTTCATACAACAAAAAAAGGTCATATGAATTTTAACGAACTCTGGCTTCACGGACCATTGTAGACCGTTATTCAAAAAATTAAAAATTATGTCTTTTCTACAACTTACTGTATGTTAAAAAGAACATAGACAACCACAATTTTTTAAACAGTTTTCATACCTACAACGCGCCAATATTATCAGCATTCCGTCTCACAGATTAATAGTGTCAAAGACAGTTCAAAAGTTTGCAATGGTTCAACTCGCTGCCACCAAATCTAACAAATTTAAATTATAAAAAATTCCGAACAAAAATTAAAAATATTTTAATAAATGTATGCCTTTATGATACTAAAGACTTCGTAAAAATAACTTTTTAAAATGTTTGTATATTATGTGTGACAATCAGCTATAGGTACAATGTATTATTATTATTAGCTGTAATAAATTATTCTATTCTATTCTATCACTAGGTGTACGTGCTGTAGGGGGAAAGCTAAAATGTTTACATATGAAAAAGATTAAAATGAGTAAACTAAGATAATATTCTTCATACACTGCCGAAAGTACGTACTTTCGGCTTCGATTTTAAGGCAGAAAACCCAGTATTTATGGATTGCTGGAATTACTCGCATGCCGTGTGTAACGGCGGGCCGAAACAGTTTCCTCGTGTACACTGATACAAAAGTACCTACGTACTTTCGACCGGGTATGAAGAAAAATAGTTTCACCATATGGCCAGAAAATTAAAATTCCTGCACTGTGCCTAAGCGTAACATGAAACCCTCAGCTTCGCCTCGAATATCGTGTTATGCGCAGTGTAGGAATATTAACTTTCTGCCCTTACGATGTAATATACTGTTAACTACCTACTAGGTGTGCTGTATATAAAGAATACTTAACTCACGTTCTAAAATTTTGTCCCGTGGTCATTTTTTTGTTAATGACATTCAAATATGAACGAAGTATGAACATTTTTTACATAGCCAAATAATCAGCTAATATTTTCTTGTAATTTTAGGTGATCGGTTTTGCATTCACAAATGCGATAATTTTAATTCAGTTCGAGGGAATTAGTCACGAAAGATAGAGATATATTACAGATTAAGGCTGTTAGAGTATCAGTATCTAACATAAGAAGTTCTAGGATACCTGTTTTAAGTTTAAATCAAAGAAAAAATAATCTTTTGAATAATTCTTTAAATTTCACTACTTTCTGATTTTAATTTCTTCTCAGTTTATCAAAAAGGAACATTTAAAATAGTTGAAAATAGAAGTTTATGTACCTGGGATGAGTACCTAAGTGATATTATGCTGAAATGACCGTCAGTCAATTTTATCAGTCACACAAACTAAACAAAATCACATCCGAGATATATAGTATTTTTTTTTGCAAGCACCCCTTTAAAAGAGCTGCTTATCCCTTCATTCGCAGTATAATTTCAAAATTTTTAACATTAATTCATATTTTCTGAAATACAAAAGAGTACGTAATTTCACGATCGCTATGCAGGTTTCGAAAGCAGCTATTTTACAGAATGAGGTACGCCAAAATAAATATTTTTAAGGTTGTTTTTATCGTAGCATTTAAACAGTCAGTTTCGCCGACATTTATTTTAATTTAAATTGTAATCTATAGTAGAAAATTGACCTAGTAAACACTATCGTGTCTGACATTATAAATAAGGAAAGCTTATTTTATTTATTTTTTCGAGGCATGTACGTGTTATGTACTCATTAATTTTTTGATTTTCTTCAATCTAACAATAAGACTCTAATAACAGGTACACTGAATAAAATATTGTAATAATAGTGACAATGATTAATTAGTTTTGAACATATTATTAAAATGTTTTACCCATTATTAACCAATCTGTTGTAAGATTATATTTTATTTTTTGCTCAAAAAGTCAGTATACGTGTTATATAACAATTTGATTTTTTAATGCACATAATACATATATATTTTATACTGTGCAACATAATTTGCATTTTGTGATGAGTGGATAAAAGTATTTTTTACATTATAGTTATTTATTTAAGATGCGAACAATGTTATAATAATAATAATAAATTATCGTTTTAAAAATTGTTATTACATTACAGTACCTAAACATTTTTTTTAGTTCCCAGTTACATCTTTGCGCCGAATTATAAAAAAAAACACAAACAAAAAATATTACCAAAAACGTCGATTAAATATATATTGCATTAGATTTAAAATTTAACTTAAATTTCCATCTGCATATTTTCCAACTCTTTTTAGTGTATTTGCCATATGGCAACATACACTATTGGCGTCGGTCGGATGGCGGGACCTAGGGGCCGGACCAAAATTTCTCGACGTTTCATAACCTCCTAAACACTTTGGCACCATTTTTAAAAATGTTTATATATATATGTATATATATATATATTTATATATATATATATATATATATATATATATATATATTTATATTTATATATATATTTATATTTATATATATATATATATATATATATATATATATATATATATATTTATATTTATATATATATATATATATATATATATTTATATTTATATATATATATATATATATATATATATATATTTATATTTATATATATATATATATATATATATATATATATATATATATATATATATATGTGCGGGCAATAACTTTCGAAAGAGTTAATTGATTTGAACGAAATTTTGTCCGCATGTTGGAATCCACCACCGCAAGAACCCTATTTAAAACGGGCCCAATCGGGCCATTTTAAGGGTAGTTTTTAGGGGTTGAAAAATGTTTTTGGGCCCCAAAATACCGAAAAAATTATCCGAATCGTTTCAAAATTGAAATTTAACCCTCTGGTAGTAATTAAAAAGTGTCCCCAAAATTTTAATAAAATGGGCCCGACAGGACCGGATTTACAAATTTTATGAAAACACTAGTTTGCAGATAGTGACTTATTTATTGAAAGGTGTATTTAATTCGGTGTAGACGTTAGATTGATAATAATATTACAATTAAGAAAAAAAATGTTATTTTAAGGGGTGTATTAAGGGGTTAAATTTATTATTTTGCCCAAAAACAAACTTAATTTCACATAATAAAAGTATAAAACCACACGGCCCTATATACAAGCAAATACACTATATTGTCGGCAGGGTTTTGGCACTGCGACCCGGGTTTTTTTATCATTGTGTTGGGGAAGTTTCTAGTTTATATTAAGAAAGGGACTAGGTAAAAGATAACATTGGCCTTTAGTTTATAAGAGTCAACGATTTAACCCTCACCACACAAACGAAATCATAATTACTTAACACGGCAAAGTAGAGATCTACATGTCCCGAAACAAAATTTGACGTCTTTTAAAAAAAATTCTGCTTGTATGGAGCTACGGCTATACAACAGTTTGCCAACACCATTAAAAAACATAAATATGTTAAGCAATTTTAAAAATAAATTAAAACAGTTTTTGATAGATGAATCTTATTCTAGTATTAATGATTTTATTTTTTAAGTATATATGTATTATATTTATGATGACAATGTCAATCATGTACTGGTTTTTTCCGTACATTCGGCAATCAAATAATAAAAAACCCGGGTCGCAGTGCCAAAACCCTGCCGACAATATAGTGTATTTGCTAATATAGGTATTGTGGCTTTATTATGCGAACTTAAGTTTGTTTTTGGACAAAATAAAAAAAATTGAACCCCTTAATACACCCCTTAAAATAATAATTTTATTAGTTGAAATATTGTTATCAATCCAACATCTACACAAAATTAAATACGACCTTCAGTAAGTAAATTCGTATACGCAAACTAGTGTTTTCATAAAATTTGTAAGTTCGGTCCTGTCGGGCCGATTTGCTTATAATTTTAGGAGCACTTTTTAATTGCTACTAAAGGGTTAAATTTCAATTTTGAAACGATTCTGAGAATTTTTTCGGTATTTTTGGGCCCAAAAACTTTTTTCAATCCCTAAAAACTACCCTTAAAATGACCCGATTAGGCCCATTTTAAATAGGCTTCGTGCAGTGATGGATTCCAACATGTATACCAAATTTCGTTAAAATTAATTAACTCCTTCGAAAGTTATTGCCCGCACATATATATATATATATATATATACGTATATAAATATATATATATATATATATATATATATATATATATATATATATATATATATATATATATACATATATATATAAACATTTTTAAAAATGGTGCCAAAGTGTTTAGGAGGTTATGAAACGGCGAGAAATTTTGGTCCGACACCTAGGTCCCGCCATTCGACCAACGCCAATAGTGTATGTTGCCATATGGCAAATACACTAATGACTGTCAATAGCGAATTATAGTTTTCGACAAATTGCCATATAATAAAAGATTCTATAATCTCATACAGTTAAAGGAAAAGAAAAATAACACATATATATATATAACTCTATCACTTCTTAATAGAATGAAAATTAATAATAACATAAAAATAATAATATTTTTTTTGAGGGAAAAAATGCAAATTGCCATGAAAAATTGCCTACGTACAGGCACTGTGGTGTAAACTGATAACTGGAGCACTGCGAAGTTTCGAATTCCAGTCCCGACAGCGGCATTTACATTTTTTGTGTTTCGTTTCAAACTAAGTTTTAGAATCACTTCGGGGTTTGTCCGCTGGTCTGTTACAGGCTATTTGAAATAAAAATTAGCAATTTGGCACAGAAATAGAGTAGTAGCCTAAATACAGACGTTTAGTGTAAAAAGTTGAATTTTAATTTTAGGTGGTAAAATGAGTAATGAAAAACAAATCGAAAACTTCACTGAAAAAAAACATTTGTTTTTACATATGTTTTTGGAACACTTTTAAGTGTGTTCCAAAAACAACAACAGTGAATAAAACACATATCAAACACGTTTCTGTTTCACCGGATTTTTCGATAGGTATTTTTGGAATAATAAACAGTCAAAATGTCTATTCATGCAATATTTTCATTTCATTTCTATATCTAGAATATTTTTAACTATTTCGATTTACACCTCAATTTTCTGTCGAATGTCACCTCTGGCACGCATTCCATAGGTCCACCATCCCTGGCTTTATTAATTGTTCGATTAATCTCTTAAAATATCTGCTCCTAAATGTATTAGACAATTAATAAACAAAAAAAAAATTCTTATCGTTGTTTTTGATTTCACATAAATATTTATTAGTTGATTTATTAGAAATAATGTCCGTTAATTGCTATTTGAGATTATATTAAGCTAGCCAATATGTATACTAAATTTCTTCGAGTGCCAATGTTTTCTTTCAAATTGGACCGATATATCGATATTTTTTTAAAAATATATCGGTACCGATATCGATACTTGAAAAAAATATCGATACGATATATATCGATACTTTTTGGCACTTCCGACATCCCTAATTCAATGATTATGACAAAAAAACTGAATAATACCTACCTGCTTTCAAAAATCTGTAAATAAAATACAACCATGCCAAAATGGGCTTAATATAGAAATCGATACCTACTGTAAAGTTTAATACAATATAGCTTAACATGATAATATATTAAAAGTTACTAAGTAAACATTAAACAATAAATAGCAATTATTACACGTAGTCGAGCAACTATAATTTTTTTCTGCAATTGGTTACGTATTTCTCTAATAATTACAGTTTTGATATAAACTAAATATATTATTTGAAATGGTCGAGTATGCAAATGATCCTTTTGATTTAATTAGTGGTTTTTTGAAATTTTCTCGGTGGTGTAACATTTGTTTAGTAAAATCATACGTCATAAAACAAAGTAGAATTTTCGTGCCATCCTCTTTATCATTTATTTGTATTAATTTTCTATTATTTGCAGTCGTGCAAATTGCATCATTCACAAAAACATGCTATATCGATGAAATTTGTCGTATTGATTATCATTTGCTAATTATTTTATCTTTTAAAGTATTTTCATTCTTCATTTTTATTTTTCATTTTATAAATCAAAACAAAATTATAAATATTTTCATAAAAATAAATGACATCCACAGATCTTTACAAAACACATTTAAAATCCAAATAATTTACGGTTCAAATATTCAAAGAAATATTCTTGTCACAGAAATTATATTTTGTGTTCTGGTTTTAAAGACAGGAATCGTCAACATTTTTAGTGGACAAACAGTAATTCAAGTTTTTATTGGCTACTGGATCCAAGATGGTGTTTTATTTTTAGTGTTCACGTTAGTTGCAAATTTTTATGCTGCTTTTATTTCAATATTGTGTAAACAAATTGAAGCGCTTAATCAACATTTGCTCGATCAACATCGAAATCATCTTATTGCAACTGAATTCAGATTTGTAATGGTTTACGAAAACGCTTGCCATTTTCATGCCCAGATTTCTAGAGCTGCTGATAAGTTGAATTCTTTATTTAGAGTAAATGTATTATTTATAGCAATGTCGGTAATGCTATTTACGACACTAGATTTGTATAACGCATATGTTCTGGTTTCTTTTCAAATAATAGATCAGCTCTCTTGGATTTTTGGAAATTTATTAATGCTTTTTACCGTCGTTAATCCTTGTGTAAATTTAGCAGAACAGGTATGTATAATTCTAGTGATTAAAAACAACTTTATAATACCTAAGCAATAAACATGAAGTTCATAACCACTGCTACTTTAAAAAAAATATTCAGCTTTATTGTTTTAAATTGGAAACAGAAATTTAAATAGTTTTTTCATTTGAACATTGAAAAATATTCTTTCGGTTACCTGTATAAATATAAATATTAAGAGCACTGTGGTTGGAACAATAAAAATAAAAGAACAGATTTATTCAGTGAATTTATTCAGTGAATTCACTGAATAAATCTGTTGTGGTAAGAAGTAACTATTCTTTTATTTTTACCTGTATAAAGTTTTAATCATGATTTATGCACTAATTTTTTATTTATTTATTTAACTTCTTTTTACCCTGTAAAATTATTTTGGTTTTTATTCCAGCTTTCAGAAACAGGACGAATACAGTATATTCATGAAATATCCCCAAGTTTTTTAAAAGAGGTAAAAAATTAACATTGAATCAATTAATACAGTTTTAGAGTGTTGCTATTAAAATCACTAATATTACACACTCACTTTACATTTTTCTAGTATTTAACTAATGAAGATAGTAATTAATATTGATAACAAAAAGAGTTTGTTAATAGCCGAGATTAATGGGGCACCGTTACTGATATAGTACACAATACATCAATTTATTATATTGTTACATAAATACAAAAAGTAGAATTTAAATTGAAAATATCATTTGATATGGCTAGATAGCCTTAACCGTTGAAGTAAATAAATAAAAATGGTATTATTTATTGAAACTACATTGAAAATTTTTGTTGTAGAAAAGTCGATGTGCATTTCAGTTATTTCGACAAAAAATTAAGTTTACGGCTTACGGATGGTTTCCTATCGACAATTCGTTATTTTTTACGGTAATTTTCATTTAACTTTTATTATTATGAACTAAACAAACTTTCCTAATCCCAGTAAAATATTTTTATGGAAAATACTCTTAAATTCGACGAGTCAAAATAAACAAAAAACTATCCTTAATTTTATTATTTTATTAATCCCTGACGCAAAAACAGGGATGTTGTAAGTTTGACTGTCTGTCTTTGGCACTGTAGCTCTTAAATGGGTGAACCGATTTGGATGCGATTTGTTTTATATGAAAGCAGGTTTTCTAGCGGTGGCTCTTAGACATGTTTTACCAAAATCTGTTCAGCCGTTTCAAGGTCATCAGCTTTTTCTTAGCTGCGGTGGGGATCTTAGACGCATAACGAGTACTTTGTAACTAAGTTTAAAATAAAAATTAAATTAAAAATTTAAAAAAGCCCCCGACACAAAAAAATCAATAAAAAGTTGAAAAATAAAATTTCTGGGTCTAATCCTTTAACTTTAATATTTAAATACTTAATTAGTTATACTTTGTGATTCAAACGTCGTCGCGTCGGAGGACCGCTAAATAAATAAAATAAAAGTTACAATACAAATAAAAAGAAGCTTAATATAAGTACTCTATCTAGATCCCACGACGCGACGCGACGTTTGAATCACAAAATATTACTAATAGACCAGGGTCGATAGTATTGAAAATGGTAAAAAGTGAAACAAAATTATAGTAGGATGAAACCCATTGGAAAAGAAAGAGAATATAACAAAAATGTAAGAAAAAATAATTTACGGTCGATCTGAGGTCGGGAAGGGGACGGGGGTGAGTTTTTAAGGGTAAAAAACGGTTTATCTCGATTTCCGGCAAAACAAGTTCTATGAAAAAAAGTTAAATGGCAAAGTTGTAGCTAATAAAAATATCTACAACTATTGTTTGTACACTTTTTTCACATAACCTCAAAATTTATGTGAAAAGTTCAAATGACCAAGTTTTTGGTTTTTTATTTTTATCTTTTGCAAAAAAATTTATTTTTCCACGAAATTTGGTGAAAATTTACTTTTTTATGTCCCAAATACACAGTAATTTTTTTGATTTAAAATATTCATTTTTTCACCCTATTTTGACTTAATATCGAAAAAGCACCCTAATTTTCAATCGAAAATTCTCACGTCAAAATATCTGCTTTTTTAAAAAAGTCGGTGGGCTTTTTGTTCATTGAAATCTCTACTTTCTGATTCTTTCTACCTTTTCCAATGGGTTTCATCCTACTATAATTTTTTTTGGTCTCAAAAATTATCGACCCTGGTCTATAATTAAGTATTTAAATATTAAAGTTAAAGGACTAGACTCAGATATTTTATTTTTTAACTTTTTATAGATTTTTTTCAGTCGAGTTTTTTTTAAAATTTTTAATTTATTACATATTTTTTATGTTCTCATTTATAATGTATTTTCCATGTGTATTTTGATTTAACAACATCCCTCTTTGAATTAATTGATAGATATTCCAACAATAATAATGGTTTGAAGCATATCTACATGAAAGATCTTTTAAAAATAAAATGATTCATGGTAAATATATCAGAAACGTGAAAGCAGACTATAAAAATGCTAAATGAAATATTTAAATAGCAGTCATTTTAATATGTGTATTTCATTGCAGGTAATAAGTTTTGCGACTACAAATGCTGTATTTCTTATTCAATCTGAAATGAAGAAACGTTTCGTATAAATTCAAAATACAACGAACGATGTGAAACTTAATATACCTACATATTATTATAATATTTATTGATATTATTTTAATTAACAAAACTTTCAAATTATGTTTTTATCATAATTTCAATTTTGAGGTATTATACAATAATTCTGAATAGATTAGATTCCCTATCCTAACACTGTAATACTGGCTTCGACGTGTTGGACAGCGAAATAAGTTGCTTGTGAAATTGCAAAAGAGTTATATTTGTGAACACAAAATATTTGTATAGTAAACTAGCCCTTTTTACTCTGCATTGCATGTAAGCGAAAGCTCCCAATTATTATAGCATATTTAGTATAACTATTGGGGTATAGTCTAGACTCAAGAGATCTTTTTAGTAGAGTCATTCGGGGTAAGAGCACGTATCGGGTAAGAAATTGCTGTGCTTTGATCTCCGCAGGGAATGAAGGGATCGGGGGCGCGTGTATGACGAAGTACTTACTTTTCATTATGTGATTCAAGTCTGAATTGGCAAAATTCATTTTTCTTAAAGCAGTGTCAGGTTTATTTATTAATGTCGAAATTTGTATCGATTTTTAAATGACAAGAAATGATTTATTTAATAAAATATTGCTATCATTATCTTCAAGAAACTTTATCATATTGCAATTGTTTTGAAATTATCAAGAAATTGAAATAATATATTATTCATTGCTCATCAATTAAACTATAAAGAAAATGTACTCTTCAGTTATTTATAAATATACTTTTTGACATATGACTGAATAAGTATTCATAAAGTATTCTAAATGACGACCATCGTTGTTTTTTGGATATAAATAATAAAATCATAAAATAAGAACTAATTTAGAAAAATAGCTTATTTTTTTATCATTGAGTATACTTTATATGATATAAATATAAATAATAAATAAATTCAATAAAATATACACACAGTGTATTAGAAAATCCACAAGATAAAAGAAACAGATCGCGTATTGATAATTAATTTATAAAAATGGAGCCTTTCGATTCAATTTCTATTTTTTTGAAACTAACTCAGTGGTTAAATATATGTATGGTAAAATGTGTAAAAATAAAAAATAAAAAAATATTTGTTCCAGTGCCTTTAAAACCACCAGTTTTAATTTCATATTTATTTCTCGTGACTTATCTTACTATAATCTTCATAAAAGAGTGCCATTTTGATCAAATTTGTTTTTTCGGTTTACTTTTTGTGTTTGAATATTCTATCCGAATATTCACCGCATTTATTTTAATTTATCAATTTTATAACCGAAATTCCTTTGCGAAAATATTTTTAAAAATAAACAGCGTGAACAAATCTATAACCCAATTATTTGGAATCCAAGTTTTGTATACTAAAAAAATTCAACGTAATATTTTACTAAGTGAGATTCTATTTTTTTTCATTGCTTTGGAGGCGCTATTTTTATCTAGTAAAGGAACAATTACGAAACAGATGATTTTCACGGGGACTGAATTTTCTAGTTTATATTTAGTACTTCATTTTGTTGTACAATTTCATACCGCTCTTTTTGATCTTGTGGCTAAACAGTTGGAAACTGTGAACCAATTTTTGTTTCAACAAAAGAGAGACCAATTAATATCAAATGAATTTAGATTTGTCATGATTTATGAAAATGCATGTGTCTTGCATTCACAAATATGTGAAATAATTGATATGATAAATTCTTCGCACGGACTATGCACTCTATTCTACACAATTTTAATAATGTTCTCGACAACAGGGAACTTTGAAAAATTATATTTATATAATAATTATTCTGAAAATATTGCTACGACTTGTTGGCTAATTTGGGATTTTTATTTATTAACTTTAGTGATTATCAGGCCTTGCGTCAACTTAAGAAAACAGGTTTGTGCAGTTCAACATATTTTAGATGTAATATCTATAGTCTATAGAATCTATAGTCGAAAGAAAAAAGTGTTTGAAATATCTAAATTTTCTCAAAAATCCTTTACGAATTGGCCTTATAACTATTAAACAGAAAAATGCATTTTCAAAAAAATAATTGTCTGAAAGTTTGTTTGCTTATAACTCGAGATCATCTGCATTAATTTTAATAAAATTATTAATATCATTATAGCAGTGCCGGATTAACCAGGTAGCAAGAGTAGCAAATGCTACGGGCCCCGCAAATTTGGGGGCCCCGCGCTCCAACGCCTGTCTGACCGTAATAAAAAAATATTAATTTAGATAGGAGCGTAAAATATCTTGCATGCCTTAAACGCGAAGCGCTTAGGCTATGCCTCACTTCCACTTGAAAATCTAAAACTCGATTTCGTCACGTTAAATCGTAAAAATAAGTAGGTATTTTACGAACTTTTTAACGTTAATGTTCTAATGTTTAATTATAATCGATATATTTAGACTAGCATCTATACCACATTTATACCCTTCAAGCGGCCAGATTTTTATTTTTTATATAGGTATACATTTATTTTGCGAGTTTACGTAGCCGAGATTGTACTTTTTTAATCGATTTTAATATAATATCGATTATAAGTATTTCGAGAAAACAGGCGAACTATTTAAATTTTATTAACTCAGTCACGATACTGTGGTTGGTTGATTTATTATAAAATATAGATTCATTTTATGAGTGAATATAGCTGACCTTTTTTTGAATCGATTATCATATCGATCATGTTTCGAGATTATTGAAAGCTAGTGACGGTAGATTAAGAGCAAGGTGTTTCAGAGTCTCAAGTAAAAAGGAAAATAGATGTGGCTACTGTTATTGACAGCAAGAAACAGGAGCTTCAGGAACAGCAATTTTATAAACTTTTATTAAATAATTCTTTAGAATAGTGTTTCCCAAACATAGAAATTGCCTTGCGCATTTACTTGTCTCTCATGATCACTAACTGCAGTGGCGAACGTTCTTTTTCAACATTAAAACGTATTAAAAATGAATTAAGGAACACGATGGGCCAAGAACGTCTTAGTCTTAATCATCTCACTTTGTTGAATATAGAGAATGATTTGCTTAAAGAAGTCGATATTGAAAGTGTTATCTCTAAATTTGCCTATATTAAATCCAGAAAAGTTTATTTGTAACAGTTTTGTTTTATTTAATACCCTAAACTTGAGAACCTAAAGCAAACCAAGGGCCCCTTGGCAGAATTTGCTACAGGCCCCGCGCTGGCTTAATCCGACACTGCATTATTGTCGGAGAGATGTTGGACTTTGAGTCATTAGTATTGTTTTAAGCTCCAGAATTAGTTAAAATAATCCTTCAAGTCTTTCCCAAACCAAATGAAAAACGGTTTTACTGTCTGTCCTTGTTGTTAACAACTGTTAGGGTATTTTCCTAAAATTGGCGTTTTACGACGATATTTTTGTGACACTTTTATACTTAAAAAGAGGTAACCATTTTTGAGACCGTTAACCCCCGTCAACCGTTAGTGAAAATGCGCAGTCATTATTAACGAACGGTACACTTTTCATCGTCGCATGAGCACAGTAATTGGAGACATTGCCCCACACTCTAAATTATCAAAAAATACTCCAAGAGCAGATGTATAATTTGAAAATTGAAGTATTAAAAAAAACTGCATGAGCCTCACCACAAAAGCTCGCTAGGGAAATAAGACTTCTTTAGTCGTAGATGTTATTTATATATTTTTTTTTTTTGATGAAGAATTTTACCCCTCTAATTTTTGAACAGAACGGTTTTGGGGTTCCCTCCTTGTTTACGTACTTAATATAAAAATTTTTGGAAAATATTTTTTGGACAAAACAAAACAAAAAAAATTCAAATTATTTATACACTTTGATGAGGGGGAACCCCTAAACCGTTCTGTCCAAAAATTAGAGGAGGGTATCCTCCTCCTCCTCTAATTTTTGGACAGAACGGTTTAGAAGTTCCCCCTCATCAAAGTATATAAATAATTTGAATTTTTTCTGGACAAAACGGTTTAGGACTCCCCTCTCTAATTTTTGGGGAGAACGGTTTAGGTGTCCCCCTGTAATTTTTGGACAGAACGGTTTAGGAGTCCCCCCTTAAATTTTTGTTCAGAATGGTTTAAGAGTTCCATCCTCATCTACGTAATATAGAAAATTTGGGAAATAATTTTTGACAAAACTGTTCAGGAGTTCCCCCTCATCTAAGTATATAAAATTATACAAAAACAAATGTCACCATCTGGTGACAATCTGTTTATTTTAACAGTTGTCAGTAATATGACATGTAGTGGCGCTGAAGTCTCTGAATAGAATAAAATAAAAGAAATGTCGCCATTTCGCCGTAATCTGTTTAACAGTTATCGGTAATATTAAGTCACGTAGTGGCGCTGAAGTTTCTGAATAGAATACAGAATAACATTTATTTTCACCCTATTATATTACGTAACTGACTACTAACGGTACGAAGTATTCGGACGGGTCCACTAGTTCAGTATTACTAGTGACACCTGCTGTCAAACCATCCACAAATCATTTTGAACCGGCCACTTTAAATACCTGTAGTAGAATCCTGATTATTCGAATTAAAGAAAGAAATGTTTTTTTTAGGGTTCCGTACCTCAAAAGGAAAAAACGGAACCCTTATAGGATCACTCGTGTATCTGTCCGTCCCACTGTCACAGTCAATTCGCTCTGAACCACTGGACCGATTGAGTTGAAATTTGGTACACATATGTAAGTCGATGACCGAAAGACGGGCGTCTAACATAAAGAAATGAATTTTGAACATGGGGCTCATTTTTGGCAGAAAAAATTAAAAAGTTAAAAAAAAAATTTCGCAAACCGTGTGACATATCAAATGAAAGGACTTATAGTAAGGCTCTCAAATATATATTTTTTTATAATTTTAAAATAGTATTAAAGTTATTTAAGAAATTAGATGAACAATTGACCAATTGACTCCGAAACTACTGGGCGGAAAATTTTGAAAAAAATACGGATTGTCGGGTCTCACCCATAGTTTACAGGAAAACCGAAACGAAAATCTCAAGTCTTAAAGTAAAACAGAATAGTCCGGAACCTTCGTCTTGCGAGTTCGACTCGCACGTGTCCGGTTTTTTTAATTATGGCTTCTACTTGAGAAAATAAATAATAGAATCTAATTTCTAAAAATTTTGTTGTTTTAGCTTTCTGAAACTGGACGATTACTTTATGCACGTGAAGTGTATTCCGCGTTTTTGAAAGAAGTACGGAGCGCCACATTCTCATTTGCATAATTTTAAATATGGTAATACCTCGCTTAACGCTGCTCCACTTAACCCTGTTTCAGTATTACGCGGTTACTAACAAAAAAGTTTAGCACTGGAACTTAAATTATGGATAAGTTTATACAAAATGATTTAAATGTTGATAGAAGTTCAAAGGCAAGACCAAGTGTCATTGATGCAACATCTTGCTATCGACAACAGCTTGCTGAAAGAAATAGAAAAAGGCAAACGACATTAGATGAATTCTTCACAAACAACAAAATATGTCAAAAGAGGAACCTTCCTCATTACAAACATAACCTCATACTCGAACTTTTGATTTCATTTGATGTTTTATGAACAACAATCGATATTAGCAAATAATAAATCTATAATTTATGTGTTAAAAAAGTATTTGACAATAAATGTTACAAAATTAAACAAAAAAAAATAAAAAAAACTAACAAATTTTCTTATTCGCGGTTCAGTTTCACTCATGCCTCGTTTAGCGCTGTTTTGTATAGCGCAGAAACTTATTGGAAGGTATCTTCCGCGTTAAAGGGGGTCTTACTGTACTTATCTAAAAGCAATTACAATTTGTTATATCAATTAAAATCTATTTTGTTTTTAGAAAAACGATTGTTCGTTATATTTATTTCGTCAAAATGTCAAATTTTCTGCTTGTGGTTGGTTTACTATAGACTACTCACTGTTTACTACTGTAAGTATAGTTTGAAGTGCACTCTACTATCATAATTTCAGTTCAGAAACTAATAAAACTAATATTTACAGGTAATAAGTTTTTCATTCACAAATGCCGTAGTATTGATTCAATTTGCTCAAAAGAAGACGAAGATATAAACCATTAATACATAATGAAATCACCGACATTAATTACAAGTACTATGTAATATTTATCATTTTTTATGTTGTTTTTTAATGCTTTCTTATTATGGGTGCTACTTTTTTATTATTTTAAGTAGATAACTGTAATTTTGCACTAAGAATAATACAGGTAGGTACGCTCTAGAACCCTAAATGGCTACTTTTTTATCTTTTTAAAATTTTACTATACATATGTGTTAACAAAGAACATACTTTTTTGTACAGTTATAAATCACTTATAAGAATATTTTTTTCAAAAATAGATCTTTACTACGCTAGTACGTACATTTATCTCTTACGAAAAAAAAATTCTTTTATGTAACTTTTACCATTTGGTTATAATACATAAAACAAAATTCTATGTTTTATGAAAAATCCGCCTCCAACTTGCAAATTGGAGGCGTAGCACTTTGCAAGTACCGGTTTCTGACGTCATTTTGCAACGTCACGTTGTGAGTTCATCAAAGTACGTTAAGTTAGATTGGTTATGACAGATTTTTGTTAATCGTTGGTGATACGTTATTGCAGCAAAATCTTTTCTTTAGTGGTCAAAAAATGCCAAAGTTATAGGCATTTTTATGTAAGCAATCAGAGATAATGGTTAAGCAATCTAACTGGTGTCAAGTAAAATTGTCCATATTAAAATGTTCATAACTTTTCGATTTTTCGAGCACTAACGAAAAAATTATTGAGTATCGCAGCACTAACGAATGGCATAAAAAATTCAAAAAATCCGTCATGTGCAATCTAACTTGACATACACGAGTTAATCCAATATTTTCTTCGACCATAGCTTATTAATATGACGCAGAAATCTATTAAAGAATAAAAATAGCGATTAGAAGTGTGTAAGAAATTTTTAAGCGCGAGGGAGGGAGCTAGATTCCTCTTATATCTTAAAGAAATTCTAATAAAATAAAGAACATATTTTTCATATAAAAATCTATTTTAATTGGTGAAATGTGATATCATATTGTTACAAAAACATCAAACTGAATATTGATTGTAGATACATTTATAAAGTCAACATTATAAAAAAATAAAAATACTTTTTCACGTTTCAAAACATTTTCATGGCCAGTAATTTCTTATATGGCACAACAATATAAATAAAATTGCAAAAATTTTATTAATTTTTAACACTCTGTCATTTTGAAAAGAAGGTAGTATCGTATCATGAAATTATTTCAATATGACTGATTTTCAATTTTTTATCGCCATACTCGCAATGTATTTCATTAGAATTTTTGTTACGTTGATGTTGCATTTATTTTTTGTTAGTTTTTTTAGAATAATGGGTGGTATTGTTTCAATTTTTATATTTAGACGTTAAAATGTAATTTTCTTAGTGTTGACAAAAGTGTTAAAATTAATTATACAGTCTTTTTAACCGAAATATTAACTTTAGGAAATATAATGTAATTAAAAATTACACTTGATATGTGATTGTAATATTTCAGTTATCTAAATAAAACATTGGGTATCATCTTTAAATAAATAAATTATTATTTGGTTTGTCATCAGTAATTTGGATTATAATGATCTGGTTCGATTGGATCCCGCTCTAAACCACAAGGTCTGTTGAATTCTTGGCCTCTTTCATGAATCCATTTATTTGACACTGTAAAAAAATATACTTCTTTTACATTCCTTAATTTATAAGTAGTTTAATGAACTTAATGGTTAAGAAGGTAGAAATTTGGGTCAATTTTTATAGGTCTTCTGACAAAAAGAAAATAATTATAGCATAAAATCCATGTCGATTATCAGGTTATTAACAAAATGTAATAAGAAATTATTTTATAAATACAAAATCAGACTTTTTTATTTGTAAACTTACCCCATTTTGAGCCCGCTAATACAGGACAAGCCGCGTGTCTTGTCAAATAATTGCCTTCGCCGCTAGGATATAAGTTATGCCAGAACGCAGCTGTGCCCTTTTTGGGCCACAGCGCAGTCTTTAAAGAAGTGAACACTGTCGCTCCACCTTGAGGCACATCACTCATCTATCGTGAACAAATCATTATTGTAGACAAAGTAAACGAAAATATGAATACTACTAATATTTAAGAACTTACGTAAAACAAAACAGTTGCTATTCTGTTTCCAGTGCCTAAAGATTTGAAGGCATTTATTTCATCTTTCTGTAACGATATTTATTTTCAATATGAAATAAAATTTTCTGTTTGTGATTGGCTAAAGAAGTTTGCAATAGGGGTGTTAACTGTATTAGAAAAACATAATTTTATGATAAAAATACTAAAAAACATAATATTTTCCCTTATTTTAAAGGAATTTAATTAATATTTAATAAGTAAAACGTAATTAAATCACTCTCAAGTCACGTGACAACGAACACCAATCAGAGCGCATGACGTCACTGGCTCATCATCATCATCAGACGCTGTCATTGAGAAGGAACGGTGTTTACGCTGTCAAAAGGCTTCAAAATTATGACTTATTTTTGGGATATACAATTTTGGACAATCAAAATTTAACAATAACGAAATTATTTCACGGAAGTAAAAAGTTACGTAAGATAAGATATTGGAGAAGCTTATTTAAAAAAAATGAACTGACCCTGGCAAAATCAAAATGTGGTTCATAATGGCCACCGATACCATAGTTAACAACTTGAAGCTCTTCTGCTGTTTCCATGGTAAGTCCAGTCATATCAGCAACTCTTTGAACAACATCTGCAACATGTTTATGCTCTACTTCTTTTAACCATGCTGATTTGCTGATACGATAATGTGCCGTTTCTAATTCTCCCGTTTTATGGTTTTGTACTGTCGCTCGTTTAAACTAGAAAGTATCACTGAATGGTTTAATTTTGTTTTCTTTTATTAATAAAGTATTTATAGTTGTTGAATAAAAAACAAAAACAAAAAAATAGACAATGAAAATAAAAAATTTACTGAAATAAAGACAGATTTTAGTTGAAACCAAAATTTAGTGCTTTGATGTCTTGAAACGTGTTCGTCTTTTCTTCAGCAATTATACACCTTTTTATTAGTTTTAAATTAATTTTAACAAAACCGGAAGCTTATTCGTTTCGGTTTATTAATACCCCCCGGCTATTATTTCGTTCAGTATTATCGTAAATCGTGCAGTTATTGAAAATAGTTCTTAGTTTCCATAAACAGAAATAAATATTTTATTTACTTCTTACCCGTGGTTGTGCTATTTTTTTAATTGTTTCAATCTCAGAGTCCGACATAACATCATGATAAATAACAATTCTTGGTTCTGGATAAGCTTCTTCTACTTTGAAAGGCGCAATTAATAAAAATGGATTGTTGTTAGTTACGTACTTACAACGTAACTGTGACGTTATATCGACCGGAGTTGCTATTTCTCCTCTGCACAACATTTCGTAAAGTTCTCTTTCCGGTAAATAATCAGTTGCTGGATTCTTTTTTTCCACTATTGTAACCGGCTAAAAATTTGAATAACTTTTTAGACCATGAAAATATAATATACACTGTCAGTGTGTTTCACGACTTTAGGTAGCTTCAGGTCATTTTGAGTTAAAATTTAGATAAATTTTCGTATTCATTCGCATTCAATTTGAATTAGATTTGAAGACGAAAATTATGAAGAAAATGGTAAACTATACAGCTTGTCCTTTAGTGGAACAGGAATACGTCAATAATATTCTTCCCTCTATCTCACTAAACGTATTTCACTCAAAACGACCTTTCGAAGGATCGACTGAAATAGTGGAATATCCGTATTATTATTATTACCTCATCATCAAACATATCGTCTGATTCATTACCATCCTCGCCCTTGCGCCTTTCTTTAGTTTGTTGTTTATTGTTAATTTCGGCTTCATAATGACCAATGTTACCAAGTGCTCTTGGATGAGCTGGAACTATTTCTAAAAGTTCCTTTGTAAGTCTTAAAGCTATATGTACATTACCTGTTCGAAAGAAAACCAATTTTGAAAATAAACAAATTTCAGTCAGCCTGTCAAAAGAATGAAGAGAAAAATTGCAAGAAAAGAAAACAAAGAGGTGATAAATAATTTCTTTTGAACAAAAAAAGAGTTACGGAAGAAACTGAACCAAGATTGAAGAATATTGTTTGAAAATCAATTATACCTTGCATATAATTTGAGAATGCCAAGTATTCTAAAATGTCAGATCTATCTGCTGTCTTATTAATTTCTTGCTGAAGTCTATAATCGGCTTCTTTCATCCAAAGTACTGTGTGATAGTAGTCACCATTGGAATACGACTGTCTACCCAATTCAAAACAATCTCCTGAAGTTAATTCTGTGCTATATTGGACGCCATTCAATTCACCTCGAGCCAAAGATGCGGTATCAAGTTGATAAGTATCCTGCAGACGCATCAGGGCAACAGCGGCACCATTTAGATCTTCGTCCGTTGGGAATTTTAAATTTTCCCGATAATTAGTAATATTATCAACAAAATCTAAAATTATAACGCAACACTTAATACACTAGTTAAGGCAGCTAGGAATATGTTTATCTTCCAAGACTCGAGTTTGTGAGCAATCAAAATAATATCTTTAATCATTTACTACCGGTATTCTCTTATCTACGTTATATAAAAGGCAACGTTCGTCTAAACGCGACTAACTGAAAACCAATCAACCGATTTTTACACAAAAAAAGAAAAAGATTTTAGGCTGTGCAACGAACGGACAGGGATTGTGGCGGGTAAATACGGTTAGTTAAAAATTACTATAATAGAATTTTTATGTTAAAAAAATCTACTTTTTATCAGTTTAAATCGTAGACAAATTGAACAAAATCATAAACAATCCGGTAAAACGCGGTTCATTATTGTTATCCCATGATAAGTACTATACCTACCAACTGGTAACAAAAGTAATAATTTATTTTTACAAGGTAACTTAAGTTTTACCTTTTCCAACATCATTATTCATCAGTGATTCCACGTGTTTCCAATCGGTCGTAAGACGTTTTACGAGCAGATATGCATTTATTGGATTGGATAAATATCCTTGAACATCTTTACTAGCCTCTTCATGCTCTTTATGATACTCTTCGGCTCTTCTAACCGCAAAATTAAATAAAATTAATTAGTATCGTACTTATAGATTTTTATAACTGCTGTCATATTACTTATTATGATCATTCAGGAGCGTTTGATAAAGTTTGCAAATGACTCTCAAACCTAAAAGCTTTGGTGCTCGATTTTTAGGTTACTTAATTGCTTTTTAGGAAAGCTGGGTAAGATTCTAGATTTTTACCGAGGGAATTCAATGGGTCCTTCCTATGCTTAACTGTAACGGAATTTTTACTGCTCCTTACCATCATTGGCAGCAGATGATCATTATTTCGAAAAAAACAAAATACAATGTAAACTCCATGTAACGTCACTCGATTTAACGCCAAAACTCTCTAAGACGTCGAAATTACTCGACTTTGGTTGGTTTGCTTCTTGTCCATACAATGATACACTCTATTTAGCATCACATCTATATGTCATTATAAAGCTCGTAATTTTGGCAAAATATAAAGCACCTACTGTTTGAAGGTATTTTCTAAGTCGCCGAAATCGATAAAAACTGCAGCTTTATTGTCTATTTCACGCAATAAGCGTTGTTAGTTTTGGTAACAGTAGTGTTTGTAAATTTTATGCGTTATTATTAAATAATACTATAATAGTAAAACACTATTGATTTTTTCTCTCCATATATCGACAACTCGATAAAGCCAGAAAATGCGCAGTCCCTTCAGCGTCGCTATATAGAGTTTACACTGTATATTAAATGTAGCCGTTCAAAATTTAAGACCGCGACGAGAAAAAACGGCATAGTGTTTCGTATTTACACTCGATAGAGCGCAAACGCCGATGTGTTGTGCCATAGTGTCGCTCATCTCGAACTGACTCTAAATTTTCATTTTGAGACCAGTCGCTATTCAATGTCACTGTGGCACGTCATTATCTTCTGTCGAGGTCTCAAAGGGTATCTTAACAAAGGAAAGCTGCAGAAATTGATTCACACGATAATATCTAAATATTCTTAAACAGATAATTACGTTTTGTTAAGAAAAATGAAATAAACAATGCTTTTTTACAAAATAAGAAATCTATTAACAGCGGACATCAAACACATTTTGTAGATTAAAAGTTGACTGAAAAACCTCTGAATTTTTCATAGAGACAATGTTCATTACGAGAGAACACTTTCGCTGAAGACGATGTCTTGAAATTAGTTTAATGATCCAGAATAAAAATGCGATTACTGTAGTCAGTAGTGAATAATGCATATATTTTTCGTGAAATATATTCATATCAAAAAGCGTTAATTAACAAGTGTAAAAATCACTACCATAATGGCGTATTTATTCTGCATCCTTCAATCAATTTGAAAACATCGTCTTCAATTAAACTTTTCTCAGGTATTTTCGGGATCGCTTCCTGTGTGTTTCATAGCAGATTTTCTCACAATTATTCAGTACCTTCTTAGTATATCTAATTTGTGTTCTATCACATTTATATAACCGTCCAATGTTGACATTAGAACAGCTTCCGTTTCCATTAGTTCTTCCATATCGGCTAAGGCAGTATATAATTCGCCATTTGTAAAAGAAATTATAGTTAAGAAAGTTAGGATGATAATTTTGTACATCTTTGGTATTTATTGTTTCGCTAAGGGTAAATTTCGGTTTAAGAAAATAATGTCGTTCAGATCTGTAATAAAAAAGTTAATATTATCTATCTGAAATAAAAAATGAATAACTTATAATAAATATTTATATATCCGCATTTTTCTCATTTTTCATATTCTCGTTCTATTTAGAAGCTAGTGTAGTGAAACAATTGCAATTTTTCTCTATTTTTACGAAGGACAATGCTAATGTTCCAGGGTTTATGCCACCCACTTTGACATGCAACTTTGCTGTAAGTACCTAAGTCCAAGAAGTTCCATTTATTTATAATTTTTATTTTTTTAACGTGCATTTGTTAGTTCATTTAGCATACAAGTAAAAAAAATAGCAAATATATAGTTTATATTGAAGTATTTATTTAAAAATACGCAATCCTATCGAAACACTGCAGTCCATAGCTGTACCCACCCATCTTTTTTACGGCGCGTTTGTTTTAATAATTTAAAGTTTTAGGAACTAGATCATTCAAAATATAATTAAGTTGTTTAAACTAAAAATTATAGTTTGGATATTCTCTGAAGCGTTAATTTTCACAGTTTAATGAATTAAGAAATAAATGATTAGAGATCAGTCGATTATTTATTTTTATGCAAAAATGAAAGTGCAACACGTTGTGAGCAATGATAATTGAAGTGTAAATCTTGTAATCTTTACATAATAACATAATTGCGTCCATCTTCAAAGTACACGTATCATCATCAAGGTATAAATATCACGATATTTATTTTGTATAAGTTAGAGTGTAAACTTTTATGTGTCATTTGCAGAGGTTATATGTTATATCTTTTCTTAATATATGATGAAACGAGACCGTGTAAATATTAAACTACAAAGTATTTTGCAATTCATTTTTGCCGAGAATAAATAATAAGTACATAATACACATGGGTGCTTGCCAAATCCTGAAAACGCTGCTTTATATGAAAAATTGGTTACCAAAAAATACTTTATAGAAATAACTTAAATTTTCGTAAGTAGTAAATTATCTATAGTTTTCAATACAGCCAAAATATGTAACAAAATACAAATTAGCATTAAAATTTATATTATAAGAAAGATTTTAACGTCAGGTAAAACGAGTTACCGAAAATCATTAAATATATTATAGCTCGTGAATTTGATAATTCGACATATTTTATCAAAAGAAACTTTTTTGTTAAAAAAATACCTTTTATGGAGTATGAATAATAATAAATACGGAAATTCGTTCAAAAACACATTTTCATGCCGTATCTTGCAAACGGAGCTTTATATAAATATTCCGGTGGGGTAAAACTTTTTTATATAAAACTCTTTAATTTTTCTAACCGACACATTTTTCGTATTTTTCATAAGCCAGTTAAAGGATAAAATATAAATTATCATTAAAATCTATATGAACAGGGAGACATCAACTTAGAGTGAGGCGGGTAACCCCAAATAATGATATCGCTTGTAGCTAGTCTACTTTCAGCATTTTGACATTTATCAAAAGGGATTTTTTTTTCAAAAAAGTAAGCTTCATTGGAATATGAAATAATAAATACGAAATTCCATTAAAAACATATTTTCATACTGCATCTTGCAAACGCTTTATTTGAAAAATCCATTAGGGTCAACGCAAGCTTCTATGAATGGCCGGGATTATTTAGGAACTACTTAGGGACCAATTTGAATGCACTATATTTGTTGAGGATTGCATGAGGAAGGATGTCATTATCTTAGTTTAACAAAAAATAATAAAAAACTTGAAACGACTTAAAAAATGGAATCAGAATGTCTCTAAAAAGGACATACATTTTTTAACTGGAAGCTGGAGGAAACAACTATGAAAAATAATTGTGTCGATTTCTAATTGAATGTAGATAAAGACGGTGATTGTAAAACAAAGAGCATCATTATTTTATCCTTTTTAATGAATGTACTGATTTCTGTCTTGAAGTCAGTAATTTTTTTTTAATGAATATTTGATCGGCGAGGGTTCAGGAAATGTTTCAATGAATCATAATTTATTCTCGAACTAGCAAGAACACCAATTTCTTTTAATCCCTGCTTTACATTCCTTGAATTACGCGCATTTTTTATAAATATGTACACCAATTTTAAACTTTGCAGTTCTTCTCTCTAAAAGTGGCTTCGACTTTCCCGAACACACTGACTCTCCGCTTTAACAATATAAACTATAGTTACGTAAAATAATAGCGTTTCCTAAAGAAATTATATTTCCGTGATGTAATAGTATAGTAAATTTCCAAATTGCGTTCATTATCACGACGGAGTATTGGACTTTCTCTGAGAACATTATAATTAAAAAGTCAATTCGTTTAAACGCATGACCTATGAACAGAGAAAAGTAAATGCTAAACGTGCCAAAAGATAATTAACAGTCGATCTTATTTATTCTCATGATGACCCTTCAAGGCCGTGGGATTTCAGTTGTTCTTTGAAATTGTTCAAAGCTTATAATTAATATTGCTTTTTGTGTTCGTGTCCATTTTGTAATTAAAAATTTCGAAATTTTTATTGTAAAATCTGTAGCTTGTCCAGAATATAGTAAAAATTAAGATGATTTTTTGATAGGATAATTGAAAATTTTCTTTTATAAGGACATTTTCTATACAAAAATTAAATAGTTAAATAAAAAAAATCTCGTATTGTTTTTTTAAATAAACGCAAAATAAATTAACGAAAGGGACACTTTTGAAATACGTTTGTAAATTCTAGATAATAAATTCACTACTTAATATTTTAATTTAGTTTATTGCTTTTTTTAAATTCTACAGAAAAACGACTATTAAAGTCACAGCAAAGGTTAAATTTTAAAATTCTTAAAATTATCGTACTTAAAAATATAGATATTTTGTTATTAGTTTTATTAATTACTTAAAAAATTACTCATATGTTTTCCGTTAAATTTGACATTTGCAAAAGATTTACTTCCGAAATCTGCTAGGATTTCTCGAAACAAATGATCAACGACAATAAATAATACTGTAAAGTCAATAATATTAAAACGTCGGTTTTTATTTTGATTTTTTTACGTGTTGCTGACTTAAGCCGATCTAGTGTGATTCTACAATAAAAAAATCAAATAAACAAATACATACACAAATATTAGGTCACACTAATTAATTATTATCAATTCAAATTTGAAATGGGTTTGCCACGATAATTGGTAGCCTGGCAGTGGATATAAGCATTTATAAATCGTTAATAAATAATAGAACACAATTCACTTACAATCAGTCATTGACACAACTCAGTTTGTATATTTACACGACAATATTACTTTTATAAAATGTTAAATGATTTAAATTCTGCGCTATGAATCAACCACAGAGGGGATTTAAATTTATAGTAGGAACATGTTACAGAATGTAACAAAATTATGTCGTCAAACACAAAAGAATAAGTTAAACTTACAATCATACTAATCAAAACTCGATAGTGCAAAATAGTGGATTGTATTTCTAGTGTAGTAATGACTTATATTACGCACAAGTGGTGACATGTGAAAACGAGAGATGGCGAGTTTTAACAGTCACACGAGTGACAATACATTACGCACATATCCACTACAAAAACTTTATATTTCATTTTCAGTATATTTTTCACAGTTCAATTGTGAAACAAACGTCACTTTTGTTAAGTTCTTTACGAAAATTTCAATTCGCGCCTGCTGTTATTTTACATATAGTTCGTTACTATGATGGTAGTTTATGGAAACTACTGTTACATCGCGTACTTTTGTTTTTCATTACAGCACTAGTACTTCACAATATAAGCGTATTGTATAGTATACATACCCTATTTATAGAGGGTGGTGCAAAAAAATCTTTTTCAGAATCAGCATAAAAAAAATTTCCACACGTCTCTATAAAATAACTGCTTTTCATGCCAGTGTATATATGTAGTGATATAGTGATCATGAAATGAAAAATTTAACACTAGTGCTATAAAGTCAAGTTAAATAAAATAAACATATTCGTACTACCATTTTTATAGTAAATCATAGTCCAATTGCATGAGAATTTGAACGCAGTCTTCAATTAGCAGTGATCTTGCGCAAAACTGAACTGTCAAAAATTGTGAAAATCAGCTATTCTTAATGGAGTACATGCAAAAAATACTATATATATCTCGTTTATTATCTAGTTTATGACTTGTGTGACTGTTAAAATTTGCTGGCCCTCGTTTTACCATAATATTGCGTCATAAAATAATAATTCCCGCACCAGATACATAACCTAGTATATTTAAACAAAGAAAAATCGAGGGTCTACTGAACTTCCGATTTGAAGTAATTAGTTTTCGTATTCGTTCTTCCGGCATATGCCGTTTTGCGACAGAGCTACCAACAGCTGCTATTATTTACTAATATGCTACAGTTGGTAATTATTATGCACGGGATGTATATACTTATTTCAAATAAATTGGAGCGTGCAATCAGAATCATTTATATAAAAATGATAAACAAGTGTATTTTATGACAATAAGGCAAAGTGATTTATGTCCAATTTAAAGTATTTTCGAAGGTCACAAATTCATTTGTTGTAATTTTTCACCACTATAGTGTAGATTAATATATCATTATTTTGACAGATTCTGGTGGTACCGTACAGTAGGTACCTACAGCCTTCCTTATAAATTCTTCTTGTTAAGTCGTTATTCGAATTTGTAAACCTACCCGTTGGTAGCATTGCAACTTCTCTAAAAACAATTATTTATTACTCTACACTGAACCTTGTGCCGGACTTGGGATCCAGACCCAGGGGCCCACACAACCGAATGCCAAATTCAATTCATAATGTACACTGGTCTAGGCTTGTTGAAAAAAATATCGATGTATCGATATTTTTTATTTGATATACCGATATTTTTGGGCGATATTTAATATTTCGATACATCGATATAAAATTTCAAGTATCGAAAATGTGTAAAAATCGATATTTTTTTCCAATAGCAACACTGACTGAACAACTTGTACGCACAACTGCGACTGACTAATATAACGTCAACACGTATTCTGCACTGTAAAAAATAATTTGTGCATTGCACTGGATTTGTGTTCTGACTCTGTGTAGGTATATCATGTCCATTATTGTATAGAACTTTTTCCAAAAAATAGGCAAAGAAAATATACTTGATTTCTTAGAGCGTCAATGTTTTCATTTAAATCGTACCGATATATCGAAATATCGATATTTAAAAAATAATATCGGTATCGATATATCGATACTTGAAAAAAATATCGATACATTATATATCGATACTTTTTGACACTTCCGACAGCCCTACACTAGTCGGTCATCGAACTCTTAATGAATTTTCAGTAAAAAATTGCAATCAATTTTTCACTGTAACAAATTGCGTCAATTGTTTTAATAGTAACCCAATCCTGACCTTCTTAGATGGGGATCCCTAGAGCCTTTGTGTCCATCTGCCTTGAATTATTAAATCCATCTCTGAAACCGGACCACTTGTTTTCAAAAATTTGACATAAGCCACTTTCCCTTGCGACCACACATAATAATAAATACAATAAATGTGATTTCAGTCAACTAACAGGTTGACGACCAGGCAAAATATGACAATAATTATTCCCTCTGAACTTGCGTTGATCCGCAAGTTCATGTTATATGGTGTGCAGGGTGCAACAAAATAAATTATTAGCAGCCACGTGTGTATATATTTTGTATTTAGAATACTACAATATATATGCAAAGAAAACAATCCTTACACTTCCCAAAGCACAAAGATATGGAAGTTAATTTTTCGTTTTAGTAATATTCGAAAGCATTTAAAAGGCTTTATATCGGCGTTTCGTTTTTCCCTCGAATAACACAAAAAGATAGTTTCAAAGAATTAAGAGAACGTCATTGACGTTTCAGTATGTACATTTCTGAATAAACATTCAACATGTTACGATATTTCCGTCATTATTTTTAACTTTTTATCACGCCGCGCCGTTAGATAACAAACGGTCAGTGTTTGTTAGACAGCATACAAATGAATAAAATAACAGCTACTTGATACGCAAGCATTGTGAATGGAATTGAAAAATACGTAACTTGGATCTATGGCAGCACTTAGACTTTTTAACTTACTATTTTTTAAAATAACAAAAAAATAAATTGATTGATAGATTTACAAAGACGCCGTGGTGGAAGATGAAGATATGTTTATGACCTCAGTTGTCGAGTCTCTAGAATTTACAAGAATAGAAGCAGCTCATTTTTTTTCAAATTGACTACGGCAAAGCCAAAAGGAAGTGTTAGGGTTTTAGCAGTCGATTATTTAAACTAAGTGTAGTCGGGCAAAGTATATAAACTGATTGTGTATCAAGTTTCATTCAAATTTGTCTAACCGGTACAGACAAAAAATCTGGAAAGGGGTTATGCCGTTTGGGTACAAAATACTGACAAATCATCAAAAAAAAAGTACAGACAAAGATTTGGTTGTAGTTTTAATGACTGGTATTCAAATTATTCTAAGTGAAGATGATAGTTTATTTAAAAGGAATATATTTTAAATCTCAACAGTGGTGTTAGCTATCTTAGCATTCAAAGTCATAAAAATAGCACTTAGCGATTAAACGTTACACAATATCTGATAGAAAAACTTGTAATACCTACATAGTTCTCAATATATTTACGAATAAAAATATTGATGATGTAATTTTATTCAAACAGCGACATTTACATACCGAAGATGATTAATAACTAAAACTTTGTAATCAATAACAATCTACTAATGATTAAACTCAACAAAGATTTTATAATGCAAGTTGTTTTTTTTTTATTATTTTGCATTGCGGAGAGAGGCAGATATTTTATAAATATTACAGACACTCGACAATTTCTGATTAATTAATGGACGAATATTTGGGGTATGAATGAAAAAGGACAAATGGAGAAGGATGGGTGAAGAATGCTTGAGTTTTAATTTTTACTCAGAAGTAAATTTTTAAACAATAGTTTCGAATCAAGTTGTGGCTAATTGCGCTAATAAGCGCAGAAGCCAAGAATCACCGATATAAAAAAAAACAAACAATTTCTGATGTCATATATGCAAGTAAGAACTTTTTTATGTCTTAAAAAAATGAAAATCAGCGACTTTTTAAGAGAAGAAATAATTTCAAAGCTTTTATTATAATACTTTTTAATAACATATTAAGTACATTATTGTGTGAGTGGATAATTTAAGAATGTTTAAAAAAAGTATAGTTATTATAGTTTTGAAATGCATTCACCTGTTAGGGCTTGTTATAATGGAAAATTATTAACTGTCTCTTTTAGAAATCCACTAGGAATGTTATATGGAATAGACCTAAGTGTATGCAATGTTTTCCGCTTCGAATACGGAAGTTCAATGTGAACGGAATTTTACTGAAAATCAGTTGAGTCGTTTTATTAATTTTGTACAAGAAAAAATTGCGTGGGAATAAAACCACTAGATAAACATAAAACTCTCTTAGTTCCGCTCACCTACTACGCTTTAATAAAAAAAAAATCACGCCTCCCGTATTCTTGACATTTTTCAACCGTCCCATCTTCATCACTAAAAAACGGCCACTTCTGTTACGTTTTATCCATTTCCGTTTGAAATCACTGCGACCAAAGAAGTTTTACTTCAAAATACTTTTATTCGAATGAGAATTGAGAGTCTTACTTAACGCAAACGAAACTGGATAAAAAACAGCCTATCCTATGACAAGATAAGACAGATGAGCAATAACGGGCACAAAAAAAAGATTTTCACTACCAAAACCCGAGGGAAAGATAAAACAAGGAAGACCTATATATATATGGACATGATGAAGGAAGACCAGTAACAGGGACGCGATTGCAACTTCCCATTTAAAATTTCTTATTATTTTTAATTCAGTGTAAATTTTTGATCTCATCTGAATTCCGGGAAACGCTGGATGCATTTCTTTGGATGTGTAATTGATAATATAATAGCTGTGTCAGCTTATTTGAACAGTCGGTCGGTGTAAATAATATATGATTGTGGGTATCGAGGCAAACCGGTGTCTGGTGTCAACGTCTGCCCTATATGGTTGCTTAGAATAAATAAAAAAAAAGTACATACATAAGATTCTAAACGACTTCGTGTCGTACTTCACCTACAAATAAATGATAGTTTTTTTATAATTTCAATCTTATAAAATATTCTGCTTTCTCTTCCTTGAAAACGTATGCAACTCAATATAACTTCAATCAATAAAAAATTGTTTACTTTGCTTTTACTGTGATTGTACAGTGTACACATCTATAAAATTGTTACGAAACTTCCGTTTCGTTTACGGATTTTTTTCGGATATTTTCTGGTTGTTTTTTGTGCCAATTTTGATAAAACTTAGAACACTATCAATATGTGTCTAAACCTCTAAATTAACTCTGTACCTAGTGTTTAGGTTTAATAGAGGGTTTCCGTCCAAACTGAACGAACCCAATAATTTATTGAATTAAAATAAAAGGACTGCAATGAGATTAGCATAAATACAACTATTAGACGATATACAGGGTGTTCTACAAGCTCTATGACAAACTTTGACAAATGGTAGGTCACTTGATTTTAAACATATTTTTTTAATAAACATGGGTCCGATTCGTTTTTGTTTAGAAGTTACAAGCATTTAAAGAATCAAAAACGTAGGCTGATAAATAGAAATATCGGTTGTTATGACAATAATTATAGGTCAAGGAGGTCCAATATCATGGCCACCTCGTTCACCCGATCTGAATCCTCTGGATTTTTATTTATGGGGACACATGAAGCAGCCGGTCTACCATCTTGAATTCTTTCAAGTAACTGCTGATGGGTAGCGATTTCAACATGGTAGACCAGCTGCTTCATGTGTCCCCATAAATAAAAATCCAGAGGATTCAGATCGGGTGAACGAGGTGGCCATGCTATTGGACCCCCTTGACCTATAATTATTGTCATAACAATCGATATTTCTATTTATCAGCCTACGTTTTTGTTTCTTTAAATGCTTGTAACTTCTAAACAAAAACGAATCGGACCCATGTTTATTAAAAAAAATATGTTTAAAATTAAGTGACCTACCATCTGTCAAAGTTTGTCATAGAGCTTGTAGAACACCCTGTATATGGCAAAAGCGTGTCTACTAGTGTTAAGTCCTTAGTTTGTACTGCTATTCTGTTGGTAGCCTTTTTCTGCCTGTGACTCCATTCAGTTAATATTGATGTATAGTGTGCGTGCATCGAAAAAATTAGCTCTCATATTTTTTTCATAATGCGTTAAAAGAAGTATAACTTCAAAAATATTTTAACAAACCAATCCTGAATAATTTTAATTCATAAATTTTTAAACTGAGAAAATATTTAATACAATAATATACACACTGATTAAAATAGTATTCAGATTATATCAATGCGGTCACAAATTATTAGAAATGACGTAATTACATGCAAAGAGTATCTCACCAGACGTAAGTATAATGTATTGCAGACAGCGGGGATAGCAAATTGATTAGACTATTACAGTAATAAAGTTAATATGATGCACAGTGTTTGTAAATGTGTGTGCATAATCAACAAACAGAAATACTAGCCGCTATCCGCTGCTTCGCACGCGGTTGAGATAAAACACGACAGCGACAAGAGTAGTGGAGCCTTCGACTCCACCGTATTACCTCTCGGGTCTGCGCTACACTCGGTAGCAACTACAGCAGTGGAGCTTTTAGCTCCACCGTATTATGATCTTGCCTCGCGGTACTGTGCCCCGCTCGGCAGCAACCACAGTAGTGGAGTCTAAGGCTCCCCCGTAGTGTAGTCTTGCCTCGCGGGCCTGCACTCCCCTCGGCAGGACGTAAACTGCATAGAAAGTATACCGGCTAAATTTCCAGTTTATAGGAACTGTAGTTTAAAAATTAGAATGCGTTAATCATTGACACCCTTGTACCTATCTGTTTCCTGTCCTTAGAAGACGATTTTAGGAAAACCCATTTTTAGCAGATGTCTATATAACAGAAGAGACATCTCTATCAAATTTCAGGTCTATAGCGAAAACGGAACTTTTATATCCATAATACCTCCGCAACCCTTTCTTGGGCGTCGATTTCAACAAAACCCGTTCTTAGCGGATCTCTACTCGACAAAAGAACCATGTCTACTTAATTTCAAGCGTGTAAGTCTAATGATTCTGAAGATATCGTAATAAACTGATAATTTCACTCCCTTCAAGTTTTTTTTTTGACACGCAAGACAGCCTATGTCCTTCTTCAGGATGCAATCTATCTCGTTGCTAAATTTTGTCGAAATCTGTGCAGCGGTTTCAGCGTGAAAAAATAACAGACAGACATAATTTCGCATTTATATAATTAGTTTGGATGGTACAGAAACGTCGTCATATAAAAAATGAAAAAGGCCATAAAATTAATTGAGAAATTTCTTAGGAAGAACCTAGGTGGCACAGGATCGAAAAAAGCAAATACTGAGTTATGTGAATTGCATTTATTCTAACGTTTCGGCAATCTATTTGCATCATAAAATTAATGCAAGAATTCATAAAAAAAATTTCAAATAAAATATCGACAAAAAGCTGCGGTTTTTTTTTGCAGTAATCCACAAAAAATTATTATTCAAGATGTTGAGTCTACTAAAATCAATAAATTTATAAAAAAAACAAATTAAAAAAAAATCGTATAAAAATTAATTTGCTATTGACTTTTTTCTTGTTGTCCTTGGTACTTAATATAAAAATGATTTGTCGGGAAAAAGGACTTGTGTTAGTAAACACTTATTTATTGTTTATAGCGACGTTTCGTCCCCTTCTTGGGACTTTTTCAAGCTTTAATTACAATTATAAAGCTTGAAAAAGTCCCAAGAAGGGGACGAAACGTCACTATAAATAACGAATAAGTGTTTACTAACACAAGTCCTTTTTCCCGACAAATCATTTTTATATTAATTTGCTATATTCAACGACAATGCCGAAAAATTAGCATACATAATGATAATATTTACAACTTTCGTTTAGAGCATTGTAAAAGTAATGTTGTTTGGCAACAATTAAACATAACATATTAATTTGAGAGATATACAGAGTGCTTTCGTAATAACATGTTTTTAATAATTCAATTATAAATATTCCTATAGTTTAAAAAAAGGAAGAATTCTGATTACAGAATACTTTATAATACGATTACAGATCCTTGAATGTTTTTAAATATACTCAGTTTTTTGGCTTCTACGTTAACTAGTGTAATTAGTCCTTGAAATTACAAAAAAAATCTTATGGAATTGTAACTTGCATGTTGAATATAAAAAACAGCACCTAAAAATAGTGTACAAACAATTATCTATATTGTTGGAATTAAGGCTGTCGGAACGCTCTGAATTTTGTTTGTGCTGAGACCCAGCGGTAAGGGGCGAGGTAGGCAAAAGACATATTGTGGGTGTGACCTTCTTTAGCTCTGTCTTGCTCAAATCATCCGCACGTTTCAATTTTTGGCTGGTGCCAACTACGAGGCTAAAAAATGTTATTGCAAGGGTGCCGCTGTCGACAGATTACTCTCATTTTTGGGAATATTTTGAAGATTTAAAAAACTTTTCCGAAAAAGGAAGAGTCACTTTAGGTTTGTGATGGAACAGTTTTGTGAAATAAGTACGAATAGGGTCGTAGTGTGACATTGAAAACGTGTGTTTTTTTGGCACAATTAATGCTAACTTTTTACTAGTAAATCGTACATAAATTACAAAAGTACTCCATTAGAGACCTAGATTTGTCCTTTATCTTCCTTATAAAGAAAGAATTTTTGCAAAATGTTAACAAATAAGTCTACAATCATGATGACAGCCGAAGCTCTATTTTTGGCTTAAATTCAGAGCGTTCCGACAGCTTTAAACTGCCGTACGCATTACACAGAAAATAGTATTAATATGAAATAGTGATTTAATGTCTTGAACTGTTAACTTTTACTTTTGCAGATTTTTTAAGTCGGCATAATTTTCTAGCTAAGTGTTACCTACATACTTGTATAGTATCAATATTATGAAACTAAAAGAGATAGAGACATTTTGCTTGCGATTACCGGAATCCGGGTAATTTCTTCTACAAATACTTCAAATTTCGACAATATAATTATGAAAATTTTCGATTTTCACAATTTTTTAAAAGCATTTACAACGCAGTTTTTTACGACATTAGTTTTTTTATTTATTCCAATGAGTGCACGCAAACGTCTGTACAAGGTTGATGAGTAAAGTTTTCAAAAAATCACAGAAATAAATCGAATAAATTGAAAATCCAATTGGGATTTGGCATATAAAACAATAGACAGAAACTTAATTCATAAATACATTACATTATACGCTGTTAGTATTATTATATAGGCAATACAGGAAAAATGGCGAAACTGACATTACATTTGGTCTAAACTCCGTCTATACGTCAAATTCCAATTGATACTAATGATATTTGATATTAACAGCATGTAAAATGTAATGTATTTATGATTTAAATTTATGTCACCAGATGTCGTATCGTTTTATGTCAAATCTCAATAGTAGTAGTAGCGTGAGGATAAACTGTTTTGTTCTCAAATGACTGACGTTGTTCAGAAAAAAAATTGTCAATAAAATATTAAACTGAAAGTTATCAATACATTCTTACGCACTACGGAACTTTTTATATCTACGTCACATAACAGTATGGACTATGTGTAATAATAAAATATAATGTTATAAATATATATTACAAGGAACACATTCATAACTTACTATAATTGTATAATGACCGGAGTTCGCATGAATACACTCTGTATAACCAGAAATGATACAATTAAATCATTCAGTCAGAATATATTTCTAACCGCTGCGCTGATATTACAATCGCTCTAATAAATATTATAATATGCTGTGTAATTCCAAAAACGCTCACAATTTTTTTTTCAGCAAAAATCTGAGACGAGAATTTGTAATTTTTTGATTACTAGTTGTTTTTAATTTAAAATTGTATATCTAATACTCTTATCAAAGTAATTTGGCAAATCTACATCGAAATATTTAAAATGAAAAAAATGCGGGGGAGTTTAAAATTCTTTAACTGAAAAGTAAAATGTGTCAAAATCGCGTAGGCATAATATACCACTGATCTGAATATAATATACGGATCAGTGAGATATCTGATATATTAATATTTTAGGGGTGTAAAATATTTATGAAGGGGTTAGGGGAATGAATTTACAAACCTTGTATAAATTATTATAACACAGATCTTGTTTTGGAAACCACACCGTTTGTGCCTTTCATTTTTACACTTTACAAAGTTAGACAATCACATACACAATTAATATAATATTATTGCCGACAATGAACTGTAATAGAATCAACTAGAAGCGTGACATTATACTGATGGTATGAAGAACAAATCGACCACTAGTGTATACAGTCGTTTAGTATAAGTACAGAATACTAACCCTCCAAGTGAGATGAAAGATATGCGAGAAGTATGTTATAGAAGAGTGTAACGCATGATCGGTGATCACCGAGTTCTTCTGACGGCGAGAGGAGAATCGACAGGGAACATGTGTATTTTGTATATTATTATACCACATGTGAACACTTTTTTATTATTCTCATCTCTTTCTTTTACGTCTAATATATATTTCGCTTTTTCACACAGAGATCACTAAAATTATGGGACCCAATCAGACATGATTAACGATTTTTGTCTCTTTCTTTTTTATACGTTTCAACTCTAGTGCGCTTGTCGGGATTGTTCGTAGCTGCCATCTAGCGACGTATAAAATATAGAGCGTAACATTAACATTTAGTTTTCTCTATCCCTTGCACTGCGAGCATGTCAGTCCCTAGATATCTGTCGAGCTGGTTTATAACTTTGCAAAGAATGTCAAGTTCTCTGCATATGTATTGATTTTATTCAATCTACGTATTTTGTAGTGAACAAATATATTAACAGAGGACAGGCATGTAAGTGTAAAAAAAGTTTGTCAAAAAAAAAAATAATAATATTGACTGATACTGTTAACAAAAGACGCCTAGTAATTTGTGTTTACAGTGTACTTCGTGAATTAACAAAAGATGTAGTCTATTTTCTAAATGCATCTTCACTATGGCTAAAACAATAAACCAGCCGCTGCCCGCTACCGGCGGCTCCGCATGCGATTGAGATGAAACACCGTATTGCAATCGTACCTCGTGGGGCTGCGCCCCTCTCGACAGGCCACGAAAAACATAAAAAAGTATAAGTTTTTTTTATTTTTTAACGGGAAATTGGACAATTTGTTAAAAAATAAAAAAAAACTTATTAATTATAATGGACGTGAATAATATTGAGAATAAAAAAGTATAATAGCTCATTTTCAAGTTCATAGGAATTGTAGTTTAAAATTAGAATCTTTAAAAATTAGAATAATTAGACTTAATTATTGACATCCTTGTACCCCCCCTTTCCATTTCTTAGAAGACGATTTTAATAAATCCCATTTTAGTGGATGTCTGTACAATATAAGAGACATCCCTACTAAATTTCAGGTCTACAGAAGTTATAGTTCGAAAACGGGAATTTTATATCTATCACGCCCCCATAACCCCCCCTTGGGACTCTATTTCGGCAAAACTCGTTGACAGCGGATCTAACAAAAAAAACATCCCGGCCAAAATTTAATTTTATAAGTCTGATAGTTCTAAAATGGGAATTTTCTATCTATAACGCCCCCATAATCCCCCTTTGGGACTCTATTTCGGCAAAACTCGTTAACTTCCTTGGGAGTCGATTTCCGCAACCTCGCTTTTAGCAGATTTTTACGTCTGATAGTTCCGGAGATATCGTGACAGATTATGTTTTGTGACATGTTTCCATCGCATAAACAAACTTTTAGATATTTTGTAAATAAAGAAAAAACCCGGTCAAGTGCGAGTCAAACTCGCGAGAAGAGAGTTCCACACTATTCTGTTTTTCGTGAGTACTTTAAGACTCAAAATTTTCGTTTAGGTTTTCCTGTAAACTATGGGCGAGAGCCGACATTCCCTATCTTTTTCAAAATTTTAGGCTTAGTTGTTTTGGAAATAAGGGTGGGGGGAATGGTTAATTTTCATCTATTTTCTTAAATAACTTTAAAACTACCTATTTATTTTAAAATTATAAAAAAATATGTTTGAGACCCTTACTACAAGCTCTTTCATTTGATATCTTATACGGTACAGTTCGTAAAACTTTTTTTTTTAATTTTCTAATTTACCCCCTAAAATTCATTTGTTTACGTTACACGTCCGTCTTTGGGTCACCGACTTACATATGTGTATCAAATTTGAACTCAATCGGTCCAGTAGTTTTGAAGCAAATGGGTTGTGACAGACGGACACGCGTGTGAGCCTATAAGGGTTCCGTTTTTTCCTTTTGAAGTACGGAACCCTAAAAATAAAAAAGAAAAAACAATGACACAGAAACAAATAAATGTCCAATTTAAGCATTTGTTTTAGTATACCTATCTTATACTTTTTAGTAAAAAGTTGACGATTCCAGTTTCATATTCTATTTGAATAAAATCTATTTTTCATAAAAAAATAAAAAAACCCGGGTCGCAGTGCCAAAACCCTGTCGACAATATAGTGTATTTGCTAATACAGGTATTGTGGCTTTATTAAATGAAATTAAGTTTGTTTTTGGACAAAATAAAAAAAAATTGAACCCCTTAATACACCCCTTACAATAATAATTTTATTACTTGAAATATTGTTATCAATCCAACATCTGCACCAAATTAAATACGACCTTCAGTAAGTAAATTCGTATACGCAAACTAGTGTTTTCATAAAATTTGTAAGTCCGGTCCTGTCGGGCGATTTGCTTATAATTTTAGGAGCACTTTTTAATTGGTACTAAAGGGTTAAATTTCAATTTTGAAACGATTCTGAGAATTTTTTCGGTATTTTTGGGCCCAAAAACTTTTTTCAACCCCTAAAAACTACCCTTAAAATGACCCGATTGGGCCCATTTTAAATAGGCTTCGTACGGTGATGGTTTCCAACATGTATGCCAAATTTCGTTAAAATGAATTAGCTCCTTCGAAAGTTATTGCCAGCACATATAAATATATATATATATACGTAGGTATATAAATATATATAAATATATATATATATATATATATATATATATATATATATATATATATATATATATATATCATAATAATAATAATAATAAAAATAATATTTATTTACTCCATGAAACATCGATAGATGGGAGTTTGTCAAAAAAATTACAAAATTTACAAAATTACAATCAACATGGTATAAAAAAATTAAAAAGTTATGTTAAAATATTCGTCCACAGAATAGAGTTTTAAAGCTGTCAGTAACGATTTGACTTTATTCTTAAAGGTGTTAATTGTTGCAATGTTTCTTATATTTGCTGGTAAATGGTTATATAGTCTTACACAACTGCAATATACACTTTTGTTAAAAAGCGCCGTTCTGTGTAATGGCAGTCTTAATTGAGCTTTATTTCTCGTGTTACGGTGATGCATATCCTTATTCTGAGCAAACAATTCTTTATTTTTGTAAACAAACATTACACATTCGTAAATGTACAATCCTGGCAAGGTAATGATTTTTAAACATTGAAACAACTCTTTACATGGAAACAAGTTAGATTTAAATGTCATTATTCTCATTATTCTTTTCTGGATGAGAAAAATTCTTCGTAGCGATGAAGAAATAGCTGAAATATATCATTTTTAATACTGGTAAATCAGCAAACTGACGACATTTATATAGTAAATAGCAGCCACGATTTAGTTTACTGCTTATTTGTGTGATGTGTTCCTCCCAAGTTAAATCTGAAGAGACAGAAAGACCTAAGAATTTTGTGTAGCTAACAGTTTCAATATCTTTAGAGTTGATTTTAAGATTAAGATTACTGGCTTTAGAAAACGATCCCACTGTATGAAAGTCAATTAGCACAGTTTTGTCAGTATTTAATATTACACCGTTCGAGTCACACCATTGTTGCATCTGTTTCAACCCTTCATTTACTATCCTTTCAATATTTTCAATATTAGAAGCGCTAAAAAGTTGACTAGTATCGTCAGCATATAATGTTAGATAACCACCCGTATTTAAGGGGAGATCATTAATGAAAATGAGGAATAGTAATGGGCCTAAAATAGACCCCTGTGGAACGCCACTAAAATTATGACGAACACCAGAGTTAACAGATCTAACTGACACAAATTGATCTCTGTTTTTTAAATACGATGCTAACAAGTTGTTTGCTACACCACTAATCCCTATTTTATCAAGTTTAAATAAAAGTAAATCATGGTTTATGGTATCAAACGCTTTGGACAAGTCATAAAAGAGACCGGTTGTGATTAGTTTTGAATCTAAACTTTGATAGACGTTCTTCAAAAAGTTAAAGACAGCAGTCATTGTATTTTTACCTTGTGTGAATCCATGTTGCGCAGTACTAAATAAGTTATTATTTGTAATAAAGTCAGTTAGTCTTCTGTATAAGACTATGTCAAACAATTTGGCAAAAACAGATTGCAGAGCAATAGGACGATAGTTGGTCAATAGGCTTCTCAAACCTTTCTTGTGTACTGGTATTATTTTGGAGGTTTTTAAAGCGTCAGGATACACGCCATTAGACAAAGATATATATATATACATATATATATACATATATATATACATATATATATAAACATTTTTAAAAATTGTGCCAAAGTGTTTAGGAGGTTATGAAACGTCGAGAAATTTTGGTCCGACCCCTAGGTCCCGCCATCCGACCAACGCCAATAGTGTATGTTGCCATATGTCAAATACACTAAAAATAGAATGAACCTAACGTTGACGCACTTGTTATGCTAACACTATAGAACAAAGGAAGAAACGAAATGTGTATAGAAATGCAATTAGCTTTGTAAGCTTCCAATGAATGTTGGATATAAATGATATTATGACATAAAATATATAATCCTTTCTGACAGAGCAAAATAAATTACTAATTTCAAAACCGTGATACAAAATAAAATAATAATGACAAATCACTTAATTTGTAAGGTATAATGTCATTCAGATTCGCTGCTATTTTATTAAAAATATTACTCTTTGTTAATATTTTAAGAACAATTTTGTTAAGTCTGGCACAGACGCATGTACTACCACTTACAATTATGTTATTCAAAACGGCGTATTTAACGTTCACGATCGCCCGCGTATTTGTCCGACCGTTTCAAGATGTATGAATAAGTTTGTTCGCCCTTCCATGGTTGATGCACGATTCGACACACCACAGAAAAAAATGTTTCATACCTTTTTTTCTAGCGTAGTTCTTAGACAAAATTTGCGTATCTGTAAACAAAGAGGTGTAATTACTTAGTTGATAATATTTTTTTTTTATAAAAAATAATAATAATCATAATTTCTTAGTTAGTAAATAGAGCATCTCCAAAACATTACTATCATTTCTTAAATAGATATATAGAAAAACGCCCAGCTCGGTCTCAATGGAATATTTTGTTTTTGTTATGTTACCTACAAATACCCCCCTGCACTCTCATCCCAAATCCTCCCCTTTCCTAAAAAATGGTTAGATATAACTCTTCTGAACCAAGAATCACACTGAAAATCCTACAGACGAAAAATAAAAAAACCCGGGTCGCAGTGCCAAAACCCTGCCGACAATATAGTGTATTTGCTTGTATAGGGCCGTGAGGTTTTATACTTTTATTATGTCAAATTAAGTTCGTTTTTGGGCCAAATAAAAAATGTAACCCCTTAATACACCCCTTAAAATAACATTTTATTTCTTAATTGTAATATTATTATCAATCTAACGTCTACACCGAATTAAATACACCCATTCAATAAATAAGTCACTATCTGCAAATTAGTATTTTCAAAAAATGTGTAAGTGCGGTCCTGTTAAGCCGATTTTATTAAAATTTTAGGGGCACTTTTTAATTGCTATTAACGGGTTAATTGTCAGTTTTGAAACTATTCTGAGAATTTTTTCGGTATTTTGGGGCCCAAAAACATTTTTCAACCCCTAAAAACTTCTTGCGGTGATGGATTTCAACACGTGGGCCAAATTTCGTTGAAATCAATTAACTCTTTCGAAAGTTATTGCGCGTACACACACACACACACACACATATATATATATATATATACATATATATAAACATTTTTAAAAATGGTGCCAATGTGTTTAGGAGGTTATGAAACGTTGAGAAATTTTGGTCCGACCCCTAGGTCCCGCCATCCAACCGACGCCAATAGTGTATGTTGCCATATAGCAAATAAACTAAAAAAAATTCTTGGAAAAAATATAAATTTACGTAATCTTTCACACATAGCCAAAACTTTTTTCCACAAAATGCGCCTGCAAGATCTGTGGTCTAATTGTTGTTTCTTCATTCGGCGTTTAACAGAATTTTTTATCTTTAAAAATAGCGTCAGGAGACCTGCAAGCGTTTTTAGGCAAGGCGAAAGGATTTGAGATGAAGAGTGCTGTTAAAATATTGGTACATTGGATGATTTGATTTAATATGTTATCGTGTTGTTTTGAATAAAGTAACAGGATATGACGTATAAAATGCGCACTGACATTCTAAACTATAAATGGATCTAAATTCTTCTGTCAAAATACGATCCCAACGGGCGAGTGTGTCGCGACATGTCTTTTTATATATCCATAGAAATTTACACCGGCCTCTGAAAAATTGGAGGAGAAATATAAATGATTTTTTAATTTTCTCGTTATTTGTACGTGAAATCCAGCCTGAATGCCATCTTTTAGATTTCTAGGACGCAGAACTATAAAAGTCTGTACCTTCCCACTTTGGGGGGTTGAAGGGGGAAAATCACAGATTTTTTAATTTTCGCGTTACTTGTGCTTGAAATTCAGCTGCATATCAAATTTAAACTTTCTAGGACTACGGAAAAGATTTGATTATTATAAGTGGGTCAGTGATGAAATCAATGATCTTTGCGTATAAATAAAATCTAAAGTAACACGAGTATAAAAATGAAATTTTGTACATTGCATAATCCTGGTGACTCTGTCCTATCTTGAAAATTTGAATTCTGAAATAATAATCAGACCTAAGTTACGAGAATTCATAAAGACGCCGAATCGCTGCTAGAAAAGGTATGCTAGACAGGCTTGACTTGGCGAGAGCATTGCCGTGTACCAAAATACTTTCACTATCAACATTGCTGAACGAGACGAAAAGGTTCACAAATATCATACGATGTCTTCACAACTTAATATAATCGTAAATTTGCCAGACTAAATTAAATTAGATTATTCGCCTACATCCACGTATAAAAAAAACTTAAAAAAATTGAGCTTCCTTCAAAAAAATCATTAAAAAGCATAAAAAAAAGTTTTGATGTCGACGCCAATTTAATTACTAGGGATACCTTTTAGTATATCAATGTACTTTCATTAAATCGCTTTTCAGCGGATCTTTTAAAGCTCAGTTTTTTTTAATATAGCCGAATAATCTAAATTAATTTAGTCTGGTAAATTTAAAACTATTTTAAATTGTATATTTATGGTTAGCGGGTACTTGGACATAAATAAATAAAAATCCTAAGTTTTATAAATTTTGCGACGTTTCGTAGGCAGTTTTTCCTACTTTTTCAAGCAATATTATAGTTTAGAATCTTTGTTATGTTTTAGTAATATGTAAAATTTATAAAACTTAGGATTTTTATTTATTTATGTCCAAGTACCCGCTAACCATAAATATATATTAACATAATGGACGATATCAACTCAAATATTTTAAATTGTGTTTGGAAATATTGATAGTGAAAGGAGTTTCAATTCTAAATTATTTAATTTTTTTTTACTTTTTATAGCTTTGCAATACGTAATTCGCACGTTATTAATCACCTTCTCCCTCAATATTTTGTTACTAAACTTCTTTTTTGAAGTTAGTTGAAAACGACTGAACTGATTTAAAATAAAACTATATGGAATCAATCCGTACACATTCTATACAAGAAGGTGTCGAATTCTTTTCAATCGGTTATCCCCACGAAAAATTATGACTACACATAAAAAAATGTATACATATATATCGAACTGATAGTCTCTTTTTTTTGACGCCGGTTAAAAATATGGACAAGCTAGTAAAATTCTCACTTCAGCAGTACCAACCACTGAAAAATTATTATAAGTTACTTTGGTAGGACTAACACAATTGGATTGTATTATTTTAAACTCTTAGTTTAGAATTCAACCATTTTCATTTTAAAATAATAAGAGATACGAAAAGAAGCCTCAGACAAACGTCGAGTTTGCAATTTTATACAAAAAAACGGTTCCTACGCTTTATCCCCTATGTGCCATAATTTTGAATATATATATTTTTTAATACCATTTTGTAACAAAACTATAAAAGATATAGGATGCAGTGATAGGGCCTTTTTCGTATAAAATCTAAAAGCCGTCAATTTATATTTGAAGCTAGATGACAGTTCTTTCTCTACCGTTGCGTCCATTTTAATAATTGAATTATAAGTTGTAGCAGGAAAGTGGATCAGGAAGTAGATCAAAATATTGATTATTGCATTTGCGACGTTTCGGTCTTTATTAGATCTTCTTCAGGCATCTTAACATAATGATAAATAATGTACATCCTATATTGAAACAACGTGACCAATTGCAGACTAAAATTGCTTAGTAATAAATAAAAAAAAACCTTTTTTACAACAATAATTAGCGAAGATAAGTGACATATGACTTTCAATACTAGCATATCAGACTCCTTAATATGTAAAATTTACATATTAAGCCTTCATATCAGACTCCTTAATAATTAATGAGTCTGATATGCTAGTATTGAAAGTCATATGTAATTTATCATCACTAATTATTGTTGTAAAAAAGGTTTTTTTTTTGTTTATCTAAGTAATTATTTTAGTCTGCAATTGGTCACGTTGTTTCAATATAGGATGTACATTATTTACCATGATGTTAAGATGCCTGAAGAGAATCTAATAAAGACCGAAACGTCGCAAATGTAACAATCGATATTATGATCTACTTCCTGATCCACTTTCCTGCTGCAACTTATAATTCAGCTAGATGATATAGTTTTGCTGAACTGTAAAAACTAATAATACGGTGAAGTCGAATGCTCCACTACTTTTGTTGCACTCTCAAGCGGGGTGCAGTTCCACGAGACAAGATTGCTTGAAGTGGAGCCATAAACTCGACAATAAGAAGAGACGCTTCCTCTAAGAACCGAAGGTTCTTCAAGTTTTAAATAAGTTTAATATACAGTGTAACCTTAATATAACGAATCTCAATATAACGATTTTCTCGATTTAACGAATTTTTCGAAATCTCCTAGAACTGCCTGTAAGAATTAATGCAAAATATGCCTCTACATTACGAATACTTTTTGTCAAAAATCTTTTTATAACGAATTTTTAGTCATTGCAGAATATAAATAGAAAGTATAATTTACCTCTATTTAACGATTTTTGTTAACTTATAACCTTTACATAGCGTATTCTACCAATCAATCACACACAATTCCACAATATCAACAACCATTCGTATCTCGACAGGATCAGACACGTTAAATTTATCGTAAGATAATCATTATGTTGTTTGATGTAAAGTAATGTAAACACTGCTGTTAGTCACTGTTGTTAGTAAATTTACAGTTGCAGCGGCTGAGGAAAATGGGTTTTCTTACTTTGTTAAACCAACCTAATCTCTATATAACAAACTTCATTATAACAAATTACTTGGTATAACGAATATTTTCTAATTCCCCTCAACTTTGTTATATCGAGGTTGTATTGTATAAGTTTTTAAAATTATATTCTATTAAAAAAAGTAAATTTCCGCGGAAAAATCTATATAACGTTCTTTTATCTCAATCGTGTGCGAAGTCGCGGGTAGCGGCTAGTCATTAATAAATCACACGTTATAAAGTGTTCATCCATTGTGACAAAAATGTTTTTTAACATATCGGAAATTGTGGTTTGAGAAATCGACAATGGCCCATGACTCACAAGAGCAATCACACTGTCAACTCAGCTGATGGTCGTGTTAGATTTATATCACAAGGTCATTCATGACAGTAATTCGACGGTCACACATGTTAAGCATATGGATGCGTTATTTACAGCAGAATTACTGTAAACTGTACGCCTGTGTCAACACATTTCAAAACTATAGACGAAAATAATGTTGATGTCCAAAAAGCAAAAGATTACGAATAAGTCGAACGTTATAATATTAAAAACAAAACTCACTAGAGATTTATTTTGGAGTGATGAAAAAAATTACTAATTACTTTGACATTTTTTTAATAAGTGCAAAGGTATACTCATCTAATGTTTGTTAAATATTTCTTACGTTTCTAGTCCGTAAGAATTTTATTTCTACACTGCTGTAAATGGCAAACTGGGTTTGAGTCCCGAAGGTGACAGTCATGGATAAACATTTTTCTAATTTAGCATTGTAACAATAAATGTTTCTAACAATTATACTCATCTAAGTTCAATATTGGATTTTACTTTTTTTGTAAAAATTAATACAACAATTTCCTAACGATAAAAAGTCTTGTTGTTAAAACGCAGGTCGATCTTTTTCAAATATACTTTATGGGGTTTAAATGCAGTTCACAAGGACAAGAAATAATATTATGCATCTCTTAATTGTATCGCAAAAAAAGTGAAAAACAAACATTCATTATTTATAATCTCCCGACAGAATTTTTATAACGTAGGGGCCTCATAATCATTTCAAAGGCGAAAGATTCGTCTAGGTAGCAATATAAATACCTAATTTCAAATATTGGAAATCTGTTTTTAGAAGAGTTGTGTAACCAAACCTAAAATATGGTCAAAAACGGCTCAAAAGGAGACAATTAATTTTAATTTAACGCAAAAAATCTAACCTTGGATCAAAAACACGACTGGGGGTTTTATAAAATCTCAGGAGGTCGGGAGTAGGTTAGAATCCTATTAATAATTAGAATAGAATAGAATTTATTTTTCATCTTAAGAAAATAACAAAATGTATAGATACGTCATAGCAGTAATTAAAATTTTAATTAAAATACATGTGAAAAATATTCAGTCAAACTGTAAAATGTGTTGATTAATAAAATGTCTTTAACTTTTTTAAAAAATACTGGCATGCGTAAAAGTGTCAGTTCGTTAGGTAATTTATTGTAAATTTTTATTAAATATAGATACACTGTTTGTTTTTGGGTGAGAATAAAATTGACTTTATTGTTACGAATCTTATGCGAGTTTCCTGTTTCATATTAATGATAACTAGGTTCTCTTAACTTGTCTCTATAAGAATGCAACCATTTCATCGCATTTAAAATATAAAAATCAGGAACTCTCAAATTTTTTTGTTCAATAAATATTTTTTAATAATCGAGCAAAGTTCGTAATTTCTTTTTTCGCCAGATAAAAACATCATCCGCTGCTGGACTTGCGACCCACACTAGTATTGTACCATAATTTATATGGTTATACACCATACCGCACATATACACACCGGTATAATGACACGACGTATAGTTTTAATCACTCGAGAAATGATGTATGACGATTTAGCCAAAGTACAGCATACGTGTGAAATATGATTTCTCCAACTAAGTTTACTATCAATATGGAAACTGAGTAGTTTGACTGATTTGCTCTCTGCATTATCTATACCCTCTTTTGTAAAATTTATTATTTGTGTTGTTTTTATTTAAACATAATTCATTTTTCCGTTCTTGCCTGAGATTCATTCGACAATTTTTTAAGTGCACTATATACAGTAGTGTAACTGAACTTATGTTTTATTATCGGCATTTGTCGTGAAAGATGGCAGGCCATTGACGAAAGTTATAAAATATAACGAACTCAATATTGAACCCTGTGGGACACCGTGAACAATGTTAACTACACTAAATTTATTATTGTCTACTTCTACGTATTGCTTTCTGTTATTTAAATATAACGAAATTACTTGTAATGTGATCCCTCTGACGTTGTATTTTTCCAGTTTCGAAATTAAACTTTTGTGTGAAATACAAACAAACGCTTTGGATAAATCGATTAAAGCAGTCCTAATCATAATACCGTGCTTCAGATTTTCATATTGTCGAAACACCATCAAATATTTAATTAAAAAAAAACTCAAGTTCGCACAAAAGTAAGTACCCTATAATTTTTATTGATAGTCCTATTACGTATAAATTGTGTTAACAGAAAAAGTTTAATACAATTACTAAAATAGTTAAAAAATTTCATACTAAAATAATAACAATAGGATATCTTTTACTCCAAATTTAAAAATTCGTCAATATAGTAAATAAAATAAAGTCAAAAAGAAACTCTTCCAAACATATATAATATGTCAAGAGCTGTTTAACTTTGTCTCTTTATTATTCTCGTCTATTATTATTTATCTGGTCGGTGGTAATGTCTATTAAATGGCAAGCAGTTCTGAAAACGGGTTTTTTCCCATCACTATATTTTCATTTCATTCTTAATAATTTTCTGCACCGTTTTACACTGTATCTATTTGCGTTTCATTCTTTTTTACATGGATTTTTCACCATTGCTTGTATTGTTTCTTTAAAGCGGCATTCACACGCGGTTCAATTGTAAATTTGCGAATAAACATTTTTTACAACTTTGCGTCGTTGATGATTAGCTGTGAGAATATGACATAATTATGAAATGAAAGTTTTTTTTTGTTGATTTTAATTGTGTAGTTTGACGCACAAATTACTATTAGAGTTTTATCCAATGAGACACGTTTTAGAAGTTCAGTTTTAATGAGATCGTCCCGCTAAAATAACATTCTTCTCTGATATGGTTGAACATATGATACCGATTAGGTAAAAGAAAATTGTAATTTTATATAACATATTTGCATTAAACTGACTTTTAGCATTTGTATTGACTATAAAAATAAATTCGGAACGATTCCGTTGGCAACTTCTAAAAGTCGTTTCGATTCAGTCACCACACTTTTCGAACGATCGAATCTTGATTAATGTAAACACAGCTTTAAAGACATTATAATTTTCATTATTATTTGCGCTACTTCTGTTTCTTCTATTTGTCTGCAAACTTGACATTCCTTAGAAAATTTTCATAACGAGTACAATTGTACAAATATTTGACCATACATTGCAATGCTTGAGTGACGATTTTAAAATTATCTCTTCCAGAATATTTTCGTATTTTGTATTATATTTTCACATTTTCCAAAAACAAATTTAAATTTTAAACAAGGTTGTTTTCTTTGTAAACTGTTCTTTCCCCATGAATTTCTTTCAAATAAGCTTTGTTATCCCTTTCTTACGTCTTTAAAATCTATCACATTTATTCTATTATTTATTATTATTAATATATAAACTTAACAAAAATTGCAAAAATCAACTTGAAAACTCTATGAAAGCAATCGTGAGCAAATTGCGTTTGTATTCTACAATTTAATACCGAAACTATGTCCGCGGCCACAATGATGACGTAGTGTTTGCGACAGCAAATATTAAATTTAAAATTAAGAAAGTTATTTTATGTACACTTAAATGTCTGATTCGGAATTTTCATGACTCCGCAGGTATAAATTGATATTTTGTGTGTAAATGTAAGAAGTTTAAAGTTTTCGTAGAAAAAGAGCAATAAAATAACTAGAAAATAAAGGAATAATTTAAAATTAAAGAATTGTTTTAATTATGTACGAAATTTATAAAGTTCAAATTTTCCGTAACCCGATTTTTTTGCTTGCTGAGAATTTGATTTAAATGGTTGAACTGAAAACATTGATTTGACGTCTTCAGGTTTACGTCAATGTTCAATATTGGAACTGTACTGTATAGACATTCATTAAAGAACGAATTTAATCCACTCCCAGTCAACAGTTTAACACTACTAAACAACAATAACAAACTGACGTCTGACAGTGACTAGATCAGTGTTGTGAATGCGTCAGTCGGAAGGAGAGTGATTATTTAAACTCTCTCTTGAACAATGCACTCGAAACGCGCATGTGTGTATAATCATTTGTTTGCGCGTATGTCTTTTGTTTGTAAACAATTCCTTAATATAACGGAAGTAATATATTTTTTATAATCATTTTTTACTTCGTTATGGCTGTATATAAATAATACACTGAAGCAACTGAAAGTATTGCCAGTTTTAAGAAAATAACAATTTAAAAATCAAATCAGGAATGAAATGAAGAAAGTTTTGTTTGATTTTTTTGTGTTTGGTTTAATTGAATACGCGCGACAGTAAATTTAATGAATAATTATTTTTAATTACTTCCTTGAATTTAATATTGTGAATCATCATTTGTAGAATTATGAGTGAAATCCCGTAGAAACCTTCAAACAAAAATTAAAAATAAATATTTGAAATTATCTTTTTATGATGCTGATAATTTTTTAATATAAAAGTGTGAAATGTTTTTACTGTTTTGTAGCTACCAGTTTCAACAAAAAATCGATGAGATGTCGAGTTTTGTTGGTTTTGTGCAATTTGTTTATCCCAAGTGTGTGCACATAGTGAAAAAAAGTGTTTAAAATAATTTTTAAACGAACGTGTTTATTGATTTTTTGTGCAGAAAATGTAATACATTTATAATTGAATATAAAAGTGTTTTTTCCGTAAAATTAGAAATATTTCAGGTTTCTAAGTAAGTATTTTATGCTTTTTCAAACATTCTACAAGACGTATAGTCCGCAGCACTCTAATTCGTCATCTATGCTGTAATTCAGTTTTGTCTTGTTATTTCCAAGTTTTATGTTTGGAAGGGCGTTCAATTATTTTTATTATTTTATTACTTTAATTGAGTTTCTTTTCTTAACCGCAAATGTTTTGGCTTATTTCTCTTATTTAAAATCAAAACAAAAAAATGTATAAAATCAACATCACGAAGTTATTTAAATACGCAAGTACATAAAATTCTAGCGTATTTCTTTCAAAACTGTATAATATAGTAGAACCAAAGTTAAAATTTTCTATCCTCCTTCATCTTTATGTATTTTAAAACTAATTGATTACGAAAAGGCGAGAGCTGAACGTAATTTGATGTGCATAATTTAAAAGTGCGGAAGTTAAGATCAAAAAAATTAATTTATAGTTGCATAATGTCGAATTCATTTTAATTTACTTTTAAAGATGAAAGCATCATTTTTTTGTTTATGCAAAAGCATACGCGCCGTTTGAAAATTTTTCAATGTAGGAAAATAGTGTGTACATGTTTTTTAACTCTTCTTAAAAATTGAAATGTGGCTGCTGGTTTACAAATTTCATGTTTAATGTTTATTGACCATTTAGAGTAGCACTATAATTGACGAGATAAATAAAAAAAAGTGATTGAGTGTACTTATGTACGCGCGTTATAAGTTATACTTCTTTGCTGTGATTAAAAACTTATTTTTAATTTATTGAAAAATAATAAGTGAGATGTTATCACTAATATTCAGAGTTAACAATTTTTTTCAATTATAATAATACTCTCTATCACTCAGGACTGTACCTATATAATTTATAAGCACATAATTGAAGTAAAACATCTGTCATATTCCCTATTTTACATTTTTGATCGATGTATGTTTGGTAAATATGCTTAAAATCAAAATATTTACCAAATTGTCAAGGCGTATGGTTCACCGAGTAACTTCATACATTAATTTTTGTTACAGTCGGCAACTTCATTCTATTAGTTTTAATCTTACAGTGCGCCAAAAGAAGTATAACTTCGATTAAGGTTATTATTAAAAGTCGTTGTATCCCACTTGTCGTACTCAGATCTCTCTGACATAATATTATTTTTTATAATTGGCTCCATCTCAAATGAGCTCTTTTATATTAATTATTGATTTAATTAATTCACACAGATTATATGTACTTGAAATATTTAGATCCAAATTAAAGCTGAAATGCATTTAAATTATTTATTTAGACTGCAATGTAATATAAGATTTTTATCACCGCTTCACATCGATGCTGGCATATCTGCATTTTATGTGAATTACCTTGGTTAAACTACTTTTAAAGTATTTGTTTTACATAATATTACAATATCCACAATACTTGACCTAAAATAATATATGTGGCATTGTAAAAAGTAATGGTATATAAATTAACTGCACAATCTCAAACTAATAAAATATAGTGGATATTGATTGCGTTCTTAGCTTGAAATGTACATAGGTACATACATGATATAGAAGACTCATTCCTTTTGATTCAAATTTATAAAATATGATAGCGCCTTTCCAGTCTTTTAAACTGCACAAGTGCACTGTGATACAGTAGAGAATATGATATTATATCATATATTATATTTGACATTATATATTCGAAACCTTGAAGCATATAACTACTTTTTTTTAATATAGATTTTTTGGCCTTTGTTTGCAGTCAGCCACATAACTACTTAATAATAATTTATTTTATACTTCTTATTATGTCACAGGGTAAAGTACCCTGTGACTGAGTAGCTCTACACAGCACATATAACATGAACTACAATAGCAAAGGGATAGGAATGAGCCTTTCATACTGTATATTCAAAGGTTTGAAGATAATAAAGGCCACAAGAGCTTCTCTGTCATCTTTTAAATAAACCTCTAATCCGATTTCATCGAAATTTAGTATACGTGTGTATGGTACTTCAGTTCGAATGATAGACCACTTTATGTGCGACTTCAGTCGCGAGGGTAAAAAATCCACAAACGACTGAAATGTTTTTCAGTAAAAGTTGGTACACAGATTGTGTGGATTCTATACTCAAATGGTAGAACTTTATATAAATTCCCGCAGGTTGCAGTGGATTTCGATAGAACATTGTAAAATGAATTTGAAAATTCATTGAATATTATTGCTTTTTTTATAAGCATAATTTTTGTTTTTACAAGTTTTTTAAACGGTTTTATTTGTTAGGGACAAATCTCAAATATTCGATCATGACGAAATTTTGCATACACTTTTGGTTCTGAAGATAACACATTGTAGTATATTTGAATATTATGGCCACTACCACAAAATCGCGGATTAATTTCTTCTTTACAGCCCCCTCGATATACAGTAAACTATGTGGCGTCATTCTAAATCCAATACGGTAGATGTCCCAAAATTACATTCATTATGAGAAATGGTTAAGACGTAACTAAATGCTTGAAAATTAAATATTAGAAAAACAATTTCTTAAAGACGAGCTTTTATTGCAATGTACTAAGAAGGATAAAAATAATTTTTAATAATTTCGGTTCATAATTATAAAATGGTGTGTTGTGATTAACATAGAGCGTATAGCCCACGCTTTTTTTCTTTATAATTTTTTTTTGTATAGAATGCTCTCTGGAAAATATATCTCCATTATATTACGGTTGGTGTACTTATATACAACATTATTGGCATGCTCCACAGTGACATTTCTGAATCGCGGTGAAGCCGGAAATTTCAACCGTCTTTTGTAGTTATTCTTCATAGCTTTATACATATGAAGCATCCGTACGTACATTTATGTAAAGAGCGTTGCACAATCAGAACACGCAACAATAAGAATTGTCGGAAATAAATAATCTGTTGATAGGTATATAATTATCCGGTGTTAATTTAATTGTGCTGTTTTCACTCTAATTGGCCGGTGTTAAAGAATGGAAGAATATACTCATATCACTGTGGCTTTGAGACAAATCATTAAAAAAAATTCACATAAAAATAGGAAAGCGAGACAATATTTATTGTCAATTTTTCTTAAATTTAAATATTTACCTATATTAGATATACAATACATTCGGTAGACAAGAAAAGAATATTGTTATTGTAAACGAACGCAGTGTTAAAAAAAGTATGCTCTTTTAAATGGTAAACAACATTGTAATAACACAGCTGTAGATAATCTGTGAATTTTTTAATTAATTGCGACTTGCGTTCCTAGAAAAATTCTGAAAAATACCCTGATATTAATCACGGTATATTCGTTCGCTCTCTCTTTCTCAAGGACACTGTAATAAACAGCACATTTAATATTATTTGTAATATAAATGTTGTGTTAAATGTTTTTAACAATTCATTATTTGTAAACCTAGTATCATATAATTATCCGGTAAATATGTTTTCACTTTATAGTAAATAAGAATTAATTTTATAAATCTGCGGTCATAAATATTTTTTTTTTGTATTTTAATTCTATTTATAAGAAAATGGAAATATGGGGTCAAAAAATCGTAGGTATTCGAGATAATGGCTGTTTTTGACTGTATAAGGCTGCACCTTCATTGGAACCGTATTTATCCCGATCCGATGTCGGCTGACGTTGGACGTCGAAAGAAAAGCAAACACCAAAATTATAATCTACATTGGAAAGAGAAATCCGATTTCCTTTCCTGTCAAAATTAAAATTACTGCATTTTGTATAGCTGTTTTAAGGTCATCAGCCAAAGACCATCGGTAGTCGTGGTTATTACGTCGTCTGTTTACAAATTATTAGATAATGCCGTATATATACATTTTATATATAGGCATATATAAAATTTCTGTGTGCGTCTGTTCGAAATTCAATTCTTCCTAAACGACTTGATCCATTTTGAGGACATTTTTGTACTTATGCGGTCACCTGGATGGTTCATAGCTAAAGTTGGATCCGGTAGGTGACGCTGGTGTCGAAATCCAGATTTCTTTTAATTTGCCGACCAATTTTTTTAAACATTTTTTTGGATTTCTCACATAACAAACATATGTATAATCTCAAATTTTATTTCAAGAAATATATTTTGCTAACCAGGTCTGTGGCAGGACAACATTCGCCTATCGGGTTCGCTAGTTTTTTATAAATAAAGAAATTTAAAATTTCATAATTGGGGTGTTGTTTGTGTATACGTTTTAAAAAATTAATATAAAATACATAAAGAGTATAACTTCCGTCGTGTGTCCACGAAATGTTGACGTACCACTTTTTTGTACCTCACATTAACGTCCAAGATGGAATAAGGGCTGTTTGGAAAATTCCAGTGAAATTTATCATATTAAAAATTATTTTGAAAGTTTAAAGCAATGCATAGTTTTTACTATACCGCAATTTATTTTTGTCATTCATAATTATTCCCATACAGAGTGCTATTTTAATAGTATGATATATAGATTTAATTTGATGCCACTGATGTTGTCATTTTTTGGACATAATAAAATAACTAGTTAAACAAGTTTATTTTTTATTGCATCAGTGTATTCATGACTAATGCAGAGCTGCAATTCAGATTACATTATGGTTCCATTAAAATCGAACACACAAAATTTAACTAACGGTGTGCAAAATAGTTCTATTCAAATAAAATATTTAAAATAAGCTGTTGTTATTTAATAAAGTATTAGAGAAAAAACTTTTATAAAGCTTCTATTGCAGTGTACTAACAAGAATAAAAACCCGGGTCGCAGTGCCAAAACCCTGCCGACAATATAGTGTATTTGCTTATACAGGCAGTGTGGCTTTATTACGCGAACTTAAGTTGATTTTTGGGCAAAATTAAACATTTGACTCCTTAATACACCCCTTAAAACAACATTTTTTTTCTTAACTGCAATATTATTATCAATCTAACGTCTACACCGAATTAAATACACCCTTCAATAAATAAGTCACTACCTATCTACAAATTAGTGTTTTAAAAAAATTTGTAAGTCCGGTCCTGTTGGGCCGATTTTATTGAAATTTTAGGGACACTTTTTAATTACTACTAAAGGATTAAATGTCAATTTTGAAACGATTCTGAGAATTTTTTCGGCATTTTGGGGCCCAAAAACTTTTTTCAACCCCTAAAATGACTCGATTACGCCCATTTTAAATAGGCTTCTTGCGGTGATAGATTCCAACATGTGTACCAAATTTCGTTAAAATCAATTAACTCTTTCGAAAGTTATTGCCCGCACACACACACACACACACACACACACACACACACACACACATATATATATATATATATATATATATATATATATATATACATATATATATAAACATTTTTAAAAATGATGGCAAAGTGTTTAGGAGGTTATGAAACGTCGAGAAATTTTGGTCCGACCCCTAGGTCCCGCCATCCGACCGATGCCAATGGTGTATGTTGCCATATGGCAAATACACTAAAAATTGTTTTTAATAACTTCAGTTAATAATTATAAAAGCGTGGGCCGTAACTATCATAGAGCTTACAACTCACGGTTTTATAGTTATGAACTGAAATTATTAAAAACAATTTTTCAGCAATTTTTAGTACAGGGCAATAAAAGTTTGTCTTTATAAAACTTTTTTTTCTAATATTTTATTTTCAAACCTTTAGTTACCTACGTGTCTTGACCATCATATTGAATTTTATATACCGTATTCTACTTGTCATACCCTCTCTTTTGATACCCATAGCAAGGGAGTTGTAAAGAAAAAGATGGTCTACCATTTTATGTCTGTAGCAATTTTGTGGTTGCGGCCATATGGATCTGCCATAAGATTCAACGTACTATATTGTCTTCAGAACTAAAGCTGCGTGCAAAATTTCAGGTCAATTGAAAACCGGGAAGTGGGTCAAATTTAACTTGTAAGATTTTATTACAGACAGATAGACAGACACCGGGCCAGGTGAATCTAAATAAAAGCTCGTGAAAATAACTTGTTTTAGTTGAAATAAAACACAGTCGACAAGGAGAAAAAATAATAATGTGTGTAAGTAAAAAACAGCGGTTTGTTATTTACACTTTCCCGATTTTATTATTTTCAGAGCATAGAGCGGTCGCTTTGATCTCAAATTAAACATAAAGGATGTGTATCGGCGTGCTAATAATTCTTTTTTATTATAAGCCTTTATTTAAATTGCTTTTCCTGTCTGTTCACAAGTCTTGCAAGTGGATCTTGACGCACCATCTGCAGTTATCTATTGAATTGAAATTATTGTGTATAATCAGATCCTTTTGATGTTAATAAATTATAAATATTTTAGAGGAATTAGGATCAAAGAAATAAAAGACAAATTATTATTTCACAACGTTATAAAACAAATTGTCACTCTGTATGAATTGTAATATCTTAAATTTTGATTTGTTATGATAATTTAAAATAATATAACAAGATAATTGAATTAAATTTAGTTATTGAGACAATTAATTAAGATCACCTGATGAAGTATTAATTTAATACGAAACGTTGTGAAATAATAATTTGTCTTTTATTTCTTTGATCCTAATTCCTCTAAAATATTTATAATGGATTTTTTATTACGTTTTTATTAGTTTGCTTTTTTGTCTGTCTCTTTGTTTCAAGTTTATTTGTTTGTTCGGTACAAATTTTACAATCGATTTTTCATCTACTTCTCGTTATTAAATTGATCTGAAATTTTGCCTACTTGTGTAGTTCTGAGGGCAGTACAATTTTATGGTAACTAGCTCAAGCTGGCTTACCCGACTTCGTTTTCACATACTTCCTGTTAACCGATTGAGTTGTAATTTTGCATACATGTGGAGTTTTGATGACGACACAATATTATGGAAACTAATTGACCGACCCGGCTCTCCTCTGGGTGCAAATTGCGCTTCCCGATGACCTAGAGACTTGTAACTTTAAAATATCACACACGCAAGGCTAACAATTACTTAAATAAAAAAAGTTTTTTAAAATCTCACGTTCTTAAAACGGACTAAAAAGTATAAAATAATTTCTTTCGCTCATTATAAAAGTGTGGGTTGTAAAAGAAGCTTATTAGTTATAAACCACGCTTTTGTAATGGACTAGGAAACATTATTTTATACTGTTTATTCCTTTTTAAAAACGTGCTACCTTATATTTTTTATTTAGATAATTATTATGTGTTGTTTAAATATTATATTAAAAAGTTTTTTCAGTATAGTTGACGTAAACCATCTACCATTCAGACAGGCGTTGTTTGACCTGAACTCATTTTTTTCAAATTTTGTCGATAGGGCTTCAAGAAGAGAACATTAGGTTTAATTTGACGCACAAATTCTGCTCCAAGATTAAAAATCTGATTGGGAGTTTGTAATAAAGTATGTAAATTATATTACATAATATTTTATTGATTAACATATATAATAATGCATAAATATACAAATAAAAATGACCTTATGAATCGATCAAAAGTTATTACCAAATTTTCTATAATTAGTATATTTCATAATTATTATTGTTAAGAACAACAAACATGTGATATTTGTATTTCAAAACAATTCTTATTTTAAAGTGTTTTCACCTGATAAGTTTGTTTTTTTAATAAATTTGCGCGATTCTTTTTTGATAATTTAAAATATTTTTGCCCACGTAATAAAGTTCAAGCGCAATTTTTTTGCTGATATATGAACTGCTGTGAAATGCTGTGAATAGACGTTCATGACTTTAGTTACTGAGCATCCATAATCCACAATAGTATCTATATCTAAAAATGCGGTGAATGAATCGATTTTCTTTTGTTTTTTTAATTTTTACATATTTTTAAATGGTTTTATTTAGCTAGACCCCGTATATTTGTTTATAATTATGTTTGTTTCAAATCTTGTGACAGCTTTTTTTACCTACCTCCCGTTAACCGATTGACATGAAATTTTGCAGACATGTGTAGTTCCGATGATAATACAATATTATGATAACTAGCTGATCTGTCCGCCTTCGTCCGGGCGCAAATCGCACTTCTGAATTTTCACCCTACTCCCGTTAACCGCTTTGAAATTTTGCACACATGTATAGTTCCGATGACAATACAATATTATGGTAACTAGTTAACCGGTCCGGCTTCATCCGGACGCAAATCGCACCTTTGAATTTTCACCCTCCACCTGTTAACAGATTGAATTGAAATTGTGCACACATATGCAATGACGAAGACAATATAATATGGTAACTAACTGATCGGTCTGGCGTCGTTAGGGTGCAGGTCGCTTTTTCAATAAAACACACAAAAAGCTTTATAACAGGCAAAAATGTTCTAAGCTAAACGGTTTTATTTTAAATCATCAACTGTACCAAAAACTAGAAAATAATCTGGGACTTTTAACAGACGAAAATAAAAACGTGGGGCGCATAAAAATCTGTATAACGACTGTATAATAGGGATGTTGACTGTATTCAAATAAAAACATAATTTTAACGAAAAGTAGTAGTTTCTATATGATAGAAATACTAAAAAACACTATATTTTTCCTTATTTTTAAGGAATTTAATTAATGTTAAAAAAATAAAACCTAATAAAATCACTCTCAAGTCACGTGACAACAGACACTAATCAGAGCGCATGACGTCATATGTTCAGATGCTGTCAAAAAACTTCATTGTTTCGTTAATATTTAGTGTGTGATTTATTATTATTTGTTTATAGGAAACGTCAAATTACATGTAACTATAGCAACGACTACGAAACAACTTTTCCTCACCTCAGTTAACTAACGTTTATGAGCACAGAATACGCATCTATAGAATGGTAGCTCTCGTGTAAACTTTTGAGGCTCCTTTGGTATGAACAGGTGACATCATGCGACTAGTATTGGCGTTTTGGACCGAAATTTGAAACGGGATTTAAAATACATGCTTTTTAAGGCTTAAGTTGTATTTAAATAAAAATAATAAATATTTATAGCAATATTAGGTACTTATGCACGATTTAAAACACTTTCCCAAAAATAGTAAACATCCCTATTAAATAATAACGGCTTGTCTAGAAACATGTGTTTCCAACCCCTCCAAAAAAATATTTCAAATATGTCCCATTTTTTTATTTTAGTCTGTTAAGAGCCCTAGCTTATTTTCTAGTTTTTGGTACAGTTGATGGTTTTATATATAACCGTTTTACATAAAAGTTCTTTTACCTATCTTATTTATGCTTCATTTGACTTGAAATTTAAACTATAGATATATTTTGTTTACTAGTTGGAAAAAAAGCATTGGCTTACTGATAAGGTACTTGACAACTGATACGGAATACTTTAACTAGCTAGAACGATAAGAAAATATTGACGACTAAGCGTCCATTCTCGTGATAATAATCTATAATACGAGTATTTATCTTAAGGTAACTATAAAAAATCCAAAATTTATAAAATCGCTAGCCTTTACTCGCGGTTTCGTTCACTTTTCATTTTTTCAGTTTTGATAGAAATTTTATGTTGCCTGATCTTAGTTGAATAAAAAGTATTTTTTACTTTATCCAAGTATGTAGGCTTTCACAGTCGTGGTCCATTGGTGTTTCTACCTGAAGTCTCGTCTACAATTGCGGTGGACATTCTTAAAGGCGATGTGGTGGCAGGCGAAGTGCCCGCCATCACCTTGCCTTTGATAACGTCTAGCGCAGTTGTAACGAAACGAGAGGTAGAAATACCAGTGGACCACAGCGTACAAATCCGGAAACCATGAAATTTTTTATTTTAAATTTAGGCATCTGTTGCACTAAAATTAGTCCAAATGTTTCCGTTTGGCGTTGGAACAGATAAACAAAAAGTATGGAAATGCACTAAATAGTTAACATTGTGCAGAGGTGAATGAGGCTGCCGTGATACCGGGAAAATCCCCGGTGGGCCGCCCCATCGAATTTTTTCGGGGGCCCCCAGTATTGGAAGTTCTTGGTGGATCGCCGAGCTAATTTTATTTTTTTATAAATATGTCACTGATATTGAGAAAGAAAAAAAAATGATACGACTGTTAGCAATTTTTACAGAATTTTCTTTACGTTTAGTCATTACACTTGTATTTTTTACAACTAGTTCGTTACTGTTTTATAATTTTTAGGGTTCCGTACCTCAAAAGCAAAAAAACGATACCTTTATAGGATCACTCGCGTGTATGTCCGCCCGTCTGTCACAGACAATTTTCTCCGAAACTAGACCGATTTTGAGTTGAAATTTGGTACACATATGTAGGTCGGTGACCCAAAGAAAGGTATGTAACGTAAATAAATGAATTTTGAACACAGGAGTCATTTTTGGGGGGCAAATTAGAAAATTAAAAAAAGAGTTTTGCAAACTGTACTGTGTGACATATCAAATGAAAGGGCTTGTACTAAGGATCTCAAATTTGTTTTTTTATAATTTTAAAATAAACAGTTTTAAAGTTATTTAAGAAAATAGAACGTTCCCCTCTTATCTCCGAAGCCACTAAGATTGAAATTTTGAAAAAAAATGTCGGGTCTCACCCGTAGTCTATAGGAAAATCTAAACGAAAATCTTAAGTGTTAAAGTACTCACGGAAAACGAAATTGTACGGAACCCTCTTCTCCCGAGTTCGACTCGCACTTGACCAGTTTTTTTCTATTAACTCATCTTGTGGATTTTTTCTTCAAATAAGGCGAATCGTTGTCAGATTGTTTTAAAATTTTTATATAATGAATGAAGTACTACGATACTTATATTCAATAAAATTTGTGCTGAAGTTGGTTAAATACTCAATATATTTTTAATGGCAACCTTAATATTGATATGATACTTAAACGTAGATAACACAGTATATACTGATGGCAAATTAATATTTTTCATTAAAATTAATATTACTCTTACCTATATAATACATAAGTACATACGTAGTATATTAGGTTGGAATAGAAAAAAAAAACAACTGTGTCAATGTACATAATAAGCGCAAATAAAGTTGTCTGACTCATTTTATTTAAATTGCGCTTGACATAATATATATTGTGTAGAAATAATATTTTACGAATAGTTTTTCTTCAAATCATAGTAATGGTGTAACTTGTGGTGCTTCATTCTTATAAACTGATATCGTGTATTACAAAGGTGAGCTTTCAATCGAAAAGGAGGTTATAAAATTCGACGCGTATTTTTTTTTGTGTATGTTTCATGATATCTATGTTGTCAACCGATTTGAAAGAAATTCGGCGCTTTTTTCATATTTTTTTGTATATTATCTCATATCTCCCATTTGTGAAACGATTTTGATAAATCTTTTTCTTCTTAATAGAGCATCCCACTAGTAGTCCCATATAAATGTTATTTAAATCGGTTTAGTTTTTTTTAGTTTAGTAACCAAATATTAAAGAAGATGGTGGTTAATAACGTGAAAACTATACATTGCAAAATCTCTAAAAAGTAAAAAATAAAAAAAAATTGAAAAGAAATTGAACCTACTTCAAAAAAAGCAATTAAAAATCTTAAAATAATAATGAAGTTTTGAGGTCGGCACCAATAATAAAAAGTACATAAAAAGTTATAGCGAACCTTACAACTATTGTCATGATTTTTAATTGATTTTTGAAGGTAGTTCATTTTTTCAAAATTTGGTTTTTAATGTAGCTTACTTTTTATTTTACTTATTCAGTTTTTCCAGAATAGAAATTAATTTTTTTGTAAATAAAAGTTCAACTCAATAAATTATTTGTTTAGTCCAAAGATTACGAGGCTTAACCTTATATGTTGTTATTTGATGATAATTAATGACTGGATTAGAATTGCTCTTTGATATGTTATTAGTGTATTTGCCATATGGCAACATACACTATTGGCGTCGGTCGGATGGCGGGACCTAGGGGTCGGACCAAAATTTCTCGACGTTTCATAACCTCCTAAACACTTTGGCACCATTTTTAAAAATGTTTATATATATATGTATATATATATATATATATATATATATATTTATATACGTATATATATATATATATATATATATATATGTGTACGCGCGATAACTTTCGAAAGAGTTAATTGATTTCAACGAAATTTGGGCCACGTGTTGAAATCCATCACCGCAAGAAGCCTATTTAAAATAGGCCTAATCGGGCTATTTTAAGGGTAGTTTTTAGGGGTTGAAAACTGTTTTTGGGCCCCAAAATACCGAAAAAATTCTCCGAATCGTTTCAAAATTGAAATTTAACCCTTTGTTAGTGATTAAAAAGTGTCCCCACAATTTTAATAAAATCGGCCCGACAGGACCGGATTTACAAATTTTATGAAAACACTAGTTTGCAGATAGTGACTTATTTATTGAAGGGTGTATTTAATTCGGTGTAGACGTTAGATTGATAATAATATTACAATTAAGAAAAAAATGTTATTTTAAGGGGAGTATTAAGGGGTTAAATTTTTTATTTTGCCCAAAAACAAACTTAATTTCACATAATAAAAGTATAAAACCACACGGCCCTATACAAGCAAATACACTATATTGTCGGCAGGGTTTTGGCACTGCGACCCGGGTTTTTTTAAAATTTCAAAACCTAGTTGTAACAGAATGCACAGACTCTAATAGACAAGACTGTGTTTGGATATATTTATTATTCGCAAATAAATGTCACATTTTTATAGAATAACGATAGTCCTAAGACATGCTTTTTACGCAATATTAATGGAGGTAGGGAAGGCAATTGTAAAACGAAGGGAAACATTATTATATCAGTAGGAAACAATGGTATATCTGAAAAAATCATTTTCATACACCACCATCGAGATTAAAACGCGCCTCTTTACACAATCGCGGCGGAATGGCTTATCAATTACTCAACAGGGACATCTCCAAACAGTCTATATTTCTGATATATAAACCATATTTTCTGTTTTTTCACATCATGCAAGAGCTAATTTTTATCTTAGGTAACGTTAGACATGAACTTTACCAATAGTGAGAGTTATTGGTCAATCAAAGATGATATTATTTTTATTCATTAATCAATTCTATGTCACAGAATATTTCTATACCATTATTATACCCTTTTTCGATTTGTGTCGTGACGTAAACTCAATTTTTAAAAATTGTTTATATTTCACGCTTTTTGTGTCTGGATTTTTTGGAACGAAGTTCCTTATCGTGGGTTGGCGAGGGTACCTAGCCGAGAAAAAAAATGTAACGTGTCACGAAAAACCGTAAGACGTATAATGTATACTGGTATACGGTGATACCGGGTGTTTTTAGATTATACCGGGTGTTTTTAGATTATACCGGATGTTTTTAGATAATACCGGGTGTTTTTAGATTATACCGGGTGTTTTTAGGTTATACTGGGTGTTTTTAGATTATACCGGGTGTTTTTAGATTATACCGGGTTTTTTTAGATTATACCGGGTGTTTTTAGATGATAATGGTTGTTTTTAGATTATACCGGGTGTTTTTAGATTATACCGGGTGTTTTTAGATTATAATGGTTGTTTTTAGATTATACCGGGTGTTTTGGAACGAAGTTTCTTATCGTGGGTTGGCGAGGGGACCTAGCCGAGAACAAATGTAACGCGTCACGAAAAAGCGTGTGGATGTATATTATGTATGTGTATTAACTATGCCAACCCTGCATATGAAAGGGACTTCGTTCCAAACGCGTGTCCCGCGACACGTTCCAAGTTTTTTTTGTTAAAGCCGATAATTCGACTAGTCTAAGATTTATATAAATCTAAATAATATGGTAAAAGTTTCAACAAAATCGGTTCAGTAGACAGTCGTGTTTGAGATAATCGCGGTCATACATTTTATAATTACATTATAATAACCTCAACTTGCTAATCATTTAGACTCCTAATTACATGTATAGTCTGTATTACTCGAGAAGGAGTACCTAAGCTTTCAAACACTGGATGATTTTTTCAAGTCGGTTACTGAGATAATCCCGGACATACAAATTCTATAGAATAGATATACCTACTAGTATAATAATAAACCTAGTAGTCGTTACTTTTGTACAAATACTTTTATGAACGGCAGCTGTTATTTGCATAGAACTTTTTATTAAAATAGTGTAAAAAGTATACTAGTATAGAGGGTTTTAGTTTATTTTTTACTAGTAGATTTGAACATACGCTTATAGCTAACGTACCTGCTGAATTCATTTAGTATAATAGCTATTGTCTGCTATAATTGTTAAGAAACATTCATAGTTGTAGCACTATATTAGAAAAATTTATTATTCCAACACGTCACCGTCGGGATTTAAACCCGAATCTTTCCACTTTCGCGGCGAAATGAGTTAATCAATTACTACTGCGAGAGTTCATGTCTAACTACAGCTAAAAATAATTGGCTCTCGCATGTAGTGAATTTGAGTGTTGTAAATCGCTATATTATGAAGGATTAAAATGTTAAATTGTGCGCACCGTTGAGTAATTGATTAACTCATTCCGCCGCGAAAGTGGAAAGATTCGGGTTTAAATCCCGACGGTGACGTGTTGGAATAATACATTTTTCTAATATAGTGCTACAACAATGAATGTTTCTTAACAATTATAGCAGACAATAGCTATTATACTAAATTTATTTTTTACGTAAAATACCAACGCAAAGTTAATAATATGTATTATATTATAAATAGATATAATATTTTGCCTGTCGGTATATAATATCAAAGGTTAAAAAGTTATAGAGTGGTATTAATACTGCCTTGATATGCCGCGGGTATTTCGTAGACTGCGAAGACTTTCAGTTTACAATAACAATTTATTACTTATTTAGGTAAACAAAAGATAATCTCGTTCAAGTTATTTTATGACATACGAAACACAACTGTTATCTCTAAAATCACACACAGGGTCTGTCAGAACCTTTCAAAAGATGTCAAAAATAAAACAAATATACACACTTTAGACTTTAGAGTCTAAAGTGTGTCTAAAGTTTAGACAATCGATTGCACTTATGCATAAAAAAACACTGAAAATCAATCAACGACGGAGTGAAAAATAAACACGGGCGTTGGAATTTAAATTTTAAAGTTAAAGCGTTTCACTTTATTAACGGTTCGGTATGACTGAGAGTGTAACGAAAATTGAAACACGCTTATCGTACCGTTTACATCGGATGGATTGATGCCATTAATGTTTTCCTCTCTCCTGCCTGTCACTTATACACTGATGGTGTCAAGTATAGGGGTTTCACTTTTCGTTACGCACTCATTTGATAAAATGAGAACTGATTCGTATGCTGCATAAAATACCGTGCATACGATACCAGCACAACACAAGCCAGAAGAACGTATTTGTGAAATACACATGTTATTTAGCGGTGAAATGCATGTTAGACCAGTACCTGCAACCAGGGACCCAAAACCCAGCAATCGACCGTTAGAACAAATTGTGTCGGTCGGGGTATAATTTTAACCTTCAATTTTTATCTCTGGACTGATTTAATCGTGTGTTTATCTGTTGTTGTTGTTTTTAAAGTTCCGTACCTAGAAAAGGAAAAAGGAATCCTTATAGAATTACTTCGTTGACCGTTTGTCTGTCTTTCTCAGGAACGCGTGGAAGTATACCAAATACTCAGGTCTGCAATTCCTTGGTTTGTGAAAAACTCAAATTCAAGTCAACGCAATGAAAAGATACGGCCGTTTATGCCACATATTATTGTACTCGCAAGAGAATCAAAACCTATAGGGTACTTACTATCCGTTAACCTAGAATCACGAAATTTGGTAAGAAGTTAAGGGGAAAATCCGAAAACCATAAATTTGTAGTTGCATCACAAACAAAATATTTTTTTTCTATAAACGTCAAAATAGTGCATTCTAGCGACATTGGACGGAATCTCTTAAAAGCTATTAGTTCAGGCATTTTTCCTCCGTGTCCGACTCGCACTTGGTCAGTTTTTTAACCGACTTCAAAAAAAGGAGGAGGTTCTCAATTCGTCGAAATCTTTTTTTTTTATTTATTTATTTTATTTTTTATATATGTTCCTCGATTACTCGAAGACGCCTGAACCGATTTGGAAAATTCTTTTTTTGTTTCAAAGGGTATACATCCCAGGTGGTCCCATGATCATCAGGTCAGGATCTGATGATGGAACCCTGGAGAAATCAAGGGAAATCTTCAAAAATGTGCGAAATCAAATCCACCACTAAAAAGTAAAAAATAAAAAAACTTAAAAAAAAAATATTAACCTCCCTCAAAAAAATCACTAAAAAGATGAAAATAATGAAATTTTAAGGTCGGCGCCTATTTAATAAAAGTAGATATGTAATTAAAAGTTTTTGTAATGAAATTAGCTCCGACCTCAAAATTTCATTATTTTCATCTTTTTAGTGATTTTTTTGAAGGAGATTAATATATCTTTTTTTAAGTTTTTTTTTTATAACCTACTATTAGATGTGACGTTTGTTCAAAAGTAAACTGTCAAAATTTTTGAAAATATTTTATATGCGGTATGTTTATAAAATACCATAATATACCAATGGTATTACGACTCGTGTAACTGTTAAAACTCGCTTGTTTTAAACATAAATAACTAGCGACCCGGTCCGTCTTCGGTCGAATTTGTATATTACCTATTAATCTAAATTAAATATACTGTTTCGGTACTTTAAGTGAGGAGAAATGATATCCAAGAGCTCGTGGAATTCGTGTTGGCACATGAGAAAATACATAATGAAAGAATTTTTGTTGCTATTCCTCCATAATTCAGGAAAATAAATGATGAAATTCACCATACTGCTTTCTTTCTTCATTAATAGGGTGAACTCAAAACCTTTTTTGGTCCTAATTTCTTCCTCTTTACACAACATAAAACTTCTTGCACCAAACTACACACTCATTACTTGAAAAATGCAAAATGTCTGTGGCACATGGAGCTTGCACTAAAAGTTACGGGTCCTTGCAGATATTGTGCGTGAAATCATGTAGGCTACAGGTTTGTGCTATGCTAATCCGTGCAGTTATAGTGCGCGAAATCGTGCAGGTTGTAGGTTTGTGTTAGGCTGATTTGTGCTGGTATAATGTGCACGGTCTTTATGAAGTGATATTTCAAAAAGACAGCGTATATTGACATAACATTAAGATTCTTGACGTTTCTCATGTTAGCTTCCTAGACTTTAGTCAGAAAATTTTAGCAAAACCCAGAAAAAATAATTTATATCTCTAAACTGCAGTCGTGTAAATGTATGTAGTATAGAAAACATTATATTAAAAGTTCTTTTATGTTCACGTAATCTTATTTTTCGCGAAAAACCATAACTGGAGCATAAAGATGTCGAGTTAAACATCCTGTAGCTTTAAAATATTGTATGTATTTTGCAGAATGGGTATCGCCGTTGGTTTCCACGTTGGAAGAGCATCGCAGTCACGGCGTGCCGCAGTGTTTGCGGCAGCTGTCGTCTTCCTGGTATGTATTGCGGGAACGACAGACGCAGCCTACCGTATAGGGGTTGGCCGTGCTGATGTCACTGGGCCGGTGGCCGAAGTTACTTTCGTAAGTTCCATTATGTCAGATTTACTATTTATATTTTTTTGCAAGATAAAATTTCATTTACGGCTGTCGGAACACTCTGAATTTAAGCCAAAAATAGAGCTTCGGCTGTCAACTGATTGTAGACTTATTCGTCAACAATCTACAAAAATTCTTTCTCTATAAGGAAGATAAAGGACAATTCTAGGTCTCTACTTTTGTAATTTATGTACGATTTACTAGAAAAAAGTTAGCATTAATTGTGCCAAAAAAACACACATTTTTAATGTCACACTACGACCTTATTCGTACTTATTTCACAAAATTGTTCCATCATAAACCTAAAGTGACTCCTTCTTTTTCGGAAAAGTTTTTTAAATCTTCAAAATATTTCCAAAAATTAGAGTAATCAATTGACATTGGCACTCTTGCAATAGCACCTTTTAGCCTCGTAGTGTAGCACCAGCCAAAAATTGAAATGTATTAATGATTTGAGCGAGACAGAGCTAAAGAAGGTCACACCCACAATATGTCTTTTGCCTACCTCGCCTTTTATCGCTGATGGACCTCAGCACAAACTGTGTGTAAGTGATCCAACACTGTTAAAAAAAAAACACTCAACGATTCTCTAGAAAATTATTTTCTTAGCGAATAAATAGAAAGATGCAGTGAAATTTGTGTTATTTTATGTATTTATATTTCTACGTACAGAGAAAAATGTATATAAAACGCTTTGAAGTTTAAATTATAAAATTAATTATTAAGAGGTCGCTAATAACCTGCATTAATTTGGAAAATAAAGTACCTACTACGAATTTAACTATATTTTACACAAAGGACGGTTACTCAAAACTTACTTCTTTATGCTTTCGCCGCCCTTTTTTTTATTTGATGGTCCTCAATTTTTTATGAGAATACTACTGCCTTCCGGAAGGTACGGCTCGTATCCCCGAAGAGACTTGATGATAAATATTTCAAGGTTACCATATTCAAGCTCAATAGGACACGAAATAGAAATATAACAATCGATAAAACGTCTTGTTATTTTTCAGATATGACGTATATGAGTAATAAATATTATTTGTAGCTTTTATGTCTGAAAATGGCCGTTTTTATGAAATAATAAAATATCTTGTTTTTATTAGCGGAATTTGACACCTCATCTAAAATTTTATTGGTTTAGGTTCTGAATGTTTACAATAAAAGAATTATTTATAAACCTTTTTGCGATAATGATCTGGTTCCCCATTCTCTTTAATTCTGGATGTCGATCATAAATTTAGTGAAGTTCGAGAAGAAAACTTTTATATTGTTAAATTATAATTTACCAAATACTAATTGTTAAACCTGGCATTGCTCTTGTCTTCTATAGTGTTATATTAACTGTTAAGCCAGGCTTTGTCCGGATAGATTTTGATGTGGTAATGAAATAATCAGAACAACCAATTTCTCTTGTATCACTTTATTTAATCTCAGAAACTACACAACTGATTTAAAACACATTTTCAGGGTTTAAAATTCTACTTCCTTACGAGTGAAATAGGTTGTCTTACGCTAAGTCTAATAGTTTTAGCAGCGTACACCAATTTAACTCAGAAATTGTTTGCGGAATTCTTGACTTACTTTATATTTTCACTCGCTGTTCATCTCCATTTTGTCTATAGGGTACGTTCGGTCTTACATTGGATAGATCGAGCAGAGCGAGCTGATTTTTGGTCACGTGACAAGCAAGCAGTTCGTGACATCTAAATAGTTCCGAAAAATCTAGCAACTTTTTCCAAACGTCAAAATAATATGGCGCCGCTAAATTAAATTGTTATTATTATTATTATGTCAATATAGTATATTCCTTATTATATTATCTTATATTATATCCTTTATTATATTGTTTCTTATTTTTTTTTATTTAATTCAATATTTTTTTAATATTAATCCATGTTCACACTTTTTCTCTTTTTATTTATTTATTTTATTAATGATGACCATTTGTCATTTTTTTTTCACTGACATAAATGTATTTTTTTTAATTATATAGTCTTCTTTCTGTGCAATACAGACTTATTAGTCGTTACGATTCATAAAAAATATTATATGTGTAATTTGTTTGTTGCAAAATGCATTATCTACAAATAAATTTCGAAATTGATCTATTTTCACAGCACGTATTTCTGCTCATTTTTAAAATGAGTGCTTTGAAGATGGTTAAACCTGTTTGCTCCCTGATTTTTTCGCTACTCTTTTAAATAGTAAATTCGAACGCATGATAGAGATCTTCCAGAGCATATAAATGTTAAATTCGAACGCATCAGACTGCTCAGATCGGTCTAAAGGTTAAACGAACATATTCTGTATTACTCAAGAAGAAGCAGGCTTTTAAATAGTGAAAACGTTTTCCAAATTGATTCAGCAGTTCTTGAGATTACTCGTGACAAACAAACAAACATACAAAGTTTTCCTTTTTTTAATATTAATAGAGATTTTGTAAAAATATTAAAACGAGAATCTAGAATCTCCTCTTTATCATGAAGCCACGCTACCAACTGAGTTTAATTATTGAGAAGTTTTTTTCAGCAGAATTTTATTTATTTTTGCTACATGTATTCGCTCGTACTTTTATTTAGTCAAGGTAATAAAATAAAAGGTTTTTACGGAATTATGATACTATTTCTGGACATATTATTTTCATAATCATAGCTTTCAGCTTTTTTATAGGTATACATGTTTTGTTTATATCTGTGACAAATATATATGAGATTTTTGATGATAAATCTACTTTTTCTTTTGTTTTATTTTTGAAAGATTCGCTAGTTTAGGCTCAATACTTTTTTCAAGCAAGAATAATATTATTATTTTTACAGACTGTTTATAAATATTTGTTGTTTACCTTCTAGATGGGTAAATGCTCAATGTCTAAAAAATTCTTCTAGCATAATCATTGTAAAAACAAACCAAAAGCATGTTCAAGACTTTAAACCGAAGTATATTAAAAAATAAATGTGATGTAATTACGATATATGTATATATGTTACGGTAAATGTACACTCTTGGGAAATGTATACTTTTACCGTAAAATGTGTATATTTCCCAAAAAGTTAGGTATATGTGAACTGAATATTATGTATATGTACATTTCCCGGTAAATGTGTACTCTTGCCTTCACGTTTTGGTAAATGTATACTCTTACCTTCATGTTTTAAGAAAAGTTGGAATACAAATAAATTAAAAATGTTGTTGCAGTAAAAAAATATTTATTTAAATAAACATAATACAAAAGGCTTTAATAACGAAAATAATTTTAATTAAAAAATGTAAATTATAAACAAAACATACTTTTCTTTGCTTATTATATAATATGTCAAGTTGGAATACAAATAAATTAAAAATGTTGTTGCAATAAAAAAATATTTATTTAAATAAACATAATACAAAAGGCTTTAATGACGATTTCGTATTTTATATGCTCACATTTACCAAAACGACATGGTCATTGTGAATTCAATGTACATTTCCCTTCTTTGAAATTGTAAATGTTAGTTGAATGCACATTACCCAAACGAGGAGGCAAATGTGCACATTTACCGGAAAATGTGTACATTTGCCGCAATATCTACTTTTACCGTAATATATATAACAACAAAAATACCTATGTTAAATATTTTTTAAAAGTAATTCGAATCATAATAGTTTTTTCTTTGAACACTTAAGTCGTATTTAAGTGATCTTTCCAGATATATTTTTTTCTGGAATTATACAATATCAAAAAAAAAAACAAAAACGCTCTTATATCAAATAAAAAATGTCAGATTAGGAGTAAAATCCAAGATGAAAATAATTTTTTTTGAAGCAATTTGATAAGAAAAAAAATAATAAATGCCAAAAATTACTATAAATTTTATCTCCCATCTTCATTTATAAATCTACGTAGCATACAAATATTGTATTATTATCTAATAATCGCAATCCGTCCATTAACTCTTATTTAGTCAAAGTACTATTACTGAAATTAAACAATGTTTTTAAAACCGAGTCAACCTATTGAACGGAATTTGAAATAAGTAAATTATTTTGCAAAACTTTTTTATTTCTAATCTGCTATGATTTTTAAATTTTTTTAAGACCACTCAATACATTGTTAATCTTGTTTGATCGCTTTGTACGTTAGTTTGCTCGAAACATCAATATAGAAGTTGTACTATATGAAACGTTTTTAACAAGACAATTCTGTAAGCTATTGAGTTTTTCCAATAAAATATATTCGCTGACGAAGGTCAAACGAGAACCTTTGGAAAATGAGGGCTGTGTGATGATATCTAACCTACATAAATAATGTGTAGGTGGAATGGATATATGTTTTCACAATCTATAAGCGATCGCCATTTGTGGCTCAGTGACGCGATAAAACAACGGTCTATGTAAATCTTTCTAACCCTTCTCTGACAGGAGATTTAAATCTTCTCTTTAAAGTTTGATTTCTCACGGTTTACAGTTTCAGTATATTTCAATCATGTTTTGTAAAGGATTTAAGTTTCGATTGATCACATAGAAATAGTACAGAAATGATGAATTGATATTTTGTGAATGGAAATTACATTGCCAGTCTAGTCTAAAATCTAGTCAGGATTAGAGTTAGGTAACTCAGATCTGAACCGGTTCAGAGAGCCGACTCCGACAGAAGATCCATGAGAGCCGACTCACTTTTTTTGAGCCGACGGATCAACGGATCCACATAGCTCAGTGAAACACTTAACACACAGAAGCACATTTTACACTTACGTGTCAGTTCTTGCTTTGATGCATCTGTTAGCTCAACATCACATGTTTGGCTATGCATTCTTGATTCTATACATGTCGTGATATGATTGACTGAACTAGGTAACTCAGTGGCAGACTGCAGTAACATATTCAGAACTCGGCTCTTTTTGAACCGGTTTAGTGAGCCGGCTCACATACGGGATCCAGATGCAAAGATGCAGATCACTAAAAAGACCCGTTTTTCTCATCTCTCATCTCAATGCTTGACACATCTATAAAGTAGCTACAAACCTCTCATGAAAACGAAATTACCAATAAAGAGTTGTTTGTTGTATTTTTGCAATTATAGAAAATAGATTCGAGTATTTTAAAAATGGTATAATATAAAGAGAAAAGCTTGTACTTTCGTTTGCAACGAAAAATTTCAGGATATGAAATGTTCCCGCCGTGCTTAAAAGCCCCCTTCTTAGGGAGTGGCATTGATATATTATTAAACTACGATAAAAACAGAACGGTAAGCGAAAATCTAAAGAAAGTCGGGAATTCTACACTCGGTTTTAACTAAACTACTGAACCACTGGGTTTTGCTAAGCTATATAGTACGAGATTAAAGTGATATATGAAAATTTTTTTACTTTTGTTTATTTCACTACCAAACAGAAAGCCGGGCCGGAAAGCTCCTTTTAAATTTATTTAAATTTAAAATTTTTATTTCCTTTAATATATAAAAGGAGAATTAAATATGTAGATTTAAAGTCCATTAAAAAACTGCTTTGCAAGTAAATATTATAAATTCTAGTTTGATCTGATGCAAAAGCATGACGAAATATTTACACAGCTCTATGTATTAACATATTTTTAATCAAGAATAAAAGCTTAAAGCTTTAATCGGCGTCAATATTGAATTTTGTTCCGAATTCAATTAAAATTAGGGTATCTGGGTCAATTTATTCCGTCGAAAATTGTTATCTATGTGTTAATTTAATGAAAATTGCTAGCCAAGTGTAGACTTTCTTTGTCTCCAATTATTATTATCAGAACGGGAATTTACAATATATGCATAAAAGACGATTAGTGAGTTCCGCCAGCGACATTTACATTTTTTCTTGTAACGTTCTTGGTAACAATAAATTAACTATATTTCAAATTTCATTTGAATTGGGAGTGTAACCGACATATCTAATGTTAATGAATTTTTATAAACGTTTTTGAATCTAAATTTTAGACAGACAGTTTTTTATTTTCAGTTATATTTAGTTTAGAAAAAATATGAATATTTTTGCACCCATGTAAAATATCTGTTTTTCATGCCTAGATGTAGAGCGGTAAAATGACCCATTTCGCACTAGTGTGTAAAGTAAAACCAAAAATGCAGTCTTACCAGTTTAACAGTAATATCCAAAAACAACATGTCAGTTGTATTTCAGAACTATACATGAGACAGGAAAGTATAGGCATAGTTAGATAGTTAGTAATATGCATATACTTATTATGAAGTGAAAATCCGCTATTTTACAAGGGGTATATGAAAAAATGTAGTATGTGTCTTCGTTTGTTTTAATCTAATGTATCAGCTCGTACATAAAAAAGACATTTACGTTCTAGATACATCAACTACTATTTTTTATCTTTTATCTTGTTAATCTATTCACGTTAGTGAGAACTTTGTATAACATGATACTTTATTTATCTTATTCGTTTGCAGATGGGATATGCTAAAGTGGAACAAAAAGGGAAAGGACTACATTTGCGTCAGTTCTCGAGAGCATTCATCATTGAAGATGGCGCAGATAGGATCGTGTTCGTCAGTGTTGATGCCGCCATGATGGGACAAGGAGTAAGAAAAGAGGTAAAGTCTGAAGGATTGTTAACAAACTTGTTAAAGCATAAGTAATTATGTTGCATAAAGCCATACGTTAGTTCAGTGTTTATAATTCATAAAGTTTTAAATAGCATTGTCTGGAGAATATTTAGATTCTCTGTAGAAGCTTAAAGAGTTTTACAACTAAATGTTAACAAATATGTTAACAACAAAAAATAATATTAATATTATCATCTATAATTTTTTAAGATTAAAAATTATCAGGAAATTGGACAAAATAAAATATGCAATCAATTCTGCGACGTTTCGGTTTTTTAATTAAACCTTCATCAGGCTTCTTGATTAAAATAGTTAAATAACAATAACTTATTATACATTACTAATACTCATAAACTTTTCCAAAATTATTTAATTTTTTATTTATTTTTATTAAAATATATTAAAAATCAATTGACAGAAAAAAAAAAAAAAAATTTTTTTTCTGTCAATTGATTTTTAATATATTTTAATAAAAATAAATAAAAAATTAAATAATTTTGGAAAAGTTTATGAGTATTAGTAATGTATAATAAGTTATTGTTATTTAACTATTTTAATCAAGAAGCCTGATGAAGGTTTAATTAAAAAACCGAAACGTCGCAGAATTGATTGCATATTTTATTTTGTCCAATTTCCTGATAATTTTTAATCACAAAAAATAATGGTTGACAAAAAATCTACGTCGTTTTTTTGGCATTCTAATAATTGCTCGTTTCGGGAAGTAATATACGGGTTCTGGAGGTATCAAGTACAAATCGGCATATAGTAACTTTAAGGGGGGAAAAGGGTCTGAAAGTCGTTTTTTTTCTGATACTACAACTTATAAGAAATATTGTTAGAAATTTCGAAGTCATTAAGAGCAAAACAGTTACGGACAATTGAGTCTCCGGGCGCTCGGTCTTTTTTACTCTATTTTAATCAATGTATCAAACTTCAGTCGCGTTTTTCTCAAAACTTTTTTTTAAGTCGGTAGTCAAAATTTCTCGAAAATCGTTGGACCGAGTTCGTCTAAGCTTTGCACACTTCTTTTACATACTAAATACTCGGTGTTGTCAGAAGGATTTTTTTTCAATTACAACTTATTTTTTAAATAAACAGTAAGAGCAATTTTGGGTAAAAATCAGAGTTTTTTTATTGCACTTTTACCAAAAATTCAAAAATGAATATTTTGTTAATTCCTTCTGACAAATCCAAGATAAACTTATGTTCTAAAGAAATCTTTTTGGTTTTTTAATTTCGGATGAAGCAATCATGGATTATCCTGACTACCGAAAGGAAACTTTTTTTTTGAGGTGACTCAGGTCTGACCACTACCATTGCCTTAGTTTTCAATATTTTTTGATGAAAATTTAACAGAATATTCTTAGAATGATTCTTAATAATGTAACAAATCTTTAAAATATTAATAAATAAGGTACTCTGGAAAAAAATCACAAAAATATACATTTATTATCTCCATACATTTATGCTCAAAAGTGCTAGTTTTTCGGAAATTTCAAAATTTTTAATATTCGAAAGAGATACGGAAGTTCACGAGTTCCAATTTGGAATTAATGTGTCTTTTTTTAAAGTCATGCTTTGAAAAACTTTTGAGAAATTTTGAATTTCATAATAAAATCTCACTTTTCAAAGGGCTACAAATCACAAATTCAAAGACCAAAGACTAAACTAAGAAAACGTCAGTAGGTATCTCTTTTTGTTTGGAAGTTGTTAAATTATTTTTTTAATTTTCCTCAAAGTTTGAAGGCTGATAAAAGAGGTGCGTGTGTCCATTAAAATTAGAGTATCTTTTTCTATAGGCACAGCTAGACTGAAAAATGAGATATTACAAAATATTGTTTTTCTTATGAAATTCTCAAATAACACAGTTCGCTATTCTGTGAAATACGTACGATTTTTTCATAAGAAGGTTCTACTATTATTATTCACAGATAACGCAGACAAGATGAAAGCGTGTAATCGATAGTAGAGTAAAATTTAATCCAATTCTTTTGTCAATAGACTACGTGTTAGTATCACATGTGAATAAACATACATACCTATTGCAATACGAGTACAGATCGATCAATCACCTATGTATTTAGCTTGACAGTAAGATGGGTTCAGAATAACTTGTCGGTATTCGGATGCTGCTACACTCGGATATCATTCAAAATGGCTTTCTTATAGAATCACATATTTT